>LPNX010925010.1:286667-367583 GCA_001517045.1 Pseudotsuga menziesii
GCAGGTATTCATATGCAGCATTCTATCCCTTACACACCACAGCAAAATGTTGTTGCTGAGAGGAAGAACAGATCACTGAAGGAGATGGCAACATGCATGATGGAGGCCAAATATTTTCCACCAAAGTACTGGGAAGAAGCTATCAACTATGCAGCCTATATCCAGAATAGGTTGCCTCATAAACAGCTTGATGGTATGCCTCCTTTCGAAGCATGGAGTGGGCACAAGCCAGATGTGACCCATTTCAGGATTTTTGGCTCAAGGGCTTGGGCTAGAATTCCAACAAAAAAGAGAAAGGCTTTGCAGCCCCAAAGCCAAGAGTGTCTATTTGTTGGGTACTCTGAAGATTCAAAAGGGTACAAGCTGATAAATTTGAGTACAAACAAATCCTTCATTGAAAGGTATGTTCAGTTTCAAGAAGAACCCCTAGTAGAAGTGGAAGTGGGAGAAGCCTCTTCACCACCAGAACCTCTGAAAGTATGTGAAGAGATTGTTGAACATGCTGATTCTGATATGTCTGATAGTGATGAGTTTATTGCAGATCCTAACAGCCCTACAAGGCCAAAATGGGCAGCCAAGACACTTCATGCAGCAGGAGAGCTAGTTGGGAATCCCAATGACCCTCGGAGGACTAGATCTCAATTTGAGAGTGGTCTGTGCATGAAGGATCCTATGTTTTCTGAGAAATGCTATCTGATGGTGGAATCAGATCCTTAGACATATGAAGATGCAGCAGGAGATCCAAGATGGCAAGCATCCATGAAGGAAGAGTTCAGCTCACTCCAGAAGAGCAACACTTGGGAGCTAGTGGATCTTCCCCCAGGGAGGAAGCTAGTTCAGTGTAAGTGGGTGTACAAGACCAAATTTGCTGCTGATGGTTCACCTCTAAAGTACAAGGCCATATTGGTATCCAAGGGCTACTCACAGGTTCATGGCATAGATTACAATGAGACCTTTGCACCAGTGGCAAAGATGGACTCCATCAAGCTAGCCTTAGCCATTGCAGCTTCAAAGCAATGGGAGGTACATCACATGGATGTAAAGTGTTCCTTCCTGAATGGAGATCTCACTGAAGAGATATAAATGCAGCAGCCTCAAGGATTTTCTACTAACCCATCTCTTGTGTGCAGGTTGAGAAAGTCATTGTATGGGCTAAAGCAAGCCCCCAGGGCTTGGTATGCCAAGATTGATAGCTTCTTGCTATCACTGAATTTTGTTCGGTGCAAATCAGATCCAAATGTCTATTTGAAGTTAATTAATGGTTCATTAATGATCATTTTTTTATATGTTGATGACCTTTTCATTACAGGAAGCTCAAAGGATGAGATTTCTTCCTTGAAGGGTGCAATGAACCAAGCCTTCTCCATGATAGATTTGGGTCTCTTAAGCCAATTCTTGGGGCTTGAGATTGCTCAAACCAAAGATGGAATCAAGGTGCACCAGTCCAAGTATGCCTTGGATTTTCTGAACAAATTCAAAATGAAGGATTGCAAGCCAAGCAAGACTCCTTTCCTTTCAGGAGTGAAGCTGGAAGAAGCTGATTCTTCACCTATGGTAAACAATACACTGTATAGGCAATTGATTGGATGTTTGTTGTATCTTAAACATACTAGACATGATATTTCTTATGCAGTAAGTGTGGCTTCTAGATACATGGATCAGCCTCATGAGATCCATTGGAAAGCAGCCAAAAGGATCCTTAACTTTGTTCAGGGAACAAGGACACATGAGATCTTCTATAAAGCAAAATCTGATCTTGATTTGATTGGGTTTACTGATAGTGATTGGGCAGGTGATAGCACAGATAGAAAGTCCACATCAGGATATGTGTTCATTCTTGCAGAAGGGCCAATCAGCTGGTAAAGCAAGAAACAGAGTGCCATTGCACTCTCATCTACAAAAGCAGAGTACAGAGGAGTTGTAAATGCAGCAAATCAATGTTTATGGTTGCAGGGATTACTTGGAGAGTGTGGCTTCAAATCAGAGTATCAAATACCATCTAATATGATAATCAAAGTACCATTCAAATCTACAATGATCCAGTTCAGAAGCAGAGAACCAAACACATTGAGATCCATATGCACTACATCAGAGAGCTTGTGCATGATGGCACCATTCACGTACTCTTCTGTTCATCTTCAGAACAAGTAGCTGATATCTTCACCAAAGAATTTTGTGAGAATACCTTCAGCAATCTCAAATCACTACTGGGGATTGCTGATCATGCTGTGAAGCATGAGTGAAGACAATATTTCCAAATTTTGTTTTACAGTCCATGTTTAAGGGACGATTTTCCCATGTGGTTTTTGCCTCTTTCCTTGTTTAAATGGACATGCAGTATGTAAAGGGTGACTAAGCCTTGTTCCTAGGCCCTATAATTTTCTGATATATTACTCATAAGTCAGGCTTAAGGGGGGGTGTTAGAATAATCAACCCATAGTTAGCTATGTTAGACATTAAATTAATCATTTTTGTATTATTTGCCTAGTTTCATGATTCCACCTTATGCAAGTTGTCATCTACCTATCCATAGTGGTAAAAATTTCCTATTTTGACTCATGGAGCACTTGGGAAACCTCAAGGAATCAAATCTGCTTTATTCCTAGCCTCCTAGGTGCCCTTCTGCTTTTTCTGCTTTATTGCCTGCTTTTTCAGTGCTTTAAGGCAATTAGGAAAGTTTGACTAGGTGAGGTTAACTAGTTTTTTGTCCTCCACATCCTCCACTCTTTTCTCCTATGAAAAGCATGTATGATTTGTCCTTCCATCACCTTTTAGCTTGCCTAAGTGCTTTTGCCAATTCGTGAGCTCCTTAGCTGATTTGGAAACTACTTTATGCACCTATGGGGGAATTGCTTAATTTTAGTAAGCCTGCTTTTGACTAGATTCGAATTGCCTCCTCATGCATTCGAATCCATTATGTAATTATTTAATGCATCAAACTATCATGTTACAGGGTTGGCTATTGTACACTGAGTTAATACAGTTTAGTGTTCAGCTCCATATTCAGTCTCTTTTGTGAGTGATTTTGCATGTGCAATTGATAATTGTTGTGAGTAAAATTGTTCTATCACTGGGTTCAATTTTCACAATATTCAACCAGAGATTCCAAGAGCATCCAATATCCATTTTGAGTGCCGTCAAAGCTAGGTAAATGCTAAAACCCTACTCTTTGATTTCATTGTTTCCATTTTTGTTTTGGCTCGGGTTTCAAGGGTCTTTGAGAAAGCCCTAAAATCGAAATACGGGCACCAATCCTATCCCTTACGGGACAGGTGTTGCCCGATGAAAACTACGTCTAATCAGTTACACTCAGGCGGTGCCACCACTCTGTGTACACAGGGAACAAGTAGTGCCGACCGTGAGGATGAAAAACTCAATGGGAAAGAAAAAAATAAAAGGTTATTGATGTTTTTGATGATTTAATGTGATTATAAATAGCCCATTAAATGTTTTTTGTAGGTTTTATCTGGTAAAAAATGGTTATATGGAAAGAATGACAACATGATAATGATGATACCCTGGCTGAGGGAAATGCGGGGTGCATTGCTTCTTTGAGAGGTTGTGGCCTCTTGAAGTTTTTTCACACTCCAAGTATGATATCCCATGAGTGCCTACTAGAACATATCCTATGCATGTGGAACCCTGAATAATGGTATTTTGAGGTTGGAGCTCATGTACTGACTATAGAGGTAGAATATATCTACTTTTTGATAAGATTTTCTAGACATGGTGCTCAAGTTTCATTGACTGGTTCTTGAGGAGGGGACATAACCACCTAGGAGCTTATAAACTGCTATTGTGTGCCTAGTACTAAGATGTTGGGGAAGAATATGCCCATAAAGGCAGTGGTGGATGATGCACTTCACACTATTCTTTTCACTATGCAGAGGCTGGTGGGAAGCTAAGGGCCTCACCAGGAATTGAGAGCACATTTACTATATGCCATAGATGATATGGCACCCACTGTATTTAACTAGGTAGAGACATTACTTCTGGTCTTCAAGGACCAACTGACTAAATGTCGGCATGGGGAACTAAAACAATTTGGCTATGGATCCATCTTAGCTTATTTCTTTTTCGAGCGGGTGCCCCACATGAGGCCCCAAGTGGTTTTTACAGAGATGAGGCCTAGATATTCCCTTATGTTGAGGTGGGTAGAGCTTATGGCTCGCATGGAAGGTGGCAGAGTCAAAGTGAAGTATGATGCTGGATTTTTCTGCTGGTTAGAGGACCAAATCCTCATGGTTGAGGATTACACATATGCGGGTATTGACTTCAAGGGTGACCTTGATCTACCACTTCCACCTTGTGCACAGTGGGGAGACATCGGTAAGAAAAAAGACTCTAAAATGTTGATTGTGTTTTTGTATTTTCATGTTTTTATGAGCAGTAACAAGACCTAAATTTTCTCATGTAGATGTTGATGCCGCACGACCTGTGGGATCATCACTAATGGACAGGTGGGCGTGAGCTCGATTTGTTCACCGAGGTGATGACCAACAAGGAGAGTTAGAGGAGAACTATTGCAGCTAGAAATCTCACATTTCTTATCATCCTTCATGAGAATTTCACATTGGCTTTCAACCTCCTAGAAAGCCTGGATTGAGTCACCTTGGTCACTTTTTTCCCAGACCTAAAAAGGACGATGCTTTCATGTTTTTTGCACAGAGCGTCGGTGGTGCCTATCTCAGTTGACCCATAAGTGCCATTGTCTCCTTCCTTTGGAAAAAAACCTAGATTGACATCTTTGTCAGTTTTGCTAAGAGCGCCGGTGGTGAGAAAATGAGAAAAAAGAAGCTTCTGGAAGCTTCAATGTGGAAGCCTCTGTGGGGTTAGTTCCTATATTATTGGGAGAGGTGGAATTCACCTTCCTCACCTATAGGGATCTCATTCTATCCTTTTTCCAAGTGATATCTTGAGTTCTAGGCCTGTAAATGAAGCCTTCATGAGGAGAATGGGGGAGGCCAAGAAAAGCACCCTTATGCTACTAGTTTGAAGTTTGAATCAGAGGCAAAGTAGAGTTATCTTATGGTTGGAGAGGTCTTCATAGTCATAGGATATTGCAGACATTATTTTTGAGATCGAAGCCATCGACATCAAGGATTTTTTGTTGTACTTGTTTGTCATCCATATATTAATACAAAGACATTTCCCTTTCCTATATTTGATTGTATTGATTGTAATTAGATACTATTGGATTCCTTGATCACCAGTATGAATAGTCAATTTATAATGATGCTCTCATCCCTTTTTTTGTCTTGTGATCTATTTTGCAGGTACTGAACCATTGCAAGGACTTATGGAAAGAACACAAGCGGATTTAAGGTTGACGTACATTGTCTTTCATGTTAGTTGATTTGATTATTCAAGGAAAGGATATGTTGCTGTGTATTTTTGTTCTGTAGTTGTGACTTACATTGTAGAGGAACAAGCAGTGTCTGCATGAATTGAGAATTCTTGATAACAAAATTGGCGACCATACTAGGGAAGCTTAATCCAGTTAGATCTGGGGAATATCTAGCCAGATGTGGTGTAGATCTAGTCAGATCTACAAACTTCGGTAACCATTCCAATATATGAAGGTTATTATCTCTCCTTTGAGTTGTTTCAGTTAACAAGGTAAGCTATCTATCTTAAGATTCTGATTCTTTGCCTCTGTTCTAAGTAGTTTTACCCTTTTCAATCCATCTCAGTTTTTCTAGTTTGTCCTATAGGATCTTATCCTTTCAATCCACTATTTGAGGAACGCCTTTCCCTTTGGATGACAAAGCATCGGTCCATCCCAGGGCACATTTTCCATTTTTGCTTAGAGCACCGACACCGCCTTCTCCTTCAACTAAAAGAGCGTCAATGATGCCTGGGTGCAGAAGGCTAGAAGTTCTTATCCAACCGCAGGACACCCTGGTACAGTGCTCCTCAATGTGCTGAGGTAGTCCTTCAATCTGCCTGTTTAAGAAATATTTTGTTCAAAATTTGTAAACTGTCCTATTCTCTGAAGTTTTTCAGTGTGGTTTGCTTACTTGCTTGCTGTCTGATTTACCGTTTTTGTGAGTCTGATTCTCTGTTTGAGCTGAAATCCAAAAAAATTATCGATTTCATTCTCATAAACGAAAGTGGAAATATAGTTTGGTTTTGGTTTTATAGTGAAGTGTCTAAAAATTTTCTTTTGAAAAGAAATCCCATAGCCTCTTCCTAGAAGATTAGTTTCTTTAAAAAAAAAAACTGCTTTGTGTGCCTCATATTTTCTAGAAAAATACAAAAAGAATCATATTATTTTCCTCTTGTTTATGCTTGCGAAAATTTCCATTTCTATTTTGCATGTGTGATTAAGAAAAATAGGTCTTTTTGACATTGTAGCAGAAGTTGATTTTGCATTCACGCTAGAGGCTTAGTTTTCTTTCTTGCATTTTCAGAAACTTTAGAGTGCTCGTTTGAAAGAGTTTTTGTGTTTGAAAGGACTTCCTTTGCATTCTTTACTGGATCTTGTTTTGATTATTACAAACAACTTTCTTTTGGTATATTGTTGAAAAAGAAAAGAAAAAGGTTTCTTCCTTACCCTAGTTAGTTCTCATCGAAGTAAAAAAGTGCATTTACATTTAGGTTAATTTGCATTATTGGAGATAAAATTTCACAAACATTCACCTAATCATCCGGATAAAATCAAGGGTAGCTTTAGGTCTAAAATTGTATAGAAATATGAGTGATAGGTTAGTGACGTGTTAGGGCATTGTAAAACATAGGAGCTATTGTTATTTGTCGACACTACAACTCGAGACTCATGCGGTTCTTCCACGTACCATTGGTATATTGAACGGCATTTCACATACCCTTGAGGTATATAGAAAGGTACTTCATGTACTTGATTGTATATCAGAAGGCCCCTTGTGAATGGTTGTGCATTAGACAAAAATACTACCGATTTGAGCTCCCACGTACCTTGTGTATATCGGGAGACCCCACTAGGATTCCCTGAACATCTGAGAAAAACCCTTTGGCCATCTTGTGTGGAGCAATACACCAAAAACAACATTCAAGGAGATTAATACGCATGTACCCCTGAGGTATATCACGATTTTCACCTACTTGACAATCCTGGTGAGAGACTCGTTATTTTGAAACCGTCCTATCACTTAACTCTGCTTGTGACCTTTAGCTTTGCATAGGTTTTGTTTGTGTGTTTTTCTCATTTTTTGACCTATATTAGATAACTTCGGCTACCACCATGGCTGAGAAACTTGCGAGACGTCAATCTCGCGTATTGCAGGGTTTACCTCCTAAATCTCCTCCTACCGTGGAAGGAAAAGAAGGGCAAACCATGGAACAACCAACTTCTAATAATGTTCCCGTAGGAACTACCTTAGCTAGTGAAACCAGAGAATATTTCACTATTTTTACAAATCCTTTGGTTCAACTGCCTCTTGCAGCTGATGCTTCTGTGCATTCGTTGTTGGAAGGCTGTGTCGATAGTCCTACTCCACCATATTATGGCATGGATGCTCCTTTTTGGAGGACTTATATGGGCCAAGGTATTGCTGAATTCAGGGTTATTAGAAATTCACCAGGGAACCCTTCTTTAGGAGAAGAGGAATAGAGAAGAATTAATGCATCTCTCGATCGAGCTTGTAACTTTTCAGAGAGAGTAGAAAGAATCATTCCTCCACCTGTGTCTCGTTATGAAACTATGTCAGCTCGTTTACCCCGTAATACAGACCCTTCACCTTTATCTGAAATTAAACCTTATTTTGAAGGTCATCCAACCTATGGTGAGACTTCTCACAACCCATGGTCTGATGGATATCGTTCACTAGCTCAAGCATTAGGTCCTATTGAAGAAATTCCATTTCAAGGTAATCCAGACCCAAATGATAGTCCTATAGTTTCACATTCTTGCCCCGTTACTAGGCCTTCCATACCAGTCATGGTTTGGGGGAAATCCACAAATCAAGTAATGTCAACAAACTCTAATGCCCAGAGGCAACCCCCGACGCGAGTTACATCATTTGTTAGTGGAATTATTACTAGTTCAAGACAAGTTACAGCTGTAGCAAAACCTGTAGTAGTTATCTCTCCTACCAATACTGATGTTTCCCCCCCCCATCCAGTCCAGGCCAACCCTTAGGGCTGCAAGCTGTCAATAATCTAGCTTCTTTGGGATATACTTATCTAGGAACTCAGCCACCTATGGTTAATCAAATGTATCAACAACCACAACTAGCAACTATTTATCCTGGAATGCCCTACATTGGGAATGATTTTGTACCTTGGGGACATCCCAATTGGTCCAATGTCCCATTAGATGGAGGATCTTTTGTTAATACTGCTTGAGGATATGGTGGACCACCTACCGGAGGACCACCATAAGGACCTGGAGGACCTAGAGGTTGTGTAGGTCCTAGAGGACCTGGTGGACCATTTGGAGGACCACCACCACTACTTGGAAGTGGAGGACCACCTCTTGGAGGACCACCACCACCACCTCCTAGAGGTCCACCACCACCACCACCACTTGGAGGACCACCACCACGACCACCACCACCTAGAGGACCACCACCACCACCACCACCTTTCGAAGGTCCCACTCCCTTGGGCGGCCCACCTCCTCATGGAAATTCTAGAAATCAACAAAATTTTCAACAAACTTTGGGGGCATCATCTATACGCATCTGTCAATCCACATACGGTCCTACTGGTCAGCAAATTAGATACCAATACTACTAGTATCTATAGCCAAATCAACAAATTCCATTTCTAGCTAATTTAGATCTTCCAGAATTGTCAAGATTGATAAATGAACCAATCCATCATGACCCCTCTTGCCTACCATTCCTGTAAAGATGCCTTCCGATATACCCAAGTTTGATGGTAAACCCGTTGAAGATCCAAAAAACCATGTGATGACATTTGACTTATGGTGTTCATCCAATTCTTTGATGGATGACTCAATCCATCTACACCTTTTTCAAAGAACCCTCACTGGTATTGCGGCAAAGTGGTACATCGAGTTACCACAACACGCTTTTTGGGATTTCAATGCCTTAGCAATGGCGTTTTTAACACACTTTCAATTGCCAATCCGATATGAAATAGGTACAGACCTACTGACCTCGCTTCGACAAACCACATCAACTCACATCTTCGACAATATCCATGAATGGAGAAGAAGACGAAGGTTAATCAAGGCCCCTATTCCTGATCAGTTTCTCGCTAACTAGTTTACAAAGTCTTTACTTCCACCTATTGTTAGAGATGTTTCCATGGGAGGCGTTGTTACTGAGGAGAAAGCTGTTAGCCATGCTCAGTACTTAGACTTGGTTTATTCCTAGTCAGGTACTCTGTATGATATGATTCCCCATGCTCCTTGACCTACAACAAATCCATCAAGGCCCGCAATTGAACCACCTACCGATGGCATACTTGGTTCGGTTCAAATGCAAACGACGACCAAATCTTCTAGGAAACAAAATCAAACCACCACTCCATCAAATAAACCAGCACAATCTACCAAACCTGCACCCTCTTCTGTTACTTCCACTGAAGTAAATGTGATCCATTCAACTGAATCTTCAGTCAGAAAGAAGAAAGGAAAAAATAAATCTAAAAAACCTAATAATCAACAGGAAGGAAACAAAACACATAACTCAAATGTTGATTCAAAAGGTAAGCGAAAGGTAAAATATCCTTGTTTAATCTATGGATGTGACCATTTTACAAAATAATGTCCTCGTCATGAGGAAGTCAGTAAATTTTTGAAAAATTCACCCACCACGGCTGTTTTGAAAGATCCTTTCCCTTCCCAACAACAGTTAATTGATTATAAGTCC
Organism: Pseudotsuga menziesii; assembly: GCA_001517045.1. Classification (NCBI taxonomy): domain Eukaryota; kingdom Viridiplantae; phylum Streptophyta; class Pinopsida; order Pinales; family Pinaceae; genus Pseudotsuga; species Pseudotsuga menziesii. The sequence continues at coordinate 296,489 of LPNX010925010.1, forward strand.
TTAAACGAAACTTGTTCGTCCACTGACGAAACTTGTTCGTCCACTGACGAAGTTCGAATGATGTCTAGTGAAACGGTTAATTTAAACACAGATCACACAGTTATGACCCTCTTCCAGAAAATAAACCTGATGATGTTCCACCTGAAAAACCCTCGGCTTCCATACCTCCTCCTAATAATGGTCTTCACATTGAAAAACCTATTCCAAAAGAAATTTTTCATCCACCCAAGGGTACTCTACGTAAGTCCATAACCAATCCTAACACTCGTGCCACCCAATATTATAATATTGTTGAAGATTTGACTCAAGCACCCTATGTTATATCAGCTTTAGAGGTAGTTCAAACCTACCCAACTCAACATAAAAACTTGCTTACTGGCCTTGGAGCTATGGATCCTAAGAATAGTAATATCATCACTTTCAAACTGGATGATTTCAAGATAAGACTCTCACATCAGTTAGCTTTCGAGATCGCTACAAAAATTGCTGGAAAGACTATTTGTCGTACCATTTTGGATGAGGGTTCCTCTACATCTATTATGTCTTTATCTTGCTGGAGAGCCATTGCTTCTCTGAAATCAACCGTTCACCTACCACCCTTCAGGATTTTGATGTTCATGACTTTAAATTCTATGGATTACTACCTGCCATCCATGTTGAACTAGGGGGAAATTTAGTGTTTATCCACATTGAATTCATCGACCCTCCTTTGGATTACAACTTACTCCTAGGTCGTAACTAGTTTTATGCTATGCAAGTTGTAGCATCGACCGTTTTTTGAATCGTCCAGTTCCCATTCCAAGGAAAGATTGTTAGTGTCGATCAGTTAGATTTCATCATGCCTAGTGCCATTACAAATGATGCAAATAGTGTTCCACTCCTGAATACCCCACAGTATAAGGCCATTGGAGTAGGCCTTATCAAAGAATCTTCACTAATGGGAGTCTTTCCTTCATCTGATCCCCCTCCTGCTTCGCAAACCGCATCTATTAACATGATTTCTACCTCTCATGCAGACAAAGGAAACACAATTGCTGATGAATCAATATCCTTTTCCTCTTTCGAAGAAATTTACAATGCAATCCAAGCTACTAGTGACCCCCCCCATCAATGACCATTTGTTGGTGGCCTCAGACCGTTATCACATGCCATACTGGCTCGAAACCCCCCCATCTCTAGATTATCTTTCACACACACTTCCTATAGACGAATCTATTATGGAAGTTATGTCATTAGAGGAGATGCATTGCAAAGATTATCATCACTAATATTCTTTCCTTCACCCTTTCCATATGGTAGAAGACCAATTCACCTCCATGGTTTCATCTGATATGGTCCTCAACCCTCAGTCTTTGATCCTCACTCGTAGTGTCGATTCTGAAGGAAATTTGTGTAACATTACAAAAAATATGCCTGTAGACATATCGGTGAAACCAGGTATATCCAAGAACATTTTTATAGGACATAACTCTTCACTTGAAGAAGTCCAAACATGCATGACCCTTTTCAAGGAGTTTAGAGATGTCTTCGCATGGATATATGAAGAAATTACAGGGATTGATCCCTCTATCATTTTTCATGAGATAAAAAATTACCCCAATGCCAAGCCAGTCTGTCAGAAACTATGACAAGTCCATCCAAGAAAAGCAGCCACTATTAAAGAAGAATTTGAGAAACTTCTCAAGGCTGGTTTCATTTACCCCATACCATTAACTAAATGGGTGTCGAACATAGTCCCCATGAACAAAAATTAGGGTACTATTAGGGTTTGTATCGATTTCATGGATTTGAATCAAGCTTGTCCAAAAGACAACTTTCCCACTCCCTATATCGATCAGATAATTGACAACTGTGCCCAAAGCATTATTTTTCCTTTATGGATGGCTTCTTCGACTATAATCAGATTGAAATTTCCCGTCAGATCAACACAAGACGACATTTATTTGCCCTTGGGGGTCTTTTGCTTATCACAAGCTACCTTTTGGTTTAAAGAACACTGGCACAACATTCCAAGGTGCCATATCCTATGCTTTTCATGACATTAAACATGTTGTGGAACCCTATCTTAATGACCTGCCTACCCATTTTAGGCAGCGAGATATCCATGTCGATCTTCTGAGAGCTGTGTTTCTTCAATGTCATCATTTTAATATTTGTCTAAATCCCCATAAATGTGTTTTTTCTGTAGAAGCTGAACGACTTCTTATTTTTATTGTTTCCAAAGATGGAATCTGTATAGATCCCTTGAAAATTGAAGCTATATTAGCCCTACCTACTCCCACGAGCATAACTGAACTCAAAAGTTTGCAAGGGAAGGCAGAATTTTTACGTTGTTTCATCTACAATTATGCAGAAAGGACACATGGTTTCATGATGTTTCTCAAGAAATATACCCCTTTCATTTGGGATGATTTTGTGCAATGCGCATTTGATAATCTTAAACATGCACTTACACATGAACCAGTGTTGCAACCACCTAATTATGCTAAGGACAATTCCTTGTATGTGGCTGCATCCTTATCTACCATAGGCATGGTCCTTGTTCAAACAGATGAACACGTATAAGAACATGTGATTTATTATGCAAGTAAGAGTCTTTTGGACTCTAAAACTTGATACTCACATGTGGAGAAACTCGCTCTGGCCACGATCATCACGGTCCAGAAGTTTTTTCATTATATCTTGCTATGCACCACCACTGTTTATGCAGATTCCAACCCCATGTACTACATTTTTACACGACAAGTGCTTGGGGGCAAATACTCACTTTGGATTATGATTCTCCAGGAATTTGAGTTAGAATTCACTAAAAGCACTTCTAAGAAGTCTCTCATTTTTGTAGAGATTATATGTGACCTTCCCCGTACCACTGAGACTATAGATCCCTTTGATTCATTTCCCGATGAATCATTGTTTCTCATTAGTACGACTGATCCATGGTACAGAGACATCATTTTGTATATCTAGACCTTATGATACCAGCCCACTGCTTCTCTAGATGAACATCATCGGGTTCACCACTAGGCCAAAAGTTATCTTATTTTGAAAGATACCCTATACCGCCATGGTGTTGACTCCATATTACGACATTTCCTTACACATGAGGAGGATGACATTGTTTTAAATGATCGCAACACAAGATCTTGTGGTGTTCATCTATCTGGGTTGGATACTACGCAAAAAATCTTGCGTACCAGGTATTTCTGGCCTACTATTTTTAAAGATTGCATTGAGATAGTCAAGAAATCCCCACCATGTCAAATGTTTACTTTTAAGAAACGCACACATCCAACTCCGCTCCATCCCATTGTAGCATTTGGCCTCTTTGCAAAAGAGGGCATAGGCTTCGTGCACTATAGACCTACCTCAAGTGGGGGGCATGGATACATTATTGTGGCTGTGCACTATTTTACAAAATGGGATGATGCAATGCCCATATATGCCGAAGATGGTAAGACTGATGCACTATTCTTATTCAACCATATCATTGTGACATTCGGGATTCCTAGGGCCATTGTGACCGATCATGGATCACATTTTCAAAACAAAATGATGGCAGAGCTCAGTGTAAAATTAAGGTTTTATCACAATAACTCTACGCCGTACTATCCTTAGGCCAATGGCTAGGTTGAGGCTATAAACAAAGTATTAAAAAAAATGCTTCAACGGATGGTAGGGAAAGCCAAGTCAAATTTACATTTGCAGCTTTTCTCTGCACTTCGGGCCTATAGGACTATTGTCAAAACTTCCACCGGTTTTACACCTTTCCAATTAGTATATGGGTTAGAAGCTACTCTCCCGATAGAGTGTGAAATCCCTTCTTTAAATATTGTTGTGGAACTATTACCCAACACCACTATAGACGAAGAAATTTTCATGTATCTAAACCAACTTAATAAAACTCGACGCGATGCTGCTTTAGCTAATGAGGCACATAAACGAATAATGAAAGTTCAATATGAAAGGACTGTCCAACGTCGTTCCTTCAATGAAGGAGATCTGGTATTGACCTATGACCAGAAGCATGACAAGATGGGGGCAGGAAAATTTGAGTCTATGTGGCATGGGCCCTATATTGTCAGTCGCATTTTATAGAAAGGGGCATATGAAATGGTTTATTACGATGGGATACCTTTGGGAGAGCCCTGAAATGGGCTCTACCTCAAAAGATACTATGCCTAGGTCATCTAGCATAGGGTCTTTGTAAATATTGTTTATAGTTTNTTTATGTGATTCAAAATGTGTTTTTTCATAAAACCCTACTTATGCATGTCTTTTTTTTGATGCATAGATGAATTCCTTCATTGGTTTTGTTGATGGTTCTCATCGATATACACTTAGCCTTGCATCAACAACTTGGGTACTATACTCTCCTACAAGTGAGATGGTGAGTTCAGGGGGTATTCTTTTAGGTCCCTCCACCAACAATCTAGCGGAATATCAAGTCGTGATCGGATTGTTGATGGAAGCCCTAGCTAATGATGTAAGGGAGATTAGGGTTTACCTAGACTTTGAACTAGTTGTCCAAGAGCTTAATTGGGTCTACACCATTAGAAATCCCATGCTTCTTCGTAGTTTCCGAAGAGGTAGGTTGTTAGAGAGGTCTTTTGAGCAAGTTACATATCAACACATTCTGAGACATTTAAATGTTGTGCCAGATTCCCTAGCTAACTATGTCTTATATTTCCATATTGCTCATATTTAAAACTCCATTTGAAACATAAAAAAAACATGTAAATTCATAAGTAGATGATAATTTCACACATCACATTTGTTGCACACACAACTGTAAATATAAAAGTTTGCCATATATAAAAAAAGTTGTAGCACTGAGATACAAAATTTGGGATGAAGCATCTCTAGCCTTTAGTTCCCATTGAAGACCATAAAAAGTTCAGAATACATATACATATGGAAAAATCTAAAGCTTTAAAGCTTTCAGTAATACATATACAAAAGTGAAAATCAAGGCAAACTAACACTAGTGGAAAATGAGAGATTAGTGACCACGAGACCAAAAATTTTGGTCACCACAATTTTTTTAAAGGGATAAATGACCAAAATTGATAATTCTAAGTGAGCTAACTAAAAACAACCAAGATAAGTGACCACTTTTGGTCACGGGATAAAAACCAACTAAGAAAGACCAAGATAAATGACAAAATTTGATCATGGGATATCTAGACTACAAATGACCGGATTATAATTGGTCATTTATTTGGTCATTTTTAGTTGTGTCACTTTGACAATGGAGAAAATTACAGATTTGACAATGAATTTGTACATTTTACTAAATCCTAACACTGCAGATGGATTAAGAGACCCCATATGTAGTGTTAGAATTTAGTAAATTAATGTATTGTCACAACTCAACATGAAATATATATAAAATACACATAATTGGTTAATAATATATCAATTATAAATATATATTTGCAGGGTATATACGTCAAACAGTGCATATTCTCTATTGATATTTGTCTTTATATAGCTATCTAAGTTACAGTACAGATATGGCTAATTATGTATATTCTATGACATAAGGTTTTTTGAACTATGGCGCTTTAGAACATAATGACTTTATGTTTTTAAGGCATGTATATATATTTACACGTCCCTATCATAACTTCGACATATATTTACATGTCCTTACGAAATTAGCTATCATAATTAAGAAAGATCGATATTACTTATTTTCCCTAAATAACCAAAATAAATAACTTACTTTTCTTTCACAATAGTAACCACGAGCATCAATTTACTTTCTTTTCACTCTAATACCCCAAAATAACAATTTAGTTTCCTTAATAAAGGTAAACAAAACGTTATTTTCTTTTCCTACACACTTAAGCCTTTGCAGTAATATATCTTTGCTGAAGCATACAATATTTTATGTTATTAGTACTTTCAATATTTTTCTTCTAGGCTAGATTCATGAATATGTTCCAACCCATTGAGGATAATTCCAAAGTATGACTATACTTTTTTGTGTCTTGACCTTTCTCAGCCAAATTTGGCGAGCATGCCAAATTTCAATCTGTATGTTTTTGTTATCCTTTGCTTCAATGCATACGCAATTTCAATCAACGATGCAAGAAACTTCTAGAGCCTTTACCCCATTCAAGAATCCTTTGAAACTTACTCCAACTTCAGATCTTGTTGGAGGATATATTCAGCAGCCAACTGCCACAAGCTCTATTGAGGTAAGACTACATCTATTATAGATATTGTTTAGTGGGAGTTATTTTCCATTTATGTTTAATGTTGATAGTGATATCCTTTATGCATTTTTTATTGTATCAATGCCTAAATTGAAAAAATAGTTCGTAGGCCATTTCTATTAACCTATAGGCCTAATACCCTTCTTACAACATATCCTGTGGTGACAAAAAAAGCAACCAGTACAGACCTCCCAAGCCACCGTGTGAATATGGATTCCTACAAAAATGGGGTTGTGTTCAAACCATGAGCTTCCTCCACTAAAAAAAACCTATCATATTTCTACTTGTGTCAACTTGTTGAAACCAAAGTTTTATTCTCCGCTTGGACTACTGTGAAAACATAAAAATATATATTGTTTTATATGCTTTTCATTTTGGAAATTTCGTGTCCAGAGTCAAGGAGGATCTGTCTTTTGTATTTACACTATATTTGTAAATGCATATGACCTTTTCGATAGGGTTTGAAATTTATTTTCATGGGTTTTCTATTATTTTCTTATGCTTCTACATATTTTCTTCCATATAATAAACTTATTGAAAAATCCTACTCTGAATTATTCTTTCAGGGTCCACATATTTTTGACTATATATCTACTTACTGAAAAACCTTACTCTCTGAATGGTTCTTTCAGGGTCTTGATAGGGCTTAATGGCTCTTGCTTTCAGGTTTCCTGAGAATATTATAGAATACATATAATATTTTAGAGAGTTTGAACCATGCCCTGTTTATTCTTCACTTATATTTCTCATCAAGTATAAACATCTTTTGCATTTATAGCTTCTACCCCTATCAGTTGCATATGAAAAATGCAAATTTGTGATTCTTGCACAAAGTGTATTTTAACATTCAACTGTCTATATTTCGTTCATTAAGATGCAATATGCACTTACACATCTCCAAGTCGACAGATTTGTATGGCGATGGTTTAATGGTTTGTACATGATTCAACAGGGAAGGGTATGTCACCAGCATTTGAGAAGTTTTTCAAAGTTCTTTTTCCAAGAAAATTCCCAAAGAATCATGAAAGCCATTACAAACGACGAGTCCCAAACCCTAGTTCCTTTCCAAGCCGCCATTGAGGAGAGCCTTGCTTGTTTACAGGTGAGTTAACCTTGCCGTAATGCAAATTGGAAGTAAATGTTAAAGAGAAGTGCAGTGTGTTATAGAGATCCCAATTTAGTGGGTAAGTTTTGATATGGAATTAGGACCAATTAAGATAATTGATAAATATAACTAAATGTAAAATAAAAAAGATCTCATCATTGTTGATGCCATTCCAACAACTTTATATATTATACACAAGGATAGATCTAGTTTTTCAGTTGATTTGCATGCCATTCAATCAATTATCGACAAACAACAGAAGACATTTAAAAACCATTCGTTGAAGGTGTAAGGTTCCTAACGTGAACTGAGGCAAATTTTTGGTCTCACTACTTGAATACTTGCTCACGATTTTGGGCAACACTTCAATGACAACTTCTTGGACCCTAGTTTAGATAGTTCTGGAGAGGTATGTTGTTGAATTGATAGTTTTGAGTCTCAGCTCAATATTAGTTTCTATGTAATGCACCCAAACTTACAAGAAACATGTAAAGTAATGCCAAACAACAGAAGACAATAAACAGATCATAAATTTACAGTGATAAATATGAACCAAATATCTGATATAGCATTAGATATCTGACCTGTGAGTTAAGGAAAGATTACAAGACTACTGTAGAGCTGTAGAAGAAGTCTTGATTGTGAACAAAGGTGGAAGAACATACTTATAAATGCTGGTCCCTAAACACTTATTTAACAATGCGATAATGGTTTATGTAGGTAACAAACTAATAGTAGAATTCTAGCATGCTGAAGCAGCTTGTTAAGTATGGCCCAGAATGGCTGGGAAAGTCTCAAATAACATGGAGCTAATTACTTGAATTCTCAAAAACAATGAAAGAAACCAAACCACACCCAAAATCCCTTCACTTTAAGTCTGCATTCTCCATTTTTGATGTCTTACTTCACACATGAATAAACTCAGCCCAAGAAGAACTCGACCTCTTTGGTATATTTCACAATAAGCAGCAATGTCCACGAAATGACAAAAATAACAACAGACATTTGTCCTCTTACATCATATGTGGACATATTCAAAATGTATTTACGTAAAGTACCTTATTAATAATTTTAACATGCATCTGCTTGCTTACTCTTACAAGGAATATGCTTGTGCTTTCTTTCTGGTTTTCTATGCAAGATATGACAAGTTCGACTGTGTATTGCTTGGGTACTAGCTCTCTACATGGGGGAATGGTGGAGAAGTTTGTGCTTCTGAGTGACAAAATACAGTCATTTTTTCTTGTTGGAGTATATCTTTCCGTGTGCCCTGTCTTTCCATGGGCCCTAGATATTTCATCATAGCGTGATATTGGTCACTGTTACAATTAGGGTTATTAATACGTTTTTTTTGTTCCTTCACTCCTCCCATTTCCTTCCAGGTATCATCTATAGATTTTATTTAAACTCGAGAGCCCCTCCTCCAGCGTGGCCATTTGGAAAATAGCTTCCCCATTTTACTCATCTGGGCGAGTCTTAGACCCTTCATGCTCGATTTTCCTACTGGATTTTCGATTTCCATTTCTCCTCTGTTGATGACTGGAAATTCTTCTCGATGGGATATACATACATATATAATTAATTTTTTTAAGATGATAACTAATTCAAGCCTGGGCTATATGTTGACATGTCTTTGATGAATGGGTGAAATTGTTCTTCATATATGTAAAATTCACCACCTCACTAGTTATTGATGCTATATAGCAGATCATGTGACTATAGTCATATTTCCCCCAATTCATGGGAATTGAAATGGATATATGGTTTTTGGAAACACAAGAGATTAATTTCAAAGTTGACTTTGCAATTTTACTGATTCAGAATATTAAAACTATCAGACTTACTTGGAACTTGTATGGTGATGTGAGTTACTGGAATGAGCAAGCAGTTTCAAGGGGACATTATATTGGCATCCAGCTATGTTCCAATTGAATTTGTGTTAGGTTGACATTTCGTGGCTATTGTTTGGGTGATATTACTAATTGTCTTTTTGAAGTTGTAGTGCTTACTATATAGGATGGGTTCTATGGTGATGGATAAATTTTATTGTGGTAGTGCACCACCTTTCACACACAAACACATACATATTAAGGCCATGTGTTCATAGATGACAGCTACTACTGCAATTTCATTTTAATAAATGTATGAGTTGTTTGATAGTTTTATGTGTGTAGGTGATTCCCCTTCCTTATCAGTAACATACATGGAAAACTTAAATAAACATTTCCTGATTGAAAATTTTTTCAAAGTTATTTTTCCAGGAAAATTCCCAAAGAATCATGAAAGCCGTTATGAGCGACGAGTCCCAAAACCTAGATCCTTTCCAAGCCACCATTGAGGAGAGCCTTGCTTGTTCACAGGTGAGTTAACCCTGTCGTAAATGCAGATTAGAAATAAATGTTAAAGAGAAGTGCAGTGTGTTATAGAGATCCCAATTTAGTGGGTAAGTTCTAATATGGAATTAGAACCAATTAAGATAATTGGTAAATATAACTAAATGTAAAATAAAAAATATCTCATAATTTTTTATGCCATTCAAGCAACTATATATATTATAAACAAGGTTAGATCTATTTTTTCAGTTGATTTGCATGCCATTCAATCAATTACCGATAGACAAGAGAAGACATTCAAAAACCATTTTTTGAAGTTGTAAGGTTCCTAACGTGAATTGAGGAAAATTTTTGGTCTCACTACTTGAATACTTGCTGAGGATTTTGAGCAACACTTCAATGACAATTTTTTAGACCCTGATTTAGATAGTTCTAAAGTATTATGTTGTTGAATTGATAGTTTTGAGTCTCAGCTGAATATCATTCTCTATGTAATGCACCCAGACTTGCAAGAAACTTGTAAAGTAATGCCAAACAACATTAGACAATAAACATATCATAAATTTAGAGCAATAAATATGAACCAAATATCTGATATAGCATTATATATCTAACATGTGAATTAAGGAAAGATTACAAGACTACTGCAGAGCTATAGCAACATTCTTGACTGTGAACAGAGGTGGGAGAATAGACTTATAAAATCTAGTTCCTAAACACTTATTCAACAATGTGATAATGGTTTTTGTATGTAACAAACTAATAGCATAATTCTATCATCCTAAAGCAGCTTGTTAAGTCTAGCCCAGAATGACTCAAAAAGTCACAAATAACATGGAGCTAATTACTTGAATGCTCAGCAATAGTGAAAGAACCCAAACCACAGCAAAAATACCTTCACTTTAAGTCTGCATTCTCAATTTTTGATGTCATACTTCACACAGGAATAAACTCAGCCCAAGAAGAACTCGACCTCTTTGGTATATTTCACAATAAGTAGCAGTGTCCATGAAATGAAAAAAATAATAACAGACATTTATCCTCTTACATCAGACGTGGACACATTCAAAATGTATTTAGGTAAAGTGTCTTATTAATAATTTTAACATGCATCTGCTTGCGTACTCTTACTTATAAGGAATATGCTTGTTCTTTCTTTCTGGTTTCTATTCAAGCTATGACAAGTTTGATTGGGTACTAGCTCTCTACATGGGGGAAGGATGGAGAAGTTTGTGCTTCCCACTGACAAAATAAAGTAATTTTTTCTTGTTGGAGGATATCTTGCCTTATGCCCTGTCTTTCCATGGGCCCTAGATATTTCTTCACGGCGTGAGATTGCTCACTATTACAATTGGGGTTATTAATAAGTTTTTTTGGTTCCTTTACTCTTCCCATTTCCTTGCAGGGTTCATCTCCAGATTTTCTTTAAACTCGAGAGCCCCTCCTCCAGCTTGACCATTTGCAGAATAGCTTCCCCATTTTACTCATCTAGGTGAGTCTTAGACCCTTCATGCTCGATTTTCCTAGTGGATTTTTAGTTTCCATTTCTCCTATGTTGATGACTGGAAATTCTTCTTGATCGGATATACATACATATATAATTAAGTTTTTTGAGATAATAACTAATTCAAGCCTGGGTTATATGTTGACATGTCATTGATGAATGGGTGAAATTGTTATTCATATATGTAAAATTCATCACCTTAGTAGTTATTGATGCTATACAATAGATCATCTAACTGTAGTCATATTTCCCCCAATTCATGGGCATTGAAATGGAAATATGGTTTCTGGAAACACAAGAGCTTCATTTCAAAGTTGAATTTGCAATTTTATTGATTAGGAATCTTCTAGCTATCAGACTTACTTGGAATTTGTATGGTGATGTGAGTTACTGGAATGAGCAAGCAGTTTCAAGGGGATATTATATTGTCATCCAACTATGTCTCAATTGCATTTGTGTTGGGTTTACATTTCGTGTCTATTCTTTGGGTGATATTACTAATTGTCTTTTTGAAGTTGTAGTGCTTACTATATAGGATGGGTTCTATGGTGATGGATAAATTTTATTGTGGTAGTTCACCACCTTTCACACACAAACACATACATATGAGGGCCATGTGTTCATAGATGATAACTACTACTTCAATTTCATTTTAATACATGTATGAGTTGTTTGATATTTTTATGTGTGTAGGTGAGTCCCCTTCCTCATCATCATCAGATGTGGACAACTTAAATAACCATTCCTTGCAGTGAGAAATTTTTCAAAGTTATTTTTCTAGGAAAATTCTGAAAGAATCATGAAAACCATTATGAGCGACGAGTCCCAAACCCTAGTTCCTTTCCAAGCTACCATTGAGTAGAGTCTTTCTTGTTCATACGTGAGTTAACCTTGTCGTTAAAGCATATTGGAAGTAAATGTTAAAGGGAAGTGCAGTGTGAAGATTGGAATTAAATGTTAAAGAGAAGTGCAGTGTGTTATAGAGATCCCAATTCAGTGGGTAAGTTCTGATATGGAATTAGGACCAATTAAGATAATTGATAAATACAGTTACTGTAGAAGGTTGTGGCACAAGCAGCCTGCAGGTAGACCTTAGTGCTATAATTTCCAAATCTTGAAGAATTAATTGTTCACAAGTGTGTTAATTTTATTTGAAAGATTTCTTAGTGATGAATTTGTTGTTTATATTCTATAAAATGACAGGAATATGTAAAATTTGCTGAAGTACTTGAGACACTATTGCATGGGCTGCTGAAAGAAAACACTCTTCCACTATACAGAACTCTGCTGGAAGAAGAAAGAGGGTTTTGACTAGAACACTACCCAAGTCACAGTTATTTCCTTGCTGGTGCTGCTATTATTGGTGGTACAGTTAATGTAGAAGGTTGTGGCACAAGCAGCCTGTAGGTAGACCTTAGTGCTATATTGTCCGAATATTGAACAATTAATTTTTCATGAGTGTGTTAATTTTATTTGAAAGATTTCTTAGTGATGAATTTGTTGTTTATGTGCTATAAAATGACAGGGAGATGTAAAATTTGCTGAAGTACTTGAGAAAATGGGATAAAAAGTCATGTGGACTGAAAATAGTGTGACTGTGACTGGCCCACCACTTGGGGCATCAAAAGGAAAGCGCTTGCAATGCCACTGGATGTGGTTGCCCTTTTTTATGACGGTCCGACAACCATAAGGGATGGTGAGTTCCATGAACTACTTTCAAAGTTTCAACCTCACAATAGTTGGTTGACAGTTTTGAGTGTTCTTTTTTAAAATAAAATATTAAGTACTAATACAACCAATGTACATATTGGGAATTTTATATTATAAAAAGTGGTTTCCAAGCAGCCACCACTAGCTAAATCAAAATTGGGAAAGACACGCCCCAAAACTATATCCACCCAAAAACACTCTAAAAATTAAAACAACCACTTGGGCATACAATAAAGCTAAAAAAAGTCTAGGTGACATAAAACCATAAAAAACAATAAACTCTAGCATTCTGGTATACACAAGAAAAAGCACAAGTGTTAGTAATTATAAATCAGACAACCAATGGAATGAGACATGCTTCAGTTAGGGGGTCATTGGTGTCCTCAGGGGGTGGGACCCTGACCACCATTGGCTGGTTAGAAATCTGTTATTGCGGGGCCCAACCTTTCATTCCCCTGCTTAAGCTCCTCTAGAGGGTTCTCTATTGCAGAAATGGAAGGGACTTCTCTTTTTGGTGCTAGAGTGGAAAAGGTCAATTGTGGTGGTATTTTCTTCACTCTCAAACAACCCAGCCTGCTCTGTGCATGGGCGACCATTAGAACACTAGGAATTCCTGGAATGGGAAAGAGTTCGAACCACTCCTGGTAGTGTAAATCCTAACCCTAGTGCACCCTCCCTTGCATGGATAACTGTGCCAAGTTAAGGTGCACCCTCCTAGAGATTTGTGTCGTTCACTTTAGCTGAAAAATATTCATGCAAGAGAACTCCTTCTTAACTAGGGAACTTCACCCTTTATCATAGTGCATGTTAATCTAAATAAAGAAAAAACCAAATTAGTAGTAAACTGCTGAATTTAGAAAAGAAATTGAAACTAGAAAGAGACTAAAGATGATGAATGCATGCTTCCCCTTCATCTCTATCTCTCCATAAAGACTAGAGTGCCCTCTTCACTATTGCATGGACTGTTGAAACAAAACACTCTTCCACTATACGTAACTCTGCTGGAAGAAGAAAGAGGGCTATGACTAGAACACTACCCAAGTCACAGCTATTTCCTTGCTGGTGCTGCGATTACTGGTGGTACAGTTACTGTAGAAGGTTGTGGCACAAGCAGCCTACAGGTAGACCTAAGTGTGTTAATTTTATTTGAAATATTGCTTAGTGATGAATTTGTTGTTTATATGCTATAAAATGACACAGAGATGTAAAATTTGTTGAAGTACTTGAGACACTATTGCATGGACTGCTGAAAGAAAGCACTCTTCCACTATATAGAACTCTGCTGGAAGAAGAAAGCGGGCTGTGACTAGAACACTACCCAAGTCAAAGTTATTTCTTTGCTGGTGCTGCTATTACTGGTGGTACAGTTATTGTAGAAGGTTGTGGCACAAGTAGCTTGCATGTAGACCTTAGTGCTATATAGTCCGAATATTGAAGAATTAATTGTTCACAAGCATGTTAATTTTATTTGAAAGATTGATTAGTGATTAATTTGTTGTTTATATGCTATAAAATGACAGGGAGATGTAAAATTTGCTGAAGTAATTCAAAAAATGGGAGAAAAATTCACGTGGATTGAAAATAGTGTGACTATGACTAGTCCACCACTTGGGGCATCAAAGGGAAAGCGCTTTCATGGAATTGATGATAACATGAACAAAATTACATATGTTGCAATGACTCTGGCTATGGTTTCCCTTTTTGCTGATGGTCTGACAACCATAAGGGATGGTGATTTCCATGAACTACTTTCAAAGTTTCAGCCTCACAATAGTTGGTTGACAGTTTTGAGTGTTCTTTTTTAAAATAAAATATTAAGTATTAATACAAAAAATGTACATATTGGGCATTTTATATTATAAAAAGTGGTTTCCAAGCAGCCACCACCAACTAAATCAAAATTTGGAAAGCCAAGCCCCACAACTATATCCACCCAAAAACACTCTAAAAATCAAAACTGCAACTTGGGCATACAATAAAGCTCAAAGGAGTCTAGGTGATAGAAAACCATTAAAAACAATAAACTCTAGTATTCTGGTATACACAAGAAAAAGCACAACGTCAATAATTATAACTCAGACAACCAATGTGATGAGACATTCTTCAGTTAGGGGGTCATTGGTGTCCTTAGGGGGTGGGCCCCTGACCACCATTGGCTGGTTCTGAATCTTTTATTGTAGGCCCCAACCTTTCATTCCCTTGCTTAAGCTCCTCTAAAGGGTTCTCTATTGCAGAAATGGCAGGGACTTCTCTTTCTAGTGCTAGAGTGGCAGAGGCCAACTGTGGTGGTATTTTCTCCACTCTCAAACAACCCATCTTGCTCTGTGCATGGACGACCATTAGAACTATAGGAATTCCTAGAATGGGAAAGAGTTTGATCACATTTATTGTAACAATAATTGCAGTAGTCTCATCTCTTGTTGTTAGTGAGCATGCCACCGGACTTTTATCAACACTTAACAAGGATGCAGTAATTTAGGGAGATAAACAAACTCTTTTAATTTGTGCTGACCGATTTCTTGAGGTATAATGTGTTAAAATTGTTGGTCTTTTGGATTCTTTGGCTTTTGTTTATGCAACCATAAAATCTAATTCACAATAGTTTATTTTTACATGTTGATAACTGCAACTGAGAAGAAATTAGACTCACTTCTTCCTCCCTATCAAAGGAAGCTGAATATGCAAAACCTAGAGTACTTGAGTGTCTCTAGTATTACTCTCTTGATAGAGATAAGCATGAGTTAATGTATGAAGTATCTTCTTGTATATACCATTGCACAATGGTTTTTTATTTCTCATACAACAAATAACTACATGAAAGATAATATATTAATGTGTTTTGAATCCTAATTGTTTTGAATTCTTAATTTGAATTTGTTAGATTAGATTTTTCTATTTTGCACATGAACTTGGTTATTGTTGTTAGCTATTGAACATCATAAATAATTTGCTTCATTGTTTTTCTACTTTACAGTTCATTGTTTTTCTACTGATATTTTTTTATTGGATTTTGTAGGAGTGAACTTAACTAAGTGGGCCATTGAGTATGAAGAGCCTGTTGCTGAGGCTTTTCCGTTTAGTATGAAGATCCAGTTGTTGAGGCTTTCAAGCTTCTAAGTATGGGTTAATTAAAGTTGCTGTGGGATCTATGTATGGCTTAGCAGCCAAGTACAAGTGGGATGGTTTAGCCATTGTAATATTTTGAAAAGTCATCGATGTACTAAATGATTTTCATGTAAAGTTATATGGAGATAGTTTTTGAAAAAGCTCATTATTATTGTAATACTTGACATTTCATATATATAATATAATTTGTGCGCTTTAAAACTTATATGGTTGTACATTATATTATTTATAAGTGTTGTAATTAACTAATTAATGTGACATTGCATGATTCGTATGTGTATTAGATGAGGATAAACACTGTATGATTCTTTTTTTAATTTAGTCATAATATTATACTAAAAATTTAAATTGATTAATAATGGACACCATTAAAACTACTAAAATATAATAACCACACATTAAACGACTAAAAATGAGTGACCAATAAATGAGATTAATGACCAAAATTTGCATACAAAGTGACCAAAAATTGAGAGATATGTGACAAAACAATGAGATATAAATGACCAAAAAAATGACTAAAATTTGCATATCAATGACTAAAAAACAGTTTTGGTGGCTAATTTACGGTCTTTTATTATGCGACCAAATTTGGTCATGTTCTAGTTTGTCATGTGGTCATTAATTTGGTCATAAATTTGGTCATTGATTCAAATATATGACCAAATTAATCACCAAATATATGACCAAATGACAAGCTATAAATGACCAAAATAAAAATGACTAATTTTGGTCGCATAATAAAAGACCGTAAATTAGCCACCAGCGATTGTCAAACCAAAGTGGTCATTGATATGCGTATTTTGGTCATTTTTTTGGTCACTAATCTCTCATTTTCCACTGGTCTAATCCTCGTGATGCTCATGGTAGCATGCAATGGTTTGGGCCACTCTACGGATTAGCCTAGAGAACCGTCCAGAGACACCTGCAGTATGGCACTGATAATGCCTAGGTACCTCGTCAGTATTCATGTTAGGGATTCCCACAGTTAAGTGCTATAGGTTCTCCTTGATATCTCCAAGCTCTTTATCAACATCATAGCGGTATAGCATCATACCCCTGGTACTTTCTCTCCTAGCAATAGGAGACATCCCTACTGGACGGACAGATCCAATGTTTGCATGCAAACATTTTTATCTCAGTACTACAAAATAAAAATGAAATAAAAACACAAGTAGATAATGTATTTTCTTACCTTAGTCATCCCATACTTCTCCCTCAGGTAGAGCCAACTTTGAGTCATCACTGAAGTCTTCCCCTTCATAGCCATAATCCTCCACCATAAGTAACTGGTTTCTCAACCAGCAAAAAAATCCAGATCCATAGCTAACTTTGGGCCCTCCACATCCAAGGTGAGGCATGGTTGTAACCCATGCAAGAATCCTCAGATCCTCTGGCTCAAGTCTGGTAATGGTCACATGTGGTCTCATGTGAGGTACCCCATGTAAGATAAAGGACACCACCAGTGCTCTGTATCCAAATTGCTTTAGCGTTCCTCTTTTGCACTTGTTTAATTGGTTCTTCAGATACACTAGCATGCCTTCACACCAATTGAAGGAAGTGGGATCCATGCATTGCAAAGCATATAGCATACGTGATCTACTGGTAAGGTGGGAAGCCCTAGTACCTGCCACCTTGTTGATAGTATACACCACTATCCTCAAGGGAAGATCTACTAAAGACTTGATCTGTAGCTTCCCATATTGAGATTCCGTACCTAGTGAGCAATGCTGATCAATAATATAATCCAAGGAGCCTTCCCCTCATCGTGCTACAGATAGAACTACTGGGCTTCCCCTCATAGACAAATCGATTAGAAAATAGATATCCTGAGCCTCTATAAGCAGGATATGGACTCCCACCACACAATGATCCTGGTTAGGATCCCACATATCTATGATATGCTCTAGCAATCGAATATGTGTTTTCATGCCAAGTATCCGGAAATATTTTAGAAACTCGCAGTTCCATAGAGTCTCAATAGTGGCTGGATCATTAGCATCCTGGTTTTCTAGAAATTCATGTTCCCTTTCCTTCCAAATCACCATGATGTACCTGTAACAAGTAAATTTTGTAATTAGAACACATATCATGGCTAAAAGGAGGAAATTCAAATGAAATGACAAATTATGAAGCAGGAAGAAAACATGGAAAACTTGTTTTTTTGGTGATTTAGGGTTTTTGATTTTTTCTTTGTCCCTGCAGCGACACTGCTCCCATTTTCCCATAGAGCACCGTGGCGCTGCTTCCTGTGGATAGTAAAGTGCCACGCGCCTATCTGCTATGGATAGATCACCTACGACGCCTCTGTCCCAACTTGACAGAGCATCATTCGGAGCTCTGTCTGATGACCAAAAACCCTAAGGGGAAGAAAATTTTACCTTCTACCACGGTCAAAAACCTCTATTGGGATGGTTAATCCCCTACCCTACCATTTCAAATGATAAATCTATCTTCTATCTTGCTTT
This sequence comes from Pseudotsuga menziesii, assembly GCA_001517045.1. Lineage (NCBI taxonomy): Eukaryota > Viridiplantae > Streptophyta > Pinopsida > Pinales > Pinaceae > Pseudotsuga > Pseudotsuga menziesii. The sequence goes on from LPNX010925010.1 coordinate 314,956, forward strand.
TAAACTATCAATTTTTTTTTTTTTTAGGAACATGGATTTAAACAATGGAAAACAAGTTTAATGATATTTGTTGAGCATAGAAGGGGAAAGAATCAAATGCTTACCTCTTCCACAGAGAATGAAGGAACAATGTAGTGAAGCACCCTTGCAAAAACATCGGAGGGAACTCTTGCTATCAAAACTCACCAATGGTAAAAAACAAATGGTAAAAATGTATTACCTACCCTTTCTATTTATAGAATATTTGGAGTTTTCAAAAATGCATTATGATTTATTTAATTTTGAAATCCAAATTATTTTGGTAAAAGTGGGTTTTTATTTTTTACTTTCTATAAGTTTTGAAAAAATGGCTTTTAATGGTTTTTTTGGAGTTTTTTCAGGTAAATATTGGGTTATGGCTACGATTTAAGCTATTTTTGTTTTTTTCGAGCTTAGAGAAAAACTTAAAAAGTACTGAGCGTTGTTTTACACTTTTTACATGGTCATTAAAATTCTAGTAGAAAGGTGTCGAGTATACTTTTTCTCTTTTTCAGACTTGTTAAAAGTGGATTATGAAAAAGGAACCTATTTTGGGATTCATATTTAAGATCTTTTCAATCTCCTCAAAAAACAAAAAGATTGCCAAGTGAACTTGTTACGTTCATGCTTGTAAGATAATTAGAACGCTCGACTAGTTAGTGGTAGGTTATCTCTTTTTCGGACTGACTGGAATTATTTACGAAAAATGACCTTTTGGAGTCTTCTTAGTCATTTCAGACTCTCTAAACATGAAACGACAAATGAGTTTGATTTCATCGAACTCGTAAAACAAAACGATGAAAGATCCTCTTTGGGAATGAACCCCTCCTTTCTTAGGTTCGTGAAAAATATGAGAATGGAATCATCATTTCACTAGTATAAAATGAGAAATTAATGACTAAAAAAATGACTAAAATCAGGCTATAAATTGTAGAAATTCAGGCCAGCAGTAGATTAATTTTACCCACAACAATTATCAATTGATCATGCAAAATTGCTAACAATGGAGACTGAATATGGAGCTGTAACACAAAATTATATTAACTGAGTGTACAATAGCCAACCCTGTAATAACATAGGTTGCTGAATATATAGAATACATCAAGAGGTTGAATGCATAAGGAGGAATCCAAAACTAGCATAAAGCAGGCTTACTCAAAATAGGCAAATCCCCCATAGGTGTAAAAAGCTAATCCCAAATTTGTCATGGAGCTCACGAATTGGAAAGGGCGCATGGGAAAGCTAAAGAGTAGTGGAATGGCAGCTTATACATGCTTTTTCATGGAGAAAAGAGTGGAGGATGAAGAGGAAAAAAAACTAGTTCACCTCACCTAGTCTTGCTTTCCTATGTGCCTTAAAACACTGAAAAAGCAGGCAATAAAGCAGAAAAAGCAGAAGGGCGCCTAGGAGGCCAGGAATAAAGAAAATTTGATTCCTAAGGCTTTCCCAAGTGCTACATGAGTCAAAGATGGAAAGTTTGACCTCTATGGATAGGCAATTAGCAACTTGCACAAGGTGGGACACATGAACTAGGCAAATAAGACAAAAATAAATGAATTAATGTCTAAGTGGGTAAACTATGGGTTTATTATTCTAACACCCCCCCTTAAGCCTGACTTTATGAGTAATAAATAAAAAATATAGGGCCTAGAAACAAGGATTAGTCACCCTTTACATACTGCATGTCCAAATAAACAAGGAAAGAGGCAAAACCATCTTGGGAAAATCCTCCCTTAAACATGGACTGTAAAACAAAATTGTAGAATCTTGTCTCCACTCATGCCTTTACAGCATGATCAGCAATCCCCAGCAGTGATTTGAGATTTCTGAAGGTCTTCTCACAAAATGCTTTGGTGAAGATATCAGCTACTTGTTCCGAAGATGAACAGAAGAGTAGGTGGATGGTGCCATCATGCACAAGCTCTCTGATGTAGTGCATGTGAATCTTAATGTGTCTGGTTCTCTGCTTCTGAACTGGATCTTTGCAGATTTGAATGGTACTCTGGTTATCACAGTAGATGGTAGTTGAGTACTCAGGTTCGAAACCACACTCTCCAAGTAAACCCTGCAACCATAAACACTGAGTTGCTGCATTAACAACTCCTCTGTACTTAGCTTCTGTAGATGAGAGTGCAATGGTACTCTGTTTCTTGCTTGACCAGATGATTGGCCCTTCTGCAAGCATGAACACATAACCTGAAGTGGACTTTCTATCTGTGCTATCACCTGCCCAATCACTGTCAGTAAATCCAATCAAATCAAGATCAGATTTTGCCTTATAGAAGATCCCATGTGTCCTTGTTCCCTGAACAAAGTTAAGGATCCTTTTGGCTGCTTTCTAATGGATCTCATGAGGCTGATCCATGAATCTAGAAGCCACACTTACTGCATAACAAAGATCAGGTCGAGTATGTGTCAAATACAATAAACATCCAATCAATTGTCTATACAGTGTATTGTTTACCATCAGTGGAGAATCATCTTCCTCCAGCTTCACTCCTGAAAGGAAAGGAGTTTTGCTTGCTTTGCAATCTTGCATTCTGAATTTGATCAAAAAATCCAAGGAATAATTGGACTGGTGCACCTTTATTCCAGCTTTGGTTTGGGCAATCTCAAGCCCCAGAAATTGACTTAAGAGCCCCAAATCTGTCATGGAGAAGGCTTGGTTCATAACTCCTTTTAAGGAAGCAATCTCAGCCTGTGAGATTCCTGTAATGAGGAGGTCATCAACATATAACAAAATGATCATTAATGAACCATTAATAGAATTCAAATAGACATTTGGATCTAATTTTCACCGAACAAAATTCAGAGATAGCAAGAAGCTATCTATCTTGGCATACCAAGCCCTGGGGGCTTGCTTTAGCCCATACAATGACTTTCTCAACCTGCACACAAGAGAAGGGTTAGTAGCAAAACATTGAGGCTGCTGCATATATATCTCCTCAGTGAGATCTCCATTCAGAAAGGCACACTTTACATCCATGTGATGTACCTCCCATTGCCTTGAGGCTGCAATGGCTAGAGCTAGCCTGATGGAGTCCATTTCTGCCACTGGGGCAAAGGTCTCATTGTAATCGATGCCATGAACATGTGAGTAGCCTTTAGCTACCAATCTAGCCTTGTACTTTAGTGGTGAACCATCAGCAGCAAATTTGGTCTTATAGACCCACTTACACTGTACTAGTTTTCTCCCTGGAGGAAGATCCACTAGTTCCCATGTGTTGCTCTTCTGGAGTGAGCTGAACTCCTCCTTCATGGAAGCTTGCCATCTTGTATCTCTTGCTGCTTCTTCATATGTTTGAGGATCATACTTCACCATCAAATATCATTTTTCAGCAAACATAGGATCCTTCATGCACATACCACTCTCAAATTGAGATCTAGTCCTCCTTGGGTCATTGGGATCCCCAGCTAGCTCACCTGCTGCATGTAGTGTATTGGCTGCCCATTTTGGCCTTGTGGGGATGTTAGGGTCTGCAATAAACTCATCTCCATCATAAAAATTAGAATCATCATGTTCAACAAACTCTTTACTTACTTCTTGAGGTTCAGGTGGTGAAGAGGCTTCACCAACTTCCACTTCTGCAAGGGGTTCTTCTTCAAACTGAACAAACCTTTCGATGAAGGATTTATTTGTGCTCAAATTTATCAAATTGTACCCTTTTGAATCTTTAGAGTATCCAACAAAAAGACACTCTTGGCTTTGGGGCTGCAAAGCCTTCCTCTTCTCTGTCTGGATTCTAGCCCATGCCTTTGAGCCAAAAATCCTGAAATGGGTCACATCTGGCTTGTGCCCACTCCATGCTTTGAAGGGAGTCATGCCATCAAGATATTTGTGAGGAACCCTATTCTAGATATAGGCTGTATAGTTGATAGCTTCGGCCCAGTACTTTGGTGGCAAAGTTTTGGCCTCCATCATGCATGTTGCCATCTCCTTCAGTGATCTGTTCTTCCTCTCAGCAACACCATTTTGATGTGGTGTGTAAGGGATAGAATGCTGCATCTGAATACCTGCATATGCACGATAGTTAATAAACTCAGACTTGACATACTCACCACCATTGTCAGATCTGAGGACCTTGAGTTTCCTTCCACACTGGTTTTCAACCAAAGCCTTAAAGACTTTGAATAGGCCAAAAACTTCAGACTTGTGTTTCATGAAGTGAACCCAAAAATACCTGGACAAATCATCAATAAAGGTCAATGCATATTTGTCCTGACTCATGGACATATGAGGGAATGGGCCAGCAACATCACTGCGAATCAGCTCGAGAGGTGCAGAGGTTCTCTCATGACTAGCTTTCTCAAACTTATGCTCTGGGTGTTTTCCTAGGATACAGCCTTGGCAGACTCCTTTGGAAATTTTTATCTTGGGAAGCCGTATGATCATTTCTTTCTCACTAAGATCAGATAGATACTTGTAATTTAGATGGCCAAATATTTCATGCCATAGCTTGCTAGCTTCATTAGCATGGATAAGAAGAGCAAAGGGGTTTGAGTAAGGTAGGAAGTGTGAAAACATGTATACCTTTTGAGCATGATTCGCTACTCCTTTTGCAATGACTCTACCACTTGATATTTCTGTGATCTCAAATTCATCGAGGGAGAATATGAATTTCTTAGGAGACCCAGTGTGGGTCATCTGGTACACTGACAGAAGTTTGGAGGAGAGACCAGGGACATACAACACATTGTTGAACTGACCATGATCAAGATCAATCCTCCCTTTGCCTTTACTTTCAGTGAGAGAGTCATCTCCCAGTACAATAGATGGTCCTTTCGACATATCCAGTGAGGAGAAGGCCTCCTCAGTCGAAGCCATGTGTCTTGAAGCTCTAGAATCTATGATAAAACTGGGTGAGCTTGATGTGCCAGCAACTAGAGCATGAACTCTCTCTCTGTCATCTGAAATTGATCCTCCTTCTATCTTCTTTGAGCTTTCTGGAAGGGAGATGCCATTCTTCTCCAGGATATTGGTCATCATATCAATCTGCTTTTTCATACAAGAGCTTTCAGTGTGATTTCCCTTCGAACAGTACGAGCACTTGTTCTTTTCACCTTTGTTTTTCTTCTTCTGGGTATTTTTCTTGGGACCTTGTTGATCCTCTGGAGACTGCTTCTTGTCTCTCCTTTGCTCAGGTGGATTTTTAGCTTTCTTTTTTCTTTTTGAATCCACCCTCGAATCTCCAGCAATCAGAGCTTGATCTTTGGAAGGTTTGATGGTGCCCATCATCACCAGCTTGTCTTGTTCTTGTGTGAGAGATTCCATGAAATCTGCAAGGCTAGGCATCTTCCAGGTTCGAGCTGTGAGTTTTGTGGCAGAGAAGGTCGAAACAAAGACTGATTAGTCAGGTCCTAGCTTCAAGAGGATGGCCAATATGAGTTGATCATCTTTCTTTTCGATACCACACTGCTTCAGCTACAAAACTAGTGCTTTGAACTTGGAGAAATATAGCTGCAGGGATTCAAAGCTACTGGGACTCAGAGAAATCAGCTCATTTTCAATCTGATGTCCCCTCATCTCATCTGTCTTTCCAAAAATATCAGAAAGCTTCTCCCATACTTGATCCGGTGAAGTTAATCCATCGAGATGGAAAAGGAGGTCTCGGGAAATACTGAGACATAGGAGGCCATAGGCCTCATCTCTCCGATTGTACCATTTGATCTTCTCTGCAGCTGCATTGGGCTCTGCTTATGTTGCCATAGTCACCCTGTAGAGGCCTTTCACTCTCAACAATATCTCCATCTCTACTTTCCATTCAAAATAATTGAAGGGAGTCAAGATAGTTTTCTGTGAATCCATAGCTTTAGAAAATCTGTCCTGGCTGTCAGTAGAAGGCTCCCATTCTTGATGTTGAACCTGCAAAACAATTTTTGAAGGAGAGTAACAACCTACAATGGCTCTGATACCATGTAGAAATTCAGGCCAGCAGTAGATTAATTTTACCCACAACAATTATCAATTGATCATGCAAAATTGCTAACAATGGAGACTGAATATGGAGCTGTAACACAAAATTATATTAACTGAGTGTACAATAGCCAACCCTATAATAAAATAGGTTGCTGAATATATATAATATATCAAGAGGTCAAATGCATAAGGAGGCATCCAAAACTAGCATAATGCAGGCTTACTCAAAATAGGCAAATCCCCCATAGGTGTAAAAAGCTGATCCCAAATCTATCATGGAGCTCATGAATTGGCAAGGGCGCATGGGAAAGCTAAAGAGTAGTGGAATGGCATCTTATACATGCTTTTTCATGGAGAAAAGAGTGGAGGATGAAGAGGACAAAAAACTAGTTCACCTCACCTAGTCTTGCTTTCCTATGTGCCTTAAAACACTGAAAAAGCAGGCAATAAAGCAGAAAAAGTAGAAGGGCACCTAGGAGGCCAGGAATAAAGTAGATTTGATTCCTAAGGATTTCCCAAGCACTACATGAGTCAAAGATGGCAAGTTTGACCTCTATGGATAGGCAATTAGCAACTTGCACAAGGTGGGAAACATGAACTAGGCAAATAAGACAAAAATAAATGAATTAATGTCTAAGTGGGTAAACTATGGGTTGATTATTCTAACATAAATGACTATTTTTGAGTCGGTGATTAATAGTAGCAAATTTCCACTATCTTATAGCTAGTCGTATTTCAGTAGTCATTAATAGCTTGACTTAGTAGTCATTGATAGAGAATGATTTAGTCATTGATAGACAATGCTTTATTCATTGATATTCAATAATTTATTCATTGATTTAGTCATTGTTTTAGTCATTTATAGTTAATGATTTAGTCACGGATTTAGTCATTGATTTAGTCACTGAGTTAGTCATTGATTTAGTCACTGGTTGCAACCATTAATGACCAAATATACGACTAAATAAACTACTAGATGTTAACATATTAATGACTAAGCTAAATACGACTAAGATACGGAAAATTAACTACTAATAGTCGTATATATGTGAATTTAGTCGTTTTTGCAGTCACAAATTTATGATAGGGAACAGAGGAATCGAACCACCAACCTCCTGCCTCTAATTAGGCAGGAGCTCTACCATTGAGCTAGAACCCTTTAAGAAGTTGTTATTTCTTGACAATGATGATATTCAAACAAATTTATGATAGATATCAATCTACAAACTACATAATTATTACTATTACAACTTACCAGTAACTAGTATTTATGATAAACTAATTCCTAAGAGCTATGTACAATTTTCTCTGTAACTAAAGCTAATAAAATTTAATCAATCACCAAGTGTCACCCACTGATGGACTTTCAAAAATCACATCACTTGAATAGTTACATGAAGATCAGACAACTTATCAAATGATAAGATTCAACTTTCCTATATCAAATGACCAAATTTGCTGATGAAATAAATGGTCCGATATCATATTTGTAATCAGCTATATGTTTTAGCCATAAGCACAATATATCCATCATCCTGCCCTTGTATTCCATTGATTTTGTTTTCCTTGTTAGCTATTTGTACATATTGACTTTTACAGTTTTCTTGAACATATCATATAGGTTCTTTGTGGCTTCCTTGGAAGCTTCATGTAAAGGAAGGTAGTTAACAGTATTTCGGTAGGGAATCCATGCTTTAACCAGTACATTTCCAAGTCTGCACAAATTAAAGTCTATGCTTTTGAAAATGAGATGAGCATAATCATAACAGATACAGGTTCCATATATGGAATGTCTTAACGAAAGTCTATCTAAGGAAATACTCTAGAAAATAGTTTAATTTAGTTTAGATTCCCACAATATTTCATTTGAAAACATCGCTAAGGGGATTCATATTCAAGGTTGTCAGGAGAATTGAGTGTTTGGAGTTCATGCTTGGCACAAATATCCCAGATTAATGCAATTCCCATATCCATGTCCATACTAGGCTAGTCCATAATGAGGTGAAGATCCATATTTATCTTCAGTCTCCAAGTTCATTACAACTTGGCGACTATAAATACACAGTCTTGAGGATGTTATTTTCTCCTTTTCTCATCATTTTGTTATGTGTTTAGATCACTTTTGTAACAAATAGCAGAGATGAAGATGTATATGGACTGCCTATAAAATATCGAGTTACAGGCCTCAACCAATAGCAAAGTACCTAATCCTCTATTACTTTGGTAACAAATAGCAAGGAGGAAAATGTAGCTTGACTACCAAAAATATATTAAGTTACAAACCTCGACCAATCAAAAGTACCTAATCCTCACTGATGCAACAACAATTCAAAGCTCCAACACCAATAGAGAAAATTCTTCAATAAGCAAGGCAGTAGATTAGATTGTTTAATGGTTAAAAGGTTTTAATTTCCAATAGGTTGTAAAAAGTCCAATTGCATAGAGCACATGCACAAAACATATAGACCCGAAATCTAACTGTGCAATTTTTCTGACAATGAACACCAGAGGCTATCTTTAGTAGAGAAGCTTGGTTTTTATGTTTATAAGTTAATTCGCATTGTGGTCAAACTTGTAGGAAGCAACACTACATCACATCAATATTAGTTCAATTCCCATGAAATCACATCAATGAGTACAACACAACATAGGAGGCCACAAAATCATGGACAGACACAACTGAACTTCAATGTGGTAAAAAAAGGTTTAAAATAAAATAAAAACAAGGATTTCCATTGGATTTAGAAGGGCTATTAACTGAATAAAGTCACTTAATAATAGAAAATAACTTACCAGGGTCCGATTCAATAGTACACCAAGACATCTTGGTGTTAGCCTTGAGTCCTAATCTGCAAAAAGAAGCGATGTCAACAATAAGAAACCGATTAAATTTTTGAAATTTAATCAAAAGAAAAGGGTTTTTCAATGGAAGAGGTATATTACCACTATTTTTTACTATAAGAGAAACTACTGGAACAACAGATTTGTATATGGCGGAGACTGTAATGGGCAGGAAAAACAGAGGAGCGTGTAGGGTAAAAGTGGTGCAGAGGAAGCCCTATGTGCCATTAACACCAAAACTATAAATAAATTGTTGTGAAAAAAACCGTCGCCTCTAAAAATATAAAACTAATTAAATAGCTGATGGCGGATAGAAAATCACAAGGATGCTGTGCACATAAAAGGCAATACCAGTATAAATCCCTCAATAGTCAATTTTATGAGATTTATTGAATGAATGATTGACAACAATATGGTTTAAGAGCCCAAAATGAGTATAAATATCACCTGGAATGAATAAAGATGGGAGCAGGAGGTTTGTACTTCCAAAATCGCAAAATTTATAAGATTTGAACCAAAGAGAGGGAGGTTGCAACCATATACATGGGGTTTCGTCATTCGGAACATACAAAAATGCATGAAGAATGTTCTCTAGAGTAATACCAAAAGAAAAAAATGACAGCATGATTCATAAGCAAAGCTTAAGCTATCGTAGTTTATTTGAACAATGAACTGTGGGATTTGTGCCACAAAGAAAAACAGATATCTAGGAAATGCAAATTTCAAAATTAAATGAAAAGGTTTATGCATGGGGTATTATCATATCAAACAAATCAAAGAAAATATTCCCAAAGGAGTTCAATTTCAATCCAATACGCAATAAAGAAAATAATACGAATAGAACTAAAATTGCAGAGAAAAAGAAAACCACTACAAACTCGTAAAAAACAGAGAAAACCTCAAATATTTGTCTAAGATAATAAAGCAAACAATATTCTGTTAAAGGTTGGCACAAGACATTGTTAATACGAACATCCTAAGTATAAAGAGTAGGAATTTTCTTTCAAATTCCATGCAAACACTTATAGATGAATTTTCGAAAATAAAAATACTAATGTGTCTACAGTGGAAGAAGGTATCTATATAACCTGCACCAGGGTTCATGCACTTCCAAGTGACAAGGTAGTGCTTGTGCTTGTTCTTGTGGATGTGCAGCAGGGCATGCAACAACAATTGCGATGAGGTGGACACTAAAACACATGACTTAAAGTTACAATAAACCAAATCAATCTTAAGAAATATCCTAATGTCTAATATCCTAACATTTCAAATCACTTTATAGTAGGCGAATGTTTGGGATAAGGGTAAATTTCACGGAAGTGCCAATCCCCCCTTTTTGTGGCAGCTTTAGCTGAATTTAAGGGCACTTGAATTATGTATTCAGTGGTCCACCCCTTGACAGTTCCTGTACAGGAAGGCTGCTTGTGACGCCATGCCTCTTTAGGCCAGTTGTAATGCTTCTCAAGTTACAAACTAAAATAACTTACAAAATTGGGCTGAGATCAGCATTAATTCTTCATCTCCATCTCAGCTATATTAATTTCACATGGATATAGATTTAGATATCTTCTTGACCATTGACACAAACAATGAGGTTATGATGAAAATCATAATACATGTAAAATTGCAATGTTTGTCAATGTACAAGGGCAAAACTCAAAACCAACTACCTGTAGATATGGGTTTCTTATCAAAATGACAGACAGGGGCATTTGGCATGGCACCAATGTCATTGGTAGAAATTCAATATGTGGAACTCAATTTGGAGTTGTAGCAATGTATTGGCACAACAGGTGCATGATTTAACTCAAGAGAAACTACCTATGGACATGGGTCCTTTCGGCACTTTACCAAGGTCATTGGTAGAAATTAAACCATATAAACTCCATTTGGAGAAGTAGTGATGCAAAGGGTCATTGGTAGAATATCGACCTATAGAACTCCATTTGGAGTTATGGTAATGCATAGGCACAGTGGCTATGGGGTTGTTAGAATTTTAATAGGGCATTCAGCAATGTACCCACATCATTGGTAGAAATTCAATCCAAAAAGGTGTATGTGGTGTTGTCATGATGCAAAGGCACTATGGTGGATGGAACTCAAGAGCAACTACCTGTAGATTTGAATATGGGTTAATTACCAAAATGCCAGACCAGGGCATTCACCAAGGTACCCACTACAATTGGGAAAAATTCCACCCAAGTAGTTGTATGTAAAGTTGTCACAATGTAGACACCATAAGTATTGGAACTCAAGCCCAACTACTTGTGGATATGAATATGGGTTCTTAACCAAATTTCCAGACCAAGGCACCAAGCAAGGTAACCAGGCCAGTTTTTGAAATTCTAAACATGGAAATCTGTCTAGAATCGCAACAATGCACAGAACAATCTGTATATCTGTACACAAGAGGTGGAATGTTGTTTACCCTATGTATATACCATTTGGCTCAACTTAACAACCTTGATGACTCAACTGTTGAACAAACAATGACCCAATTTAACCACCTAGAGAGGCCAACCTTGGAAAAAACAATGATTCCCTCTTTAAGAAATGAATCACATGTTGTGACAGGATACCATTTACTCTGTGTGGATATATCAACTAACCCAAGTTAATGACTTTGATGGCTAAACTATGAAGTATAGAAAACATACTTTGGTATTTGAAGATACCCAGTAGTGTTGGATACCTAGTATATCTAACACTACTGGGTATCTTCAAATACCATACTTTGGGAGTCTACAAAGAAAACATACGTATATATTTACATTGGAAGAACCAATTGTCTATGCTATAATTCTGAACACAACTCAAGTGATCCCCAACTATCAATTATATCTCATTCAAAATGATAATAAGAGCCTCATGTTCTCTTTCTTCCATTGAATAGATTTCTAGGATCCCTTTGAACCCAACAACATACTATCTATGTAATCTGCAACCAAAACATTTTAGTACTCAAACCACTAAGAAGGTAGTTCACACATCCATTAGATGTAATATCCAATCATCACTATACATCTGAAGTATACTAGGGACATATGACTCCTCATAGTCCACTCACTTTTTGAGAGATTCTTCTCAATTTTTCTCACTGCTACATGCTCAATATCACGAAGATGTCTAAAGTCTCATATACTTCTCCTCAGATCTCACACATCATATTGATAAAAAAAATTATTGAAACATACCAGCCTATTGAAAGGCTCAAAATCAAAGATGTGTCTAATACAATCTCAAGGATATTTAAGATCTCTAACTTTCCTTGAAATTCCATTGAAAACATCACGCTTCTTTATCCTTGACATAGTTTCATGAGGCTATGCAAGCCTCTCTCTAATCACAACAACAATATCAGAAATAACAAGAGAGAAGTTGTTTTGGGATTATTGGATTGAATTCCAAATATTGGAATCCAAAAGTGGCATACCAACATGCAGAACCCTACCATTCTTGGCATTTAAGTTTAACCCTGTTTCTCTGAATTATATGCCAACCCCAGTTCCTGCAATATTGTTCAAATGAGGAAGAACTTTAGGACCATATTTATGAACAACTTCAGCAACAACTTTATAATCCAATGTGTCCCTTGAACTAGACCAATGTGGCCTAGAACTAATCAGATTGGTTGGTTTTTCCAATTCTAGTCTAGCTCTGATAACATGGATAAGGAGTCCACCAATCAATCCAAGAACAAATTCCCCATAATACTCAAACTACCTCATTAAAGAATGGGGCAGCAGTGTTGGAAATGAAAACAACAGGATGAAGTTTCTGGGCTATGAATAGCCATGTTCTGGGCAGACCTATGCCTCCTAGTAGTAATACAACATCATCACCTTGAGTTCTGCACTAACTATGGGTATATAAGCATCAATTTAGGGCACGTTTGTGTGCTAGAACAACAGTGAAAAGTAGTGAAACCTCATTTTTCAGTCCCTAGGAAGAGTTGTACTATGAACAATAACAACTCTTGATGAAAAATTTGGTATTTCAAGAGGGCTGACCTACATGTGGAAAGTTCTATTTGTTGTTTGAAGAAATTTTGTTTACCATTAAGGGATACTTTGACACAACTAGTGTTGATCTAATGTATGTTGTCCTCATTGGAAGGTCTACAATAATGATATTCACCCTTTGGAGGTCTCTTCACTTGATGTTTGTCACATTGGATCTAATTTGAAGAGGAGCGTTTAGATTTTGGAGCTTGGATTCCTATTTTAGGGAAGTGTTGAGATTATTGGTGCATCCCCTTTCGTGGATTTTTATTGTGCTTCGGTGAAGCATTTGGAGGAATTCTAAAGGATTTTATAATTTATTCCATATGTGAAGGGATGTACTCTCACTTAGAGGTGTCTACTTCATACATAGAGGAGCATTCTAGAACGACTACAACTATCATCAAGTCATGCACATTGCATGCTAGTCAAGCACTCTGTTATCCCCCATTTTGTATGGGTGTCCACTTGTCATTTTGATCACAATATTCAATGGGGGTGACATTTTTCAAGTCTTTCTTATCATGGATTGATGACCTAAGTGGATTCTTGCAGAAAATGGTCATGGTTCCCTTGATGATGAACTTGCATGATTTGTAGAGTTTGCAATCATTTCTTGAAGGGTGCACTTGTCTAAGAGGATGCATTGAGTTGGGAATATCACTATATCTTCATCCATCCACTAATTTTGGTATTCATGCTATGTAATAAAGTTATAAAGAATGGTATGGATTCATTTTTTGAGTTTCATTGAAGAAGAGGAGGGAGCAGACATGTGAAGGGAAGGTGGTACTACCTTGAGGGGAAGTTAGAGAAGGTATGCACCAAGATTGAGTGACATACATGTTGTGATTGTATTATTGTACATCGCTTGTAGAGGAGTCAAAGTGTGTTGTTGGGCACATCCCATTGGGCCTCCCACCTGTCAACACCATCATACATTCAAAACCAGTCATAAAAGGGGTTGTGTTTTACCTGAAGGAGTTGTACATTCAAGATAATCCACATATTACTGAACTAGGTGTGCTATCTATAGTCAATCTTCTTGTCAAATATGATATGTGAGGACTAATGGGTGGTTTAGTTGAAGTATTTCACTGCCATCATACCTAGTTCCTATCATTTACTTGTGCACTATCAAATATGAAATATCTAAAGCATAGGGGTTCCAGAAAGGGAGGTTTATTCGTCATCCAAGAGGATAGTACGATGGTGCTACTTCACAGGTCTGTTAATAATGTTAAAATCTGATTTAGTTACCTAATTATATTATGTTGTTAAAATTGGTTAAAAGTAGAACCACATTAATTTATTTCTATGGTATGCCTTTGGAAATAAATACCATCTATGGTCTCTAATTATAACAGTTTGGGAATATTCTTGTTAAATTCTTGAAATGTAATTTTGTTTTGTGGTGTAATTCTATTTTGAAAAGTATGGTATTTGAAGATACCCAGTAGTGTTGGATACCTATTATTTGAAGGCAGGCCCACCTCATTGTGATGAAGATCACAAATGGCCACCCATGCAAAATGGAATGTAATAGAGGGCACACTGAGTGAAGGCACACCACTAGTCATCTTAGGACGCACATAGGAATAATGTGAAAAGTGGGGCCCAAGAAATCGAAAAAATAAATGGGATATAATAAAAAAAAGTGAAAAACAATCAATGAGATTAGTTTTGCAATTAAAAAATACACATAATGTGAAATATTGTTGATAGAAACAGATCTACACCCACTTGAATACAGAGGATAGTCTTATATAGACAAAGAGTGGCAGATGTGAACAATAGCAGATTACTGCACCAAATCATCAAGGAAACATTGCAGAGAATAAAGAATACATGGGGCTTCAATGCAAAAGATGGAAGAAGTTTTGGGACATAAAAGAGGACTACCCTTGGGGTTAAAAAAAGCATTGAAACTAGGCATGTGTGACTATTATAGGAGGGGGAGATGAAGGGAGATGGAAGAGATTTATGTTCCTTGAAAGAAAAACACATATTGGATCAAATGAGGACAAGCTTGCACAGTATAAGATGCTAGATAGTGAGATGGAAGAGCCTAAGGAGGAGTGGAACAGCAGACTTGCCAGGTATGCGATTGTTAGGAGGTAGAAATCAAACAACAATTCCTTCCCAATGTATCTCTTACAACAGCACATAAGAAAGGAATTATTGTTGGAATAAAGAGGATGGTTCACAATGTTTCAGAGAAGCCAGTAGGAAAATTTCACAAGAAGGGCATCACAAATTATGCACCTCAAAGGAAAACTATTATGAGAAAACCTATAGGTCCAAGTTGATTACATCATGGAGCACATCATTCAACGAAGTAGTTTGTTAAATCTTGCTCAAACACCATTATATGAGTATCCACTTTTGTAATATTAGTCATCATTTACTTTTTGAGTTGGTGTCTTTGTCCTTCGTAATTATCTATTCTAAATTTAGAAAGGAAGGACACCTCAAGCTACAATGCCTCCATTCTTGCTACGACTGTCTCAAACTTAATCATGGGTTTTGTCATATTTTGTTGCACTGGCAATGTTTTTTCCAAATTTCATTGTTGCCAAACTTGAGGCTCGAGCATAAACAAAAAACAAAATAGAATCTAGATGGTGTCTGGCTCACTTGAATGGTATGAGTTTCAAAGGAATGTGAGCTTTAATTGCTTCACTCTCTTACCCCCCATTTTTCATGGGTGTCCACATGTAAATTTCTTGCTGGTGACAGGACAATTTGTGCATTTCTGGGCATTTTTTGGGCAGCCTATGGTGGTTTTATGTAGAAGAAATCATGAATGATCTACAAATAAGATCGTTGTGGTTTGATGATGAACTATGACTAAGGGTTTTTCTATAATTCTAGACATTTAGAAGCACCCTTGGGGCATAGTTTATGAGGAGAATGCTACAGCAAAAGAGGGTGCATTCTGGCCATTGCTTGGTAGTAGGATGTTGAGGCATTTCTATTGAGGATGTTTCTAGCCTAAAGTGCCATTATTTCTCCCCTAGATCAGTTCCAACCTAAGGGGTAATTTTTTCATATTTTGAGGGCTATTTTCCAACTTTAAGAGTCATATCGGTTGGATGTCCATTTGCAGTTGTCTATTGTCCTTCTCCATGGTTCACAGAGGGTTCTCTTGCATGTTTCAATGGATCATATGGTATATCACAACCAACAACATCATCCCTTTAGTCCCAGAATTGATGGTGGATTCCATGCTCATGGTTCTGGCAATGCATCTACAGCAACAACCTTGAAATTTGTCAATAGCAGCCCGAGAAGTCAACAGGTTTGGTCTTTTCAGCATCTGATCTGGGTCATCCGTGGTTTTGTTCGGTATGCAAGATATTCATCAGGTTTATTCACAGCAGATTGGTGTGTCTTTTGCTGATAACTAATCATAAAATAGGAAACATGTGAAGATTCCCATTTCCTTCAGTTCAAAGGGCATTATAAATAGGGGATAACTTGGTTCCTGAAGAGCTTGAAAGATATAGCAACAAATGAAATTTCAGTGGGCCTCTTCTTTGTTCAACAGGACGCTCACAACTCAGTGCCCAAATTATTGTCCATTAAGAATCTCATCAATGTCAACTCCCTCTTTCTAGAAGAATCCAACAACCCCATCATGGTACCTTTCAACACTCCCATCAATTGCAATCCTAGAATCAATTATTGATTCCATGATAGGTCTTGAACCTATCTCCATGGAATCCCATCATGCATGCTCTGGATCTCCCTCGTCAAAACTAGAAGACTCACCTTGTTTCTCTATGACATATACAAGTTCTAGAGGATTAGTAAGAAACATGTAAAGGCCACCATCTCACATACCTCTAACCAAAGTTCTTGGACTTGCTAAATTAAAATCAATAATAGTGCATTGTTGTCCTTCAAATGCAACTCTAAACTGAAAATCTATGATATAAAAGACTAAATAAAGATTTTTCTTCAAACCAAGAACAAACAAAAAATCATTCATTTCAAGAACATCATTTGATGATGACAAGATGGAAA
The DNA here is from genome assembly GCA_001517045.1 of Pseudotsuga menziesii. Classification (NCBI taxonomy): domain Eukaryota; kingdom Viridiplantae; phylum Streptophyta; class Pinopsida; order Pinales; family Pinaceae; genus Pseudotsuga; species Pseudotsuga menziesii. The sequence goes on from LPNX010925010.1 coordinate 331,762, forward strand.
TGGAACCCAATCATTTCACAAGCTAAATGGCATCATCACCCAACTCCACACTTATCCCCCCCTCTTGCTTCTAAATCCTGCTAAAGAGTTTCATGTGTTAGCTTTTGGGGTTACGTCCAAAGTGTTTACACCATGCTTAGTGGTGCTTCATGCAATGTGGAATGTATGGAATGTTTGGGTACACAGGGTAGTCCCAAAATACCGAACACCTTCAGCAACCGCTTCACACAAATAGATCACAGATCAACACACTAATGTTTGTCACGTGGTTAAAACCCTTGAGAGCGAAATAGTCCATGGCCCCAGCCAAATAGCTACTTGGAGAAATTTGTTATGCAAAAGAAAGAAATTTACATATGAGCTTCTCATAATCGATCAACTAGCCAAGGACCCTCTATGCTCTTTAAATAGAGATCATAGACCAATTGGGTGTTAAGCCATGGATCAATGGTAGGTATGGTCTAAGAGAAGTTGAACTGTTGGATCACTCTATGTCTAGAACATATCGTGACCGTCGGATTAGAATGTTTACAAATGCATAGTAAAGAAACACACTTTTACCTAATGGATATATTACACAAGTTGATCTTAACTAACTCCTAAGTGTCTAAATATCCTAACATACCCCCTTAAGAACAACTTGGGATAGGATTGAAGGATTTACAAAAGTGACACTATTAGGAGAAGGAAGGAGGCATTAGAGCCTATCCCCCCTTAAGGACACATTCCTGAACTCCTAACATAGACCGAAGTTTAGAAAAATTCGCTTCTGTAAGAGACTTGGTGAAGATGTCTGCACCTTGATCATCTGTAGGGAAATAGAGCACTTCAGTAACATGATCATGGACAAGATTTCTAATGAAGTGCATGTGTAGCTCAATGTGTTTGCTGTGCTGATGTAGAAATGGATATTTGTCAAGCTTGATGGAACTTTGATTGTCACACCAAAGTGGAGTAGGCTGCTGCTGCTCGAATCCAAACTCTGAAAGGATCTGTCGAAGCCATAAAGCTTCCTAACTGGCATTAACTGCGGCTCGATATTCTGCTTCTGCTCAAGAAAGAGCAAGATCTTGTTGTTTCTTACAAGCCCAAGTGACAGGTCCAGATCTCAAACTGAAAACATAACCTACAGTAGACTTTCGATCATCAGGATCACCGGCCCAATCTGAATCAGTGAAACCAACCAACAAATGTTTCTCCCCATGTACTGTAATGAATCCCAAACTAAATTGTAACTTGAATATATCGAAGTATTCTTTTTTCTTCTTTCCAGTGACTTTCACGAGGATTTTGGATATAATGAGCAACATGACCAATGGCAAAGGAAAGGTCAGGATGGGAATGAGTCAAGTATAAAATACTACCAACAAGCTGATGATACAAGGTGGCATCTACTTCAGGGGAAGTACAAGTGGCAGAAATTTTGACTCTAGACTGGAAGGGAGAAGGGGTTGGTTTCCAATCTTCCATGTGGAAGTGACGAAGAAGGTCACAAGCATACTTAGACTAGGAAAGAAAGATTACTTCTTTGGTTTGCAAGACTTGGAGACCAAGAAAATAATGCAAATGTCCTAATTCTGACATTTCAAAATTTTGCTTAAGACTAGATTTCACATGGGTTATAAGTTTAGGATCACTACCAGTAAGGATAAGATCATCAACATAAAGAACAAGTATGATGAGATGGTTTCCTACTTTCTTGGTATAGAAATTGGGGTCAGAATGGCATCTAGAAAAACTAGTGTCAAGGAGAAAGCTATCCATTTTGGCATACCAAGCTCTAGGAGCTTGCTTAAGGCCATATAAGGGTTTCTTAAGGAGACAAATAAAGCTAGAGTTATTATGAAAATATCCAGGAGGTTGTTCCATGTAAATTTCCTCATGTAAATCACCATGGAAGAAGGTAGACTTGACATCCATTTGATGAACTTCCCAGTTATGTAAGGCTGCAAGGGAAAGAACAAGGCAGATGGAGTTCATTTCTGCTACAGGGGAAAAGGTTTCATTGTAGTCAATCCCTTCAACTTGGGAAAAACCTTTGGCAACTAACCTTGCCTAAAGTCTTTCAACACTTCCATCTGATGCATACTTAGTTCTGTAGAGCCATTTACATCTGACAAGTTTTCTTCCTTTTGGAAGAGGAACAAGATCCCAAGTATCATTCGCCATTAAGGAACGGTATTCTTCATCCATAGCTGCATCCCAATTTGGATTTCCTGAGGCTTCTACAAAAGTTTCTAGATCATGATTCTCAGAAACTTCAGCCAAAAGAGAAGAGGCTCGCTGAAACTGAGAACATGTTCAACGTTGATCTCTAGGATCACCGGCAAGATCACCAGTTTCTTCACATGTTGAACAGACCCATCAAGGAAGTATTGGTGCTGGTGCAATTGGAGGAACATGAGTAGGTGGAGGTGAATTTTGATCCCCACTGTCATCATCAGAAACTGGAGTTGGAAACCTGTCAAGGAAGCTGGAAGAAGAAGAAGAAGAAGGCACAATCACTGAATCAGGTTCGTAGGCCAAAGATGGCACACCTGCCAAGTTAGGCTCGTAGGCCAAGAGATTTTCATCAAATTTAACATCTTTTCTAATGATTATATCATGATAATGTGGCTGAAGAAGTCTATAACCTTTTACATATTCAGAATATCCAACAAATATGCACTTTTCACTTTTAGGCTGCAATACTTTTCATTTTTCATCCAGAATGTGAGCCCATGCTTCACAACCAAACACACGAAAGTGACTTACATCTGGTTTAATTTTACTCCATGCTTCTTTCAGTGTTATACCTTGTAAAAATTTAGTGGGTGTGCGATTAACTATGTAATTTGCACAATTTATGGCCTCAGCCCAATCTTGAAGACTTAGTCCTTTAGATTGGATTATACAATTAGCCATTTCTTTTAAAGTGTGGTTCTTCCGTTAAGATACACCACTTTGTTGTGGTGTATATGGAACAGTGTGCTGTTGTTGGATTCCTTGTTCAGTGCAAAAAGTAGTGAACTTGTTGTTAACATATTCTCCTCCATTGTCAAATCTTAACTTAATAATTTGATGACTAGATTGTTTTTCAACGAGGGCCTTGTAGGCCAAGAACATGTTAAATACTTCGCTCTTAAGTTTTAGGAAGTAAACCCATGTGCATCTGGAGTAGTCATCAATGAAGGTTAAGAAATTTTTGAAACCAGAAAAGGAAGCAGATGGAAGAGGGCCACACAAGTCACTATGCACAAGCTCCAAGCGAACCGAGGCGTGCGAAGAGGCACGTTTGTCAAAACTGTCCCGATGATGTTTTTCGAGTACACAACCAGAACAAACACCATCCTTGTAAGATACCAGCGGAAGACCAGACACCATATTGTCTTTACATAGTTGTTGCAATGAGCGATAATTTAAGTGACCAAATCGCTCATGCCAAAGTTTGCTCAAGTTATCACTATGAGCAACAAAAACTAAAGGAAAAGGTGATGACCCAAAGTTGTTAAATTTGTACAACCTGGTAATATCATCAATAGTTCCAGTAGCAAGGATATTTTGAGGATTTTTAAAATCCTTGATTACAACTTGGTGAGGTGTAAATGTCACAGTTTTACCTTCACCTGAATGAGTAATTTGATAGAATGACAACAAATTGCAGGAAATTTTTGGAACACATAGTACATCACTGAAATGACCATTTTCTACTGGAATTATTTTAGATCCTACAACACTTAGAGATCTATCATCACCAACAAATATTTTTTTGGTGTTACATTCATGCATAGTAGAAAAGATGGCTTTATCCTTAGCCATATGATAAGATTCTCCAGAATTAATGAGCCATTCAATTGAAGTAGAAGAAGAAGATGTAGTATAAGAGTAACCAGAAGCACAAAGTGCATGTCCATGAGAGGTATATTCTGAAGACGAATCTAGGATGATGTGGTTCTTCTTCATTGCTTCTTCCAAGGCTGCCATTTTCTTAAAACACTTAGATTCATCATGATTATTTTCCCACAAAAATTGCAATGACGCTTAGTCTTCTTTCCTTTTTACTTGGATGCTTTGTCATTTTTTAAAGAAGGAGCTGAATGAGAGGGTTTGGGACCCTTGTTGTTTGGATTATTATTGTGAAAATTCTGTTTCTTGGGAGGCTTGGACTTTTCTTTCTGTTGGGACAATAAGGCTTTCCCAGATGTATCTGCATTGCTAATTATTTCAAGATGAATGAGCTTATCTTGCTCTCTAATTAAGGAATCACAAAAGGATTCAAGGCTAGGCTCTTGATATCTAGCTGCAGTCAAGGATTCTTTCATGGAGTAGAATGTAGATGCAAAAACAGAATATGCAGGTCCAAGTTTTGAAATAATATGATAAATACATTTTTTGTCTTCTTTCTTAATCTTGCATTCTGCACATAATAGTCTAAGAGTTTTATACTTAGATAAATAGTCTTGAATGCATGAAAAATCATTTGGATTCAAGGAAAGCAACTCATTCTCAAGTTGATGACCCTGAATTTCATTGTGTTTACCAAACATAGATTCCAACTTTTCCCAAGCGAGATTAGGTTCATCAATTCCAATTATGTGGAATCGCAAATCAGTAGACATTGACATCCCAATCAATCCACGAGCTTCATCACATCTATTTTCCCATTTAATTTTCTTATCATCATCAGTGGGTTTTGTTTCTTTCCCTGAGGTTATCTTGAAAAGTCCCCTACTTCACAGAACATCCTCCATATGAGATTTCCATGAGAAATAGTTAGAACTTGTAAGTATAATATCACAAGCGGCGGCCATACTATAAAATAATGGCTGAAAGAATATAAACTAATTGTTTAGATGCAAAGAACTTGAAAAAATATGCAATTTAAAAAAAAACGACACTTAAAACTGATTCTGGATGATGAAGTTATGCTTGATCAAAGAAAATGTTGAAGATTTCCCCAATAGCGACATGGCAGATATTAACTTGACCAACTAAAAAATAAGCCCCCTCTTCCCAAGATCAACCATTGACAATCACTTTTACAATAAAGTTGCTTTGAAGTGAATCACTTTTGTAGAATAAGTGATGTTCACTTTTACAATAATGTGACTTTTAAATAGTGCGGCAATAAATTAAAAGACTTAAGTGACTCACTTTTATTTTATTGTATTTATGTAAGATGCACTTTTACAATAAAATAACTTGAAAATAGAAATTGCGTGCACCAAAAAGTAGCTTAATAAGACTTGGACTCAAGACCTAGTAAGTAATAAAGCAACTTTGGACCAAGTGAGCTAATTTTAAAAGGTACGTAAAATAATGGAAAGAGGAAGGGGGCTTTTTTTTTTTAAACTGTTCTCTATCATTCTCCATGCTTGCTTTCTTTTCCTGCAAATCACAAAAGAAACGAAAAACAAAAACAAATTTTTTTTTCCACACAATGGGGTTAGATCTTGGTTAGCTTACCCGAAAAGCCTATGTTTTCAAGTTTTCTCGCTATTTTTGATTTTCCGTGATCGCACAAGGTGCATGGAAAAGAGTATACATAGCCGAGAGGACAAGAAAAAAAACTTTCCCTTACTGTTTCTGATTCGCCACGATCACACAAGGTGCATGGTAAAGAGCATATGCAGTCAGGGAAGGCAACAATCCGAGACTAAAATAGAAAATATCTAATAACAAACTGATAAAATATGAGATATTTAAAAAAAAACAAATCTGTCACTGTAACATTATACCTTCAGATTTGCCGAAATGGGTGTTTCTGGCGCAAACAAAAATAGTTTTCAGTGAAATGAAGACTGTTTCCAAATGGATATGACACTCCGGACAAAATGGAATAGCTCCCATAGGCCAAAAATGCATAGAAAATCCAGAAAAAAAAAACCCTTTCAAAGTTTCGGCAACACTGGTTCCAGATCTATATCAAAACCGAAAGCGACTCTTCATAAAAGCTTTGATACCATGTTTGGGTACACAGGGTACTCCCAAAAGACCGAACACCTTCAGTAATCACTTCACACAAATAGATCACAGATCAACACACCAATGTTTGTCATGTGGTTAAAACCATCGAGAGGGAAACAGTCCACGGCCCCAGCCAAATATCTACTTGGAGCAATTTATTATGCAAAAGAAAGAAAGTTACATATGAGCTTCTCATAATCGATCAACTAGCCAAGGACCCTCTATGCTCTTTAAATAGAGATCATAGACCAATCAGTTGTTAAGCCATGGATCAATGGTAGGTATGATCTAAGAGAAGTTGAACCATCGGATCACTCTATGTCTAGAACATATCGTGACTGTCAGATTATAATATTTACAAATGCATACTAATGCATACTAAAGAAACACACTTTTACCTAACGAATATATTACACAAGTTGATCTTAACTAACTCCTAAGTGTCTAAATATCTTAACATAGAATGTTGCCTACACTTGGTTGTACCTTAGCAAGCATACTTTATACACAATGGAGATAGATTAATCATGGATTTCCCTACTTTGACTTGTTCCTTATTTCATGCACTTCTCCTTATGAAGTTGGAGACATGTGGCATGGTTACATTGCACACATGGAGGGCTCGATTACTTTCTTGGGAGGAGGACCTACTTGGAGGAGTATTGAACATTTAGGAGGAGGGTATTGATCCCTGGGTAGCATGGGGACAGTTGGTTTCTTACATGGAGGCTTGTACTTGACTTGAGGATGCTTAAGTAGAGGAGTGTTTCATAGAGGTGTGGTGGACTGAAAGGACCACATGGCTTAGGAGGAATTAATAGATACCTTTGGATGGTAGTGTTGGAACTTTCTTTTGGAGTGCTTGGCTTGGGACCTTGCTTGATATGCGTGCTTACGTTGGATCTTGACATGTGGACCTATCTAATGTTTAATAAGGTTGCTTGTTTGTGGAAGATCTTTCAACTTTCCAATTGTTCACCACCCTCATCTATCATATATATAAATGGTGGAGAGATAATTTTCATTAATCATGTCAAACACATCATGTATTAAAAAATCACTCTCAATCTATGCTCACTACTTGGACCAGTAGTTTTGACATACTTCTCGAGTTCATAACCCTTGCACAGTCATGTCTTCTTCATATTGAAGTTCAAAAATCCCTATACCATGTCATTCAAAAGAGGTAATGCTACATAATGTAGGTGACCAAATCAAGCTTGTGTCAAAGCCTGCACAAGTTGTTAGTATCATGCACTAAATCTCTATGTTTGATCGTTTTAGCAAGTAATTTGTATAAGCCACCCTCTTGCACACCTTTGGCCAATACTCGGCCAAGATCATGGCTATGATCTTTGAATACAACTTGTTGATCATCAAAATCAGCCACATGTCTAAGATTTGTCATGGCTAAAACTAAAAAATGGTTCATTGTTAAACCAAGAACATGAAAGACATCATCAAGCTCAAGAACATCACTTGATCACGCATGTGGAATGAGATAGATCCCACTCCAATAAATTGATAAGTGGCATCATTGCCTAACTACACCTATATGTCATCCTCTCATTCTTGAACTTTGTTGAAGGTCATGTGTCCACATACCACACTCCATTGAGTATGTGTCCACATCCTCTCAATTATGAAATATTCAACAAACTAGAAATTGCCTCATTTAGGCAGATGATATTATGATTGGAGATAATCAAAGCCACGGCCAAGAAAGTCTAGGTAAAATATAAAATCATTTAAACATAAACAGGGTTTGCATACCTAATATTCATAATTTATTACGATTCCAAAGGCGAATCCTTACAAGACAAGTGCCAAGGATTCAATAAATAAAATCAAGGTTTGCAAAGTTTCTCTTCTTTAAATATCCAGTATAAACTGCCAAATTCCTGCAAAATGCACATGGACGGAGTCACATAATATAGAGGGATATAGTTTGACTAACCCAAGGCAGACAATAAAGTTTCACCCACCTCGAGTTTCACTCACCCAAGCCACCCAGCCACATTCTCTGATGAAGGTAGCGGATTCTTTTCTTAAAAACCAACACCAACACTTTAGAATCTCCATTAATTTGATATTCCTAACTTGCCTAAGTCACCCAGGTTTTGGAATCTAGACTTAGACTAACTACAAATTCCTTCTTAGAGTCATTCTATCCCAGCAAATAGTTTGACCGCAATCTTCCGTATGAATTGAGCTCTGGATCTGCAACCCATTCAAACTTTGCATTCAAGCGAATGGAAAATATTCCTAACCAATATTCTTTAAATATCCATTATAAATGGTCGAATTCTTGCAAAATGCACATGGATGGAGTCGTTGCAAAATGCACATGAATGGAGTCACTGAAGTATCAGGAAATCGATTCAAATGCTTGAGAGCCTCTTCATCTTTCCCATTCAGAGCATACCCTGCAATCATATTGCTCCACAAAACCACATTCCATTAAGGTATATTGTCAAACACTTTCCTTGCATCCTTAAGAACATGAATAACAAACATGTTATCCCCACATCCTTTGAGGAATGCAATGAGCAACAACAACACAATGCAGTGATCAATTACCCCTAAAGGTGAAATGACAAGCAAACACAAGCATGAAGACTTCAATACCTGCTCTGAAACACACTATCCAGAGGGTTTGGTTATTTAGAAACCAGGCGTTCTGTTGATGGCTGATTGAAAGTGGGATATGATAGAACAAACCAAAATTAGACCAACCAACACCTGCCAATAATAACGTCAAATTTTATTTGATTATAATTTTTTTTAGAATGAGGAAGGATTGGGAGACTACGATAAGGAGGGTGAGTAAGCTGGCACCAGCCAAAAATATAGGAGAAGAGGCATATATAACAATATACCCATCAAACAGAGGCATGGTAGCAATAAAATATCGAAAGGGAAGGTAACTGAGGTGGTTGGAGGCCATAACCCAACTTTAGGGAATGGGAGGGAATAAATAAGTTGGAGCGACCACCAATTCAATCCCCACGAAAAGCGGATAACCTCGAATAAGAAAGAGTCAGGTCATTCTTTGATTCTGAGTTTCCTCAATGCTGAGTGTGAAGGATACAGCTGTCACTCATTGAAGGAATGAATTCACGTCAAAACTGAGATGAATATCAATCACAAAGGCTCAAGCTAATGCGTTAAACATTCCTATAGGGGTACGGTTGTAAGGTTTCATTGAGAGATCCACCCCGTTTGACATCAATAAATCTGAAAGACATTATATAATGAGACTTTGCCTCTTTAGGATATAAGACGAACGTTTCCCAGATTGACTGAAAAAACTATATATATTTTATAATTTATATAGGATATAAGTTTATTTAACTTCATGACAAGTTCCAACTTTTATATGAATGAATGCCATTTCTTTTTAAAAGACACATATAATCTGCTTCCCTTTTTCCATTCCCATTGATTTTTTATATATACAAATATCTATCATTGACTGACACTTGCCTTTGTTTATAGACTTTACGCCTATACCCCCTCGGGAGGGCTGCTAAGAATGAATTTACCTTATCCCCTATGGAGAAAAGGAAGCTTATGAATTTACCTTACTCTTAAAAATCTATTTATTTAAGAGTTGATTCTTGCTACAAATGTAAATGGATTTTTTTGTTTTATTTTTATTAATTTTTTATATAAATTATATAGTTTTTTTTTGTTTTTATTTTTATTTTTATTATTTTATTTATAAATTATATATATATTTTTGTTTTTTTATATATTTTTGTTTTATTTTTATTATTTTATTATATAAATTATGTTAATATATAATTAGTTATATATTATATTTTTTTAATAATTATCATATAAGTTGTTTAGTTTTATAAATGGAGTATCCTACGGCGTCGACGATTTGGCTCGGAAGTTGGTTGTCATCGCCACTTTTCAGCCAAATCATCGACTCCAATCGATACTCTCCGGGAGGATGATGAACGACAGCCACAGATGAGAGCCCTACACCCCATCGAGAACCAGCCATTTTAATGCACCTCCTACACGTAGACTTACCAAATGCATCCAATGCATGGCCAAAAAAAACATGTTAACTTCGGATTTGTGGGTTGAAGGTATCGTTCGACACCTGCCCTATAATGACATCTACAACAAGTAAACCTCCTTGCAAAGTTTAATCACTTCTTCTAATGTCTGCTTCAGTTTTCCTTTGGAGCATGCAAGGAATGTCGATGTGCAAAAATCAATGACCTTTGCAAATAGTGGCATCGCAGGAGGGTGTTCATGCTTTTCCTAGGCTGAAATCTCAAAATGCATATGGTTATGAGTGCATAGGCTGGAGATGTTGATAATTGCAAATGTAAAGTGGAAGTAGTAACTCCGACGGCATTGAGACCTGTAAAAATCCATAACGACTGGTTATTGATTGGAGTGATGAACACGATATGAGTGGCAAGAACCATACCTTTGAAGCGCTTCGACTAGTCATTGTGAGATCCTAAATCGGCCTATCGTTTGCAAAAATAGTATATCGAGTGCAAAAATAGGGAAGAACTAGTTGGGGTCGAACGATACCTTCAGCTCACAAATCCAAAGTTGACGTGTTTTTTTGGCCATGCATTGGATGCATTTGGTATGTCTACATAGATGAGGTGCATTCGAATGGTCGGTTGTTGAGGGGATGTAGGGCTATGATGCTTCTAGCTAGGTATCGATATGGTACTGGTTCTAGTACCTAATTATTAATTGACGTAGGAACCTAATTTTCCTTTGGAACGCGCTTAACCAGGTTTGCTTCAATGGTGCAGCAGGGATAAAGATGGTCAAGAGAAAACTCATGCAATTGCTTGTTGGATCTTTAAATATCGAGGTGCATGGCACCAATATTACTAATAGAAGGTAGACAATTTACAAATTTTACACTTCATTGTCAAATTTGCAATTTTCCATGACATAATTAAAAATGAATAACATAAATGGCTAATTCATATTCTTCTAGCTAGTCATTTTTTATGCCGTGACTAAATTAGTCATTTATGTTAGTCATTTTTAACTCTGTCACTTATTATCTAGTCATATTCGTTAACTGGTGACTAAATTAGTCATTAATTTTAGTCGTTTATAGTTGGGTCAATCAAAATTGCCCATATTTAGTAGTAAATCACTTGAAAAACCTGTGGTGACTAGAATTTTTAGTCACCTAGTAGCTAATTCTTCATTTTGTACTAGTGTTTGATGAGCTTTAATGAGTGTTTGATACCATCTTTGGACTCATAAAAATGAAAAGAGGCACTCACGTTTTGAGGTGGGGAAATTAAAGGAAAGGGGAATGGTTTTCATTTTTTTTATGGAAGTAATCTACAGTCCACCTTTGAACATGGCACCTGTCTGCATTTTCATATCTGAACAGTTGAGTTTTCAGCTTGTCTCTGAGTTGATCAACTTTTGTGAGTCACCTGACTCCTTTGAGTCAATTCAAATAATTCTTTGTCGTATTCCTTGCATTACACCTCGTTCTATTCTTGTTAACTCAATGCTTCCAATTCATGCGTCGTGCCGTCAAATTGTTCAAAGGATGTCTCTCCCAGAAAAATACCTCGTTAATAACTTCACCTGTCCTTAAAAGTCACTCATGTCTGAGTTAGTCCGGTTACTTTAAATCAAATTTTATTCCTATTTTCATGTCACTAATGTGGTAGTTGTCATGGCCCTCTTTTGACAAGTCTATTCCTATCGACTTCAAATCATTATCTAGGAATTAGACCTAGAAACCTAGAAAATACCTTGAAGCCTGCATGCCTCAATGGTAGGTTTTCTCATTTTCAACAGTAGGTTTTCATCAATGACCTTTGATTGGAAAATTATGTCAAGTGTTCGAGTTTGGAAAATTTTATTTGCACTTGAGAGAATGTACTTAGATACCTTGGGGATCATTGACATCAATGGTGATTTCCCTCGCACTTGTTAACAGTTTACATCATTGACTGGTAATCAAGTGATTTCTACCATGCTCAATGTCAAGACATTGTAATCACATGGTTAAATTCATGTTGTTTGGAGATTGGAACGAAGACCTTGAGTGGTTAGGCTACCATCATCATTTTCTATGCTTAGGTTGCATTTGGAGATCATTTAGAGTCATGACACAGATCCACATTGTATGTTTGGTGGCCGTGTTCTGTATCTGGGGTTAAAAGACATGGATCTACTTTGTATTCTCCGTAGCTATGTATTACCTCCTGTGGAAGTTGATAATGGATCTACAGTGTATCATTAGTAGCCATGACATGGTCATCATCATAGATTTGCAGTGTATTGGTCCGCAACTATGATTGGTTTGGATGAGGTCAGTTACTGGTCCTATATGAGTTTGTCTCTCTTTGCCTTTGTATCAGATGAAAAACTTTGCAAACTATTTCACCTATCACTTTCTTCTAGCTTCGTACTTTGGGGGGCATTCTGCTGCACCCAGAAATCTCACATTGCTTATCAGCCTTCATGATAATTTCACATTGCCTTTTAACCTCCCAGAAAGCCTGGCTTGAGTCATCTTGGTTACTTTTTTCCTAGACCTAGAAAGGACGATGATTTCATGTTTTTTTGCATAGAGAATTGGCGGCACCTGTCTCAGTTGACCCATAAGCGTTGTTGTCTCCTTCCTTTGGAAAAAATCTTAGATCGGTGCCTTTGTCAGTTTTGCTAAGAGTGTCGGTGGTGAGAAAATGAGAAAAAAGAAGCTTCTACAAGCTTCCATGTGGAAGCCTCTATGAGGTTAGTTCATATATGATTGGGAGAGGTGGAATTCACCTTCCTCACCTATAGGGATCTCATTATATCCTTTTTCCAAGTCATCTCTTGAGTTCTATGCCTATAAATTAATCCTTCATGAGGAGAATGGAGGAGGCCAGGAAAAGCACCCTTATGCTGCTAGTTTGAAGTCTAAATCAGAGGAAAAGTAGAGTTAGCTTTTGGTTGGAGAGGTCTTCATATTCATAGGAGATTGTAGACATTCTTGTTGAGATCGAAACCATCAACATCAAGGATTTTTTGTTGTACTTGTTTCTCATCCATATATTAATACAAAGACATTTCCCTTTCCTATATTTGGTTGTATTTATTGTAATTAGATATTATTGGATGCCTTGATCACCAGTATGAATATTCAATTTATCATGATGATCTCATCCCTTTTGTTTGTCTTGTGATCTATTTTGCAGGTACTAACCATTGCAAGGACTTTTGGAAAGAAGACAAGCAGATCTAAGGTTGAGGTACATTGTATTTCATGCTAGTTGATTTGATTATTAAAGGAAATGATGTTACTGTGTCATTTTGTTCTGTAGTTGTGACTTACATTGCAGAGGAACAAGCGGTGTGTGCACTGATTGAGAATTATTGATAACAAGAACCTGGAGAGGTTAACCCTGGACATATAAGATGCAGATATTGATGACCTCCCGATGAGGTACTAGAGGCACACTACGAGAGTGCCTGGTTGTTTTAGCTGACTACTACATAGAGTAGTGCGAGCTATCATGTGTTATCATGATCATCAATAGGTGGTGTCATGCATGATATATTACTAAAAGCTGAGATAGCTTCAGAATTTTGTATGATGTTGTATTTACCTGAAAGCCACCGTGTTTCAGATGAGGTCTCGTGACCATTTTTTGTAAATTATATATATATATATACAGACTCTATTACTGGTGTTTATACGTTTCAAATCGAAAATGTATTTACATAAGTTTTATGTGTTTTTACTATTTATTTACAATATGATGAAGCATGTTTTATTTTCATGTTATGAATGAGTGATATACCAGTCTAGGATATAACTTTCTAAGAAATTAGCAACTGCATTATCTTCCCTATGGATATGCCTGTAAGTAATAACTTCAAATGACCTTTCCAATAGATACACCCTCCAGTAGAGATGGAGTAGTACGGGATTCCTAATGGTATAGACCTGGTTCAAATGGAAAACCACTAACTGTGAGTCCATGAATACTACCAAATCAAGAATGTCTCGAGATGCAGCTTCAGTTAGTAGACCTATTACTACCTTATACTCGGGATGTTGTTGGTAGCTGGACCAATACACACCGCTCCTGAACTGACTAAATCATGTGCAGGGGAATACAGAACCCAAGTAGCTGAAGCAAGGTTCAGGGTATGGCGCCAAGCACCATTAGTGTTACAACTGATTTTACCACACATGGTGGATCACACCTTTATGGCCTTCCCTGTCCCTCTACAGACTCCTTAGACCCCATGGACCATTTTTGTACCTTTGATGTTTCCAAGATCATCCCTAAAAAGATGCATTATTTGCTATGCGTGACTTTTAAACCTATTCTTGCATATATACGCGGATTTGACCCTTAAACTTGCGTACATTGGGATGTGTGCAAAAGGCCAAATGATTTTGGAGTTTTCCTTGATGTGGATCTGAGTCACTTGTCTCTTGGCCTTCCATATTCCTTGAGATCGCTCGGATTTGACCTTCCATTACCCCATTGAAGCACTGTATAAGGAACCCTTTGGATACATTGAAAGGGGAGGAATTGAAGAGCGAGAAAACTATAGTCCATTGTTGTCGGAGCTTATACTTGAGTCTGCATCCCTTTGTCCCTTGGAGCACTGTATGTTCTTCCCAAGCTTGCATTTTATTGTGAGCTTGCTATCGAGAGATGGAGGATTGAAGTGGTGGAGGCCCAGGTGGAGGACTCAGTTTCTCCGATTCGCAGACGTGCCGACAGAGGTTGTCACTATTGTAATCTCTTATTTATATTAATAGAAATGTCTTTTCCTATCCAATAATGTGTATTTAAATGAGTATTGAATCCATGGATGCTTTTAAATGTTTATATGTTATTGATTATATATTCTAGAGTAGGTATAACACAATCATATATAGCATGCTTGTCTTGTTTGCTAAATGTTGAGAGAGCAAATTATTAATACAAGCGAGAGTGCGAAAGATCAACAGGGATCTACATTAACCATCTAGAATAAGGTATGTATCGAGATCCTTTAGTGTTAGATATTTGGTTTCTCTTGCATATAGGAAAGGATTGATTTTTGTGGTTACTCTATCTGTTGTGGTACCCCAAGCCATAGGAAGTTTTCTTTGTAACAGAATTGGTGACTCTGCTAGGGAGGTTGCTTGTTTTTCTTTGGGGTTTGGGGGCACAATGTGCTTGATATTCTTGGCTTGCTCTTTGTTTCTCCTTGTTTCTATGTTGCATTTTATAGTATGTTCATCCATTGACACTCCTCTTTATTGGTTTGACCCTTGGCCTGCTTTTTACCACTGTCTTCTCTATATACGTAGGTTTTTGGCCAAAAGTCGCATACATACGCAGATTTTTGGCCAAAAATCTTGTATACACACAGGGTTTTGGCCAAAATCCGCTTATACATGCAACGTTTTGGCCAAAATTTGCGTATATACGAAGCTATTCTTTAAACAGTCTCGTACATCCTCCCTTTTGGTGAGTTTGATGTTGTGGGAAGTTTTTGGGTGGGTTGTGAGTGTGGTTGGGTCTTCCTTGGGTCTGATGTTGTCTATTGGATGCTTCTTCTATGACCAGAGACCGCTTTTTCATTGATTTTTCTTTGAAAGTAGTTTTAGTCATTTATCCTTTTTGTTTTCCCATTAGTGCATTACTCTTTTTTGTCTCGGTGTCTTGTTGGGCTTGTGTTTTATACTTGCTGCAGAGACTAAGAGTTTTAGATGACTTTTATTGCATTTTTCATTCTTTTACATTGAAAAATACAAGGTAGTTGCATTTTTTGCATTTGGATTTGAGGAGGTACTTGCATTGGATTGATTGGATGAGAGTTTTATTTAGGCTTTCATATAGGAAGGATTGCATTGGCATTCGGAAAGGAATATATATTTATGCAACTCATGTAGTGGCATACCCTATTTTTCATTTGATAAAGATTGCACTTAGCATTATTTGTTATGGTGTGCATATTTACTTCACTGTTGAGTCATAACTTCATTAGTTGCATGATCATTTCCCTTTGAGTAATTACAGCCTATTAAAATCAACGCATAATAAAATGAAATACACTCTTTTCTTTTATAGGGTGCATCAACAAGATTAGGTTTTAGAGTCTTGGAATAGTTCATTGTGAGTTAATTCTCCAAGACTACTAAACAACAACAAGTAGGTGTCTGTCCAAGTGAGAATGTGAAATTCCTTGGTATAATTAGTGTTTCTCAGGATCCTCCTCTTACAAGGGATTTAAGCACAAGGAAGTGTGAGCGATTAATGATTGGGATGACCCCTGGTCATAACTGAGTAGCACCAGATATATTTCCAAGATTATATTCATATATGGGGGATCTTTAGAGAGTTTCGGGCTTTGCTAACCTGCCCATACGGTTGATCCCGCCTGCGACTGTCCTCCTGAGCATTGGTTATATTGAGGTGACCTTAGTTTCCTTACCTAGGTATCACAGGGGGTACTTGTAGAGGTTATTCTATGAGTGTCCTGGCCAGGTAGAGGTCAGACATCATAGTCGCTTTATGCATTGAAGCTAAGGGCCACTATAATTGGTTACGTACCTCTTCTTGTAGTGTATGGGAGTTTTGGAGCCTCTCCTAGGTGAGATATACCTCGTGCATTCGAGAGCTCACATATCCTCCCCTTGGTTTGCTTGTATTTTGGCTATATATTTTCTTAGGAGTGTGCTCTTTGTGCGCTAGTTCACCTTTGGGATTGTTGCTGCCTTTCACACACCTAGTTCACGTGGTAAAAATATTCAAGCCACTCGGTGTGTCCTTGGGGGAAAGTCTCGAGTCAAGGCTGTCGCCTTGTTCTTGACTCCTCCATTTAGGATAAACTCCTAACGAAGCCAAAGGGGGTAGACCATATTAAGTTACTAAGGAAAAATTATTTAGTATGATGATGGTATTAAAGAGTAAGTTTTTTAGGAGTTTCGATTTAACAATTGTAAAGAACAAATAACATGATGAGATAATCATAAGTAAGCACGAAAATGACACCCAATCACATATAAATTGAAAGAAATAAACATTTGACCAGTGCCTTGAAAATGGAGTCGAAAAACAATTAAGAGTGCTTGCAAGTGCTGGAATGAATGTTGTGCAATTGTATCTTGGTTAATTTTAAATTAATGTAAGAAGATGAGTAATTTAACTTAGGCAAGGGGACTCCATATATACGCAGGGGGTACTTGAAGTATGTCCAAAACTAAACCGTCACGGCTACCCGCAAGGAATATGTGGGCTGAATGGAGTCTTTGAAGCTATTGTTCATAATGCACCTAAAGGTGTAACAGAGATTGGCCCCCCGAGGTCACTTTTCAGGGGTTCTCGCTTCCTTTAGGTATTTTGCCACGGTAATGGTTTGATCAAGGCGTTGGTTTTTCGCCTAATGGTTTGTCAATTTGGGGAGAGTGAATCCTAATTATTCTAGTCACTCAAGTGATTTTGATGCATATTGATTGATCAGATGAACTGTAGTCAAGTACAGAGCATACACACTGAAGTCTTTGTTATTTTTAGTAAATTTTAAAAGAGGTGTTCTTGTTAAAAAGAAAACCCTCCAGGAACCTCTTTCGGTCCAAGTGGACCTCAATCAAGGAATCAAGGAGAGGTTAATTTTATTATGATTAATAAAACAAATGATGATAGCAGATGAAGCATCAAAATATAAGCAAACCACAATTTTCTAATTACACTACCACGACCCTTCCTTCACCTTTCGACTCAAAAGGAGGTTCGTGGGGTAAGTATTAAAATTACTGTAAAACAACCAGATATGGAATATGGCAATTATTATAAGTCAAATTATACTTCCCTATATATTAGACCTACACTATATTAAAGAAAATATGAACAAAAATTAAAAATCACACAAACGCAAATCCCCCTAGGGGGGATGGTGAATAGGCTCGAAAGAGCCTATTCAAAGAGATTTTAATTTTTAATAGCGGAGATTAAAATATCAGAAAATTGAAATTAATTGACTTGGTCCTTATATGAAATGATACCAAAGGTTTACAAATTGCAAAAATTTGAAATTTTTGGAAGACGGAGACCCCCTGGGGGGTTTCGAATGGTCCAAAAATGCTCTCCGGATAGCGCCTCCTCATATTTTCTGTTACACCTGATAAAAACCAGAAATATTATCATAGTAAAATATTCCCATAAGTAATTTGAAATTACTTTTGGATGAACAAACGTTTTACTCAAAAATTCTAAGTTAAAACTAGTTTTAAAGAAACGGAAAAAGAACCAAGGAAAGCAAGATTTCCTTGGGATCTTGGCTTGATTTTGGGGAAACCAATATGAATAAATTAAATTGCTGAATATAAATTTTTTATATTCTAAGGAAACAACCATGCATTCAACAAGCTTTAGATATACTTTCACAGCCTTGAAAAATGACAATTTTCCGTAAAACTATGTCTAGAATGCTTGTAAAAATTTCTCTAGGAATGAGATCTAGTTTTATGATATTTAAGGAAGCAAGATATATGTAATATGAACTCTGAAATTGATAGATCTAAATAAATTTAAAGCTGCAAAACAAGTAACCCGATTGATTTTGAAGAAATTTGAAGGAGGAAGAGGAGAGGAAGAGCGCTTGCTGCCGGGGAATGGATCTGCAAAGAAGACTAGTTAGTGGAATGCCGAGGGACAATGCCTTCACAAAATAGTTGGATTCCCAGTGGATTCAAGCTAGATCCATAGTTTTTCCAACCCCTGTTACTTGAAATCTAACAAACAATCCTACACAAAACCTTATGAGATCTGGATAGAAATATATGAAGAAAGAGAGGGATTACATGCAAATAAACTTATTTAAACATGTATGATCTGAATCTTTAAGCATATATACTATGAGATATTGACAAGCAAGTAATATTATTTGCCCAGCTATACTCATATTTATTCAGCTGAATCATTAAGCCAGACAGGATCCAGATGCAGAAATTGAGAGAAAGCCAACAGTAAAAAGTTGCAAGACAATGTTAAATCCACACATATGAAAGCATTACATAGATTTGGCCTCCAAATCTTCAATTTATTCCAATAGAAAAATATATTACACAGTATTAAAATAGCAACAACTCGTCAATCCAACTCTAACTAGCTTGGAAGAGGTGATCTGAGCTTTATTTATACAAAAAATAGGAGATCCATCCCAGGGGGGGTGCAAATCCCAAGGAGACAAACCACTGCAGCTGAAGGAGAGTCCATCAATGTCGATCTGAAGCTTAATTGAGCTGACATATCAACCCACAAACCGACACATCAATCCATAGAGCTTCCAGGAGATCCCACACATGTGGAGGAGAGAGAGAGGGCACAATTCCCCATAAAGGATGCTAAAGATCAACTTTGGATCTATCCAGATCACCTCCTTTAGTCAATGATTTGTCAGATCCAGTCAATTTGGTTCAGATCTGACTGATTTCAGTCAAATCGGCTGAGAATCCACTGATCTAGGATTTTGGATTTGCTCCATTATTCATCAATTTATTAATTAAAATAATCAATAATTGTTTTTTTGGGGACTTCTGACCTGAGTGATGGAAAATCACTCAAAACCTAAAAAAAGTGGGTTCATGGGTTTACATGGTGCTCTTAGCTTGAAAATGAGCACCTACATGTCTGAAACTGATTATTTGGCCCATTTTTATTACAAAACAAATTTTTCCAATTAAACTATTAAAAAATAACCTAAGTTTTGGAAAAATTAAATTTTAATAAAAAACACTGAAAAAATTAAAAATTTAAAAAAGTTGAAAAAACCTAGGGGGACTTAGACATGTTCATATGACTTGACCATGATGCCTATCATGTTTATACATTGACACATATACTCTAATAACCTCAATAGTCCTAAATGCCAAGCCGACCACCCCAACTTTGAAGGTATTGAGTGAAAAACTCAGAAATTATCATTCGTTTATTCAACCACCAATAATAACCAATGGAAAAAAACACCCTGGGTTGATCAGATTGACAAATAAAGCCTAAGAGACTGAGTCTTTTACAGACACTATCATGCTAGAACATTTATTACAATTCCCCCATGGGGTATGAACATGTGATATAGAACAACAAAGTTTCCCAGAAACAAGACTGAAGGTCTTCTGAAGTCTGAACAATTTATCCTTGTCCAGCTCACCAGGCTCACTTGATAAAAAAACCACTATGTACAACTTAGGTGGTAACATTCTAGCTCCAACTGTGGGACGTGTGCTCGATTTGGTCTTTAAAGCAAGGATAGGATATGAGAACACCAGAATCTCTGGTTTATATACGCTGTAAAAACATCTCAACTTAACAAGAAAACCTTAGTAGCAAAAGCTTTATATAAAAACCAAATGAACCATTAAGCTGATTTATTTAAACAAAATAAATGTAACTAACTAATTTTTTCTTTTATTTTTTCTTTTTTATTATAGCTAAGTACAAAACATAAATGCAGAAAGTAAATGCTCTCTTTTAAGGAGCTTATTTTCCTACTCTAAGCATGATATAAAAAGGGTTAAGTGTAATCAGAAATCCAATGTAACCACCTAAGCATTTTATTAACATAAAAGAAAAGTTCATTGTCTTTGGTTACCAGCCAAAGTAAGGATACTTTATTTAAAATGAAAACCTACATGATGATTCAGAATGGGTGGGATGGATGGGAAATCATAGGTATGCATAAATTCATTAAAGTTCTTCCCAAACTGGTATGTGCTTGTGCAGGCTGCTGCTATCCATGACTGGATAGGACTGATATACCAATCGACACGATGAGGCAGACTGACTACATCATCATACTGATCATCGGGGCTTATCAAATGATAACTCGTTGCACAAGCCCCAAGTAGCTCCAAATCATAAGGAACCTATATATGTGAAAAAGATGGCTAAGACTGATATTCCACTGACTGCATCACATCTGACTTTTCACAACACTGCTTCTCAATGTCTTCATTACTGATACCTTTGTGCAACTCTACATGATATGACTTTGAATGACCATGTGAAGGTTCTAAATGCTCCTCTTCCATACTAATATTTTCCCAAGTATCCAGATCTGTGCTCCCCTCTATGGACGTATCATAGATTGGACTTCCACAATTTTTTGAATAGACACTCCCCTTGCTGGACATACCATGGATGGAATTCTTAATAAGATTTTCACAAGTTGGATTATCTATGAAATTCCAATAGTCATCACTCCCATCCATGTCATATGTGATGGATTCCCCATTGCTGATATCAAGTTCCGATATCAAGTTCTATTTGTCCTCATTACTAATACTGATATATGGCTCAGACTGATCATATGGATAAACTGCATGCTCCTTTTCCATATCAAAGTTTCCCAAGGCCACAAGGTCCATGCTCTCTCCTTTAGATATGCCATAGACAAGAGAATCAACAAAACCATCAAAAGTTTCTGGTTCATTATTCTCCTCTTTATTCATGTCATAGACTAGATTTTCCATGAATTTCCAGGACTCCTCATCAATATATTTGTCGGAGATAAGGGAGTCTTTGTCACTTGTGTCATGCTCCAAGTTATACTTGTCCTCATTTTCATACTCATATTCTTCAGAAAAAATGTCATAAGGCAGTAAACCTTCCAGACTGTCATCATCATATGGAGAACAAGGTCTAGTGTCATCACACACCATACTAATCTTATCATAAGTTTTTTTATAGGCTTCTGTTGTGATATCATGAAATGGATATTCAATACTATCTTCAATCAAGGAAACTTTTTGAACATACTCAATGGGATCACTTAGGATGTGTTGCTCAGTGGGTTCCTCTAGAGGGATTTCTAGAAAAATATTAGCATTGTAGTGACACTTGAGAATCCTCAAATCTTCAATGTTTTTAGCTATGGTGACATGAGGAGAGTCTTCAACAATGTGTTCAATCATGGGCTCCTCCTGAAGCTCTTCAATAGGATCATCCTCAGTTCCCTCATATACAATGGAAGTCATGGGATCCTTTATCTCATTGAGGTAGGTGAGGGTCCTTTCTACAACTGTCATCATATCTCCCTCACCATCATTCCACCTCTCAAAAAACATAGCACGCAAATCTCCATGGGAGGTAATGCATTTATCAGGAAGACCACAAAGCCATGTCCAAGCCTTATTTTTCAAAGAATGAGCAAATATTTGCATCACATTATCCCTATGAAGTATGTTGAGTTTTGTCACAAATGCAAAAGCAAATATGATGTGACAAACAGCTGAATCAAAATTTCCATAAAAATTCGGAGCCTGGGAATATCTTTCATCCTGAGATATGGTTCATAGTTAGGAAAACCCAGGATGCCCAAGAAATCAATGGAAGGATATTCATTAGAAATTAGAGCACCATAATCTTCATCATCCATAATGGCCTATCAGTAGCATATATCAACCATGTATTTTGTACTGAAGCGGAGCTATCGAATAATGAGCATTTTAAGGTTTTACTATGTCATATGAGCTCATCTACACACAACAAGTCTCAACAAATTTATGAGAAACCAGGGTTTTGTCCCTTCAATGGAGTCACCATGTGAAAAAGAAAAATAAGCATTTATAAATATTTTCACAAAAAGATATTTTTTGCTTTTCTTTAAAAAAATAAAAACTAAACAAAAGGTCAGTGGAGTCGCCAGATGAAAATTAAATATCTCCTCTAAGCATTCATCAAGCAAATAAAAAACAAAAAAGGAAGAAAACAAAAGTCGTACTCAAGAATAAAAAGATTTATCCTCAGCAACGATGCCAAAAAGTGTTGCTGCCTTTCACACACCTGGTTCATGTGGCAGAAATCGTCAAGGCACTCGGTGTGTCCTTGGGGGAAAGTCTC
This sequence comes from Pseudotsuga menziesii, assembly GCA_001517045.1. Lineage (NCBI taxonomy): Eukaryota > Viridiplantae > Streptophyta > Pinopsida > Pinales > Pinaceae > Pseudotsuga > Pseudotsuga menziesii. The sequence continues at coordinate 354,567 of LPNX010925010.1, forward strand.
GAGTCAAGGTTGTCACCTTGTTTTTGACTCCTCTGTTTAGGCTAAACTCCTAATGAAGCCAAGGGGGGTAGACCCTATTAAGTTACTAAAGAAAAATTATTTAGTATGATGACGGTATTAAAGAGTAAGTTTTTTAGGAGTTTTGATTTAACAATTGTAAACAACAAATAACATGATGAGATAATCACAAGTAAGCACGAAAATGACACCCAATCACATATAAATTGAAAGAAATAAACAGTTTACCAGTGCATTGAAAATGGAGTCGAAAAACAATTAAGAGTGCTTGCAAGTGCTGGAATGAATGTTGTGCAATTGTATCTTAGTTAATTTTAAATTAATGTAAGAAGATGAGTAATTTAACTTAGGCGAGGGGACTCTAGATATACCCAGGGGGTACTTGAAGTATGTCCAAAACTAAACCATCATGACTACCCGCAAGGAATATGTGGGATGAATGGAGTCTCTGAGGCTGTTGTTCATAATGCGCCCGAAGGTGTAACAGAGATTGGTGCCCCGAGGTCACTTTTCAGGAGTTCCCGCTTCCTTTGGGTATTTTTCCACCGTAATGGTTTGATCGAGGCGTTGGCTTTTCGCCTGATGGTTTGTCAATTTGGGGAGAGTGAATCCTAATTATTATAGTCACTCAAGTGATTTTGATGTAGCTTGACTGATTGAACGAACCGCAGCCAAGTACAAAACATACACACCGAAGTCTTTGTTATTTTCAGTAAATTTTGAAAGAGGTGTTCTTGTTAAAAAGAAAACCCTCCAGGAACCTCTTTCGGTCCAAGTTGACCTCAATCGGGGAATCAAGGAGAGGTTAATTTTATTATGATTACTAAAACAAATGATGATAATAGATGAAGCATAAACAGATAAGCAAACCACAATTTTCTAATTAGACTACCACGACCCTTTCTTCACCTTTCGGTTCAAAAGGAGGCTTGTGGGGTAAGCATTAAAATTACTTTGAAACAACTAGATATGGAATATGGAAATTATTATAAGTCAAATTATACTACCCTACAGATTAGATGTACACTAGATTAAAGAAAAGATGAAAAAAAAGTAAAAATGACACAGATGCAAATCCCCCTAGGGGGGATGGGGAATAGGATCGAAAGAGCCTATTCGAAGAGATTTTAATTTTTATTAGAATACATTAAAATATAAAAAAACTAAAATTAATCCACTTGGTCCGTATATGGAATGATACCAAAGGTTTACAAATTTCAAAAATTTGAAATTTTTGGAAGAAGGAGACCCCCTGGGGAGTTTTGAATGGTCCAAAAATGCTCTCTGGACAGCGCCTCCTCCTATTTTCTGTTACACCTGCTAAAAACATCAAGATTATCATAGTCAAATTTTCCCAGAAGTACTCTGAAAGTACTTTTGGATGAACAAACTTTTTACTCATAAATTGTAAGTTAAAACTAGTTTTAAAGAAACGAAAAAAGAACCAAGGAAAGAAAGCTTTCCTTGGGATCTTGGCCTGATTTTTGGGCAGCCAATATGAAGCACTTAAATTTCTGAATATAAATTTTTATAATATAAGGAAACAACCATGCATTTAACAAGCTTTAGATCTACTTTCACGGCCTTGAAAAATGACAATTTTCCCTAAAATTAGATCTAGAATGCTTGTAAAAATTTCTTTAGGAATGAGATATAGTTTTATGAGCTTTAAGGAAGCAATATCTATGTAATATGAACTCTGAAATTGATAGATATAAACAAATTTAAAACTGCAAACCAAGTAACCGGACTGATTTTGAATAAATTTGAAGGAGGAAGAGGAGAGGAAGAGCGCTTGCTACCGGGGAATGGATCTGCAAAGAAGACTAGTTAGTGGAATGCTGAGGGACAATGCCTTCACAAAATAGTCAGATTCCCAATGGATTCAAGCTATATCCATAGTTCATCCAACCCCTGTTACCTGAAAGCTAACAAACAATCCTGCACAAAACCTTATGAGATCTAGATAGAAATATATGAAGAAAGAGAGGGATTACATGCAAATAAACTTATTTAAACTTGTATGATCTGAATCTTTAAGCATATATACTATGAGATTTTGAAAATCAAGTAATCTTACTTGCCCAGCTATACTCCTATTGATTCAGCTGAATCATTAAGCCAGACAGGATCCAGATGCATAAATTGAGAGAAAGCCAATGGTAAAAAGCTGCAAGACAATGTTAAATCCACACATATGAAAGCATTACACAGATTTGGCCTCCAAAGCTTCACTTTATTCCAATAGAAAAATATATTAGACGGTATTACAACAACAACAGCTCCTCAATCCAACTCTAACTAGATTGGAAGAGGTGATCTGAGCTTTATTTATACAAAAAATAGAAGATCCATCCGAAGGGGACGCAAAGCCCAAGGAGACAAACCATTGCAGCTGAAGGAGAGTCCATCAATGCCAATCTGAAGCTGAACTGAGCTTCCACTGAGCCTACTTGTCAATCAGGGGGTTGATTGAGCTAACACATCAACCCACAAACTGACACATCAATCCATAGAGCTTCCAGGAGAGGCCACACGTGTGGAGGACAGAGAGAGGGTGTAATTCCTCATAAAGGATGCTGAAGATCAACTTTGGATCTATCCAGATCACCTCTTTTAGTCAAGGATTTGTGAGATCCAGTCAATCTGGTTCAGATCTAACTGATTTCAATCAAATCGGCTGAGAATCCACTGATCTAGGATTTTGGATTTGCTCCATATTCATCAATTTATTAATTAAAATAATCAATAGTTGATTTCTTGGGGACTTCTGACCTGAGTGATGGAAAATCACTCAAAACCTGAAAAAAGTGGGTCCATGGGTTTACATGGTGCTCTTAGCTTGAAAATGAGCACCTACATGACTGAAACTGATTATTTGGCCCATTTTTATTACAAAACCAATTTTTCCAATTAATCTATTAAAAAATAGCCTAAGTTTTGAAAAAATTAAATTTTAATAAAAAACACTGAAAAAATAAAAAATTTAAAAAATTTGAAAAAACCTAGGGGGACTTAGAAATGTTAATATGACTCGACCATGATGCCTAGAATGTTTATACATTGACACATATACACTAATATCCTCAATAGGCCTAAATGCCAAGCTGACCACCCCAATGTTGGAGGTATTGAGTGAAAAACTCAGAAATTATCAGTCGTTTATTCAACCACCAATAATAACCAAGGGAAAAAACACCCTGGGCTCATTGGATTGAAAAATAAAGTCTAAGAGACTAAGTCTTTTACAGACACTATCATGATAGAACATTTATTACAATTCCCCCATGGGGTATGAAAATGTGATATAGTACAACAAAGTTTCCCAAAAACAAGACTGAAGGTCTTGTGAAGTCCGAACAAGTTATCCTTGTCCGGTTCACCAGGCTCACTTGATAAAAAATCACTAAGTACAACTTAGGTGGTAACATGGATCTTAGTTACTTGAGTATATTTATGCTCTCTTGAGTTTGGGTCCTTTTATTTTCGGCATGCCTGGTATTGTATCACCCATTCTTGGTCCTAGTACGGACCCTGGCGTCAGACTTGGGGGCATCACAACCCCTTACCATGCTCATAGATTTGGGAGTGGTCACATTCTTCCCTCTACTCCATTTGTGGAGGATGTTGACTCCCTTCTCTCGGTCTTTACATTGGTGGTCACTGTCATGGGGGTGGTAGTGGATGCGTGAACATTGGGTCTACACCTTGCTTTCCTTTTTATGTCCCATCGTTCACCGCATTGTTTCCTTTGGGTGCAGTTGTCATGATCATTCCTCCCTATATCCTATGGTTTGGATTCTTTATTGACTATTTTGTGTTGTTTTGGACTAACATGGTTGTCATATAGGGTCCATTTTTTGTACACTCTCTCCGAGGTTTCGACCCGTTTGTGCCTATCATAGGAATTATGTCTAAACTGGCATATAGGTTAGGATATCGCATGCACTTGCATTTATGCATTTCCTTATGACCGTTCCATTTTAACCTTAGGTACAAACCCATTCCATGGTGTCACGAAACCTTCATGCTGCTTTTAGAAGTGACACTATGCGAAAGGTGGAGCTTTCCTCTACATGGGTGCCCTAGTTAGATCCTTGTTACATTTGGTGCCCATGCTGTGTTGCCTCCTTTAGGTTGTGGGAGTCCTTTGTATAGTATCTCCATGACTTTGAGAAAGAGCCTCATACTCCTCTTGATCTTTTTGTTGTCCTTTTCCCCAAGACTCCCTTATGTCAAGTTGTAATTGCATTATCAAGAGTTTTTCCTGCCTTTTTGAGCCTTATGATGGCTTCCCTGACTCTGATTATCAGACATGTATCCCGAGCTTGTCTCATGTCTAGCCAAGCAGAGCCGTTTTACATATCTTTTGCAGCTTGATTCCCCATTTTTACCGGGAGGGGACTTTTCCACAAGTGTCGTTATCCTACACATGTGTCCTTGCATTGAGCATAGGTATGTTCCACTGCTTGGAACTAGTTTGTTTTCCCATTGACACTCGTCTCCTCCTATTCTGTAACTATAAAGCACTTTTATTATTTTTCAAGCTTTTCAAAATATTTGAAAAAGTCCAAAAAAATAAAAAAAACCAAAAAGTCGAACAAGAAAAGATGTTATCTTTGGCAGCAGTCGAGTCGTGTCACCTTCGAACATAGCACTGTATATCACATCCGTTGGTTGGGTTAATAGTTTGATTTTAGGAGCTGTACTTGTTTCTTTGAGTGTATCTCCACTGACTGGAGCTTTTGTCGATGCCTCCTGTGTCACATAGATGTCCCAGTTTTGTATATCGAGTCTATGCTGCCTACATTCAGTCACCATTCCCCTTTATGCTCTTGTTTGAAGGAAGTTGAAACCTGAGTCGAGCATTCCTCAGTTCTCTTGACTTTTCATGTCAGCCATTCCCAGTATTGATACTGGTTCATGCACTTTCTGATCAAGTCCTTCCACATTATACAGCCTTTCTGAGTACCTCATGTTGGATGATGAGGGATGCATTAATGCCCTCCTTCCAGTGGATTTCATGCCATCAACTTCAGATCATTTATTTTGGGATAGGAATCTAGAGTCATTTTTGAGTGCCTTGAGACTTGTAGTCATCAGTGGCAGGTTCTCTTTCCATTGACTATTTTGGGGAATTAATCAATGTCCCCTGATCGATGGATTCTCTCAAGTGTTTGACCTCAACACATTTATTCACACTTGTTAGTTTGCACTCTAGTACATTGATTCCCATTTTCATTATTGGTGGGTGATCTCGCCTCTGTTAATGGTATACATCAATGACTAGTAATTAGATGATGGACTACTATGTCAGACCTAAAAACCTCTATTCACATAGTAGGACATGTACTCGTAGCGGATTGTGTAGAAGACCTTCTAGATTGGTGGAATTTCATATATGCTACCTCCTTGATCATGCCAGTGTTCATGAGATTTAAGCTCTCGTGACTTGATTCTAGTATATGTCAGATATTTCCAATCATCATGGAGATCTTGATCCATTTTATATCTTCAGCCTTCATGGAGATCATGATCCTTTGTATATCTTCATTATGGAGATTCTAATCTATCAATATTGTATGTGGCTATGACCACACATGTCTTATTTTTTATCATGCCTATTCATGGCCATTGTACTCTTATGTATCTGGGACTGCTATATCTACTTGTAGTTATGTGCAGAGTTTGATTATTGTATTATACTATTGGATGGCTAGTTCTTCCACCTGTTTCTTCATCACTCCAATTCTGGGATGGTCTTATAATGTATTTCGGCCATCGTATGACCCCTTTGACCTCACACATTAGGGGGAATATGTTATAGCTGATTTTACCACACATGGTGGATCACAACTTTATGGCCTTCCCTGTCCCTCTACAGACTCCTTAGACCCCATGGACCATTTTTGTACCTTTGATGTTTCCAAGATCATCCCTAAAAACATGCATTATTTGCTATACACGACTTTTAAACTTATTCTCGCGTATATACGTGGATTTGACCCTTAAATCCGCATCCATCAGGATGTGTGCAAAAGGCCAAATGATTTTGGAGTTTTCCTTGATTTGAATTTGAGTCACTTGTCTCTTGGCCTTCCATATGCCTTGATGTTTCTCGGATTTGACCTTCCATTACCCCGTTGAAGCACTATATAAGGAACCCTTTGGATACATTGAAAGGGGAGGAATTGAAGAGCAAGAAAACTATAGTCCATTGTTGTCGGAGCTTATACTTGAGTATGCATCCCTTTGTCCCTTGGAGAACTTTGTGTTCTTCCCAATCTTGCCTTTTCTTGTGAGCTTCCTATCGAGAGATGGAGGATTGAAGTGGTGGATGCCTAGGTGGAGGACTTAGTTTCTTCGATTCGCAGATGTGCCGACAGAGGTTGTCACTATTGTAATCTCTGATTTATATTAATAGAAATATCTTTTCCTATCCAATAATGTGTATTTAAATGAGTATTGAATCCATGGATGCTTTTAAATGCTTATATGTTATTGATTATATATGCTAGAGTAGGTCTAACACAATCATATATAGCATGCTTGTCTTATTTGTTGAATGTTGAGAGAGAAAATTATTAATATAAGGGAGAGTGGAAAAGCTCAACGAGGACCTACATCAACCATCCAGAATAAGGGATGTATCAAGATCCTTTAGTGTTAGATATTTGGTTTCTCTTGCATATAGGAAAGGATTGATTTCTGCGGTTACTCTATCTGTTATGGTACCCCAAGCCAGAGGAATTTTTCTCTGTAGCAATCAGTAAAACCATAAAATGCCATCCGATATGCATAACCAAAACATGGTATGAACAGTATAGACACTAAAATCAAAACCATATTGAAAATAGTAAAACACACTGAAAGTAAAAAATGTGCATATATACAAGGTACCATACATGATTGATCTAAGCATAGTACCTCTTTAGGTACAACTCATTTCGAGGTTTCCCGAAGGGGACTCCATCATAATCCACGAGCTCAAAGGCTCGTTTTTCTAAAACCTTGGAAACGATAAAAGTACCATACCACATTGATTCGAACTTCCATTTTCCTAGTTTATCATGTCTCTGATCATAAGTTAGCACTAGGTCACCTTCATTAAACACACAAGGCTGGACATATTTATCGTACTGTGCCTTTATGCATTTCTTATGTGCCTCATTGACTAAGGCATCATCTCGTTTAGTTTCTTTAATATTGTTCAGGTATAAAAATATTTCTTCCTCTATGGAAGTATTGGGGAGAAGTTCAATGGCAAGTCTCAAAGACAGAATATGACACTAAATAGGTAGGACAACTTTTAGTTTGTATACTAACTGAAAGGGTGTCAAACCAATCATTATTTTAACCAAATTTCTATAAACCCAAAGAGCGGAAAAGAGAGTCTGGTGCCAGTTTGATTTATGATCTCCAACCATCCGACACATCATAGTTTTTAAGACTTTGTTAATGGCCTCAAGATGATCATTAGCTTGCGGATAATAGGGAGTTGAGTTTTCATGGCGAAAATCCGGCTTAGCACTTAACTCTGCCATTATCTGATTCCGAAAATGTGATCCATCATCAGTGAGTATAGACTATGGAACTCCAAACCAAGCTATTACATGATTAAAAAGGAAGAGGGTGATAGTCTTACCATCCTCTGCATATGTAGGCATAGCCTCATCCCATTTAGTGAAATAATCTATGGCTACTATGATGTAACCATGCCCCCTAGCTGAGGTAGGCTTACAATGCATAAAATCGATCCCCCATTTGGTGAAAGGGCCAACTGCAACGACGGGGTGCAACGGAGCAAGGTGGGTGCATTTTTTTAGATAGAAATGTTGGGAAGGCCAGAAATAGGCAGCGCAAAGGGTTTTCTAGGCTGTAGCCATCCCAGAGAGATGACCACCACATGCTCCAGAGTGGTAGTCAGTGAGAACCTTTTCATCCTCTTCATGGGTGAGGCATCGTCAGAGAATGGTATCTATGCCATGCCTATATAATGTATCATTAAGGATAAGATATTATTTCACCTGGTGAAGAATGTGATGATGATCATCATGAGATATATTGGGTTGAAATATCTGTGTCTGGAGATAAATGATTAAACCTCCATACCATGGGTCGATCATTCTTATGAGGAACATAAATTCATCTGGGAACGAATCACTGGGCTTAGAATCCATTAAAGTATAGGGAAGGTCACAGATTAGCTATGCAAAGACCAATGATTTAGTTGAAGTAGCTTTGGCAAACTCAAGTTCAAACTCTTGCAAGATGACAATCCATCAGGAGTATTTTTCCCCCCAGCACATGAAGAGTCAGGATTTAGTACATAGGGTTTTGGTCTGAAAGTACGGTGGTGGTGTGAAGCAAGATGTAATGATGAAATTTTTGGAGAGCAATGACTATGGCCATTGCTAGCTTCTCCACATGCGAGTATCAAGTTTCAGAATTGATAAGATTCTTACTGGCATAGTATATCATGTGTTCTTGGTCATTTTGATCCTCTTGGGATAAAACCATTCTGATGGTAGTAGTAGAGGTAGCAACATATAAGATAAAATCCTTTAAATAATCCAAGGGGTGTATCATGGGTGAATGGGTCAGAGCGTGCTTAAGATTATCAAAGGCTCTCTGGGCCTAGTCATCCAAGAAGAATGGAGTATCCTTAATAAGGAGACACATATAACCATGCGTTTTCTCAGCAAAGTTACAAAAAAAATGATGAAGAAATTTTGACTTCCTTTGAAAACTTTGGAGTTCAAGGAGGTTGGTTGGGGTAGGAAGGGCGAGTATCACAACAATCTTTAGTGGATCAATCCAGATGCTATCCTTAGAAAGAACGGAGCCTAAGAGAAGTCCCATCTCAACGCAAAAAACACATTTGTGTGGGTTCAGTCGTATTTGTAATGGTGACATCTCAGGAAAATATCTCTAAGATGTTGAGGATGATATTCCCAATGCTGTGAATGTGTAGGGAGATCATCCAGGTATAGATCCATGATGTTTTTAATGTCATGAAATGCATAGGGAATGGTGCGTTATAATGTGGCTCCGACGTTCTTCAGGCCAAAGGGAAACTTCCTATAGGTAAAGGTTCCCCACGGGCATATAAATGTCATTTTATGCTGATTGATGGGCAATATCTCAATCTGAATATAGCCAGAAAATCCATCCATAAATGATAAGATGACACTTCTAGCATAGTTATCAATAATTTGATCGATGTGTGGAGTTGAAAAATTGTCCTTAGGATAAGCTTTATTCAGGTCTCAAAAATCGATGCAGACTCGAATAATTCCCTTCTTTTTGTTTAGAGGAGCGATGTTTGATACCCATTCTGTCAGGGGTATAGGATAGATGAATCCTTCCTTTAGAATTTTTTTGACTTCGGCTTTGATAGCCACATCCTTTTGGGGATGGACTTGTCTCAATTTATGCCTAACCGGTCTTGCTGTGGGATAGGTTTTTATCTCATGGACCACAATAGATGGGTCTATCCCAGGAATTTCTTCATAAGACCAGGAAAAAATATCTTGGAATTCTTTAAAAAGTGCTCTATACTCTTTAGTTTCTTCTATTGAACAATTATACCCTACATGAACATGTTCAATAGTTCCAGGCTTGATCGATATGTCAATTGGAGTCATTTTGGTAATGTTGCATAAATTGCATTCAAACTCAAAATCTTGCAACAAGACAAGTGTTTGCGGAATGTCGACAATATCAGTACCCAAGAGAGATACAAAATCATCATCTTCTGAATTGGTATTAGGGAGGAATGAGGATCTGTGATGATGATCCTCCCATATTGGTTCATTCGTACTCATAATCTATATAATGGACTCATCTGATAGAAAATCCTGGGAGAGATAATCCAGAGTAGGAAGAGAAGGTTCTAACTAGTAGGGAAGGTGGTAAGGATATGAATCCACAAGATGAAGATAATCTGTATATGTGCAAATTGAACCCAGTGATAGATTAATTTTACTCACAACAATTATCAATTGAACATGCAAAATCACTCACAAAAGAGACTGAATAATGAGCTGAACACTAAACTGTATTGAATAAGTGTACAATAGCCAACCCTGTAACATAATAGGTTGATGCATTAAATAATTACATAGGATATTCAAATGCATGAGGAGGCAATTCTAATCTAGTCAAAAGCAGGCTTACTAAAATTAAGCAATTCCCCCATAGGTGCATAAAGTAGTTTCCAAATCAGTCATGGAGCTCACGAATTGGAAAAAGAACTTAGCAAAGCTAAAGAGTGATGGAATGATAACTCATACATGCTTTTCAAAGGAGAAAAGAGTGGAGGATGTATAGGACAAAAAACTAGTTCACCTCACCTAGTCAAACTTTCCCAATTGCCTTAAAGAACTGAAAAAGTAGGCAATAAAGCAGAAAAAAGCAGAAGGGTGCCTAGGAGACCAGGAATAAAGAAAAATTGATTCTTTGAGGTTTCCCATGCACTACATGAGTCAAAATAGGAAATTTTGACCACTATGGATAGGCAAATGACAACTTGCATAAGGTGGGACACATGAAACTAGGCAAATAAGACAAAAATGATTAATTTAATGTCTAAGGTAGGTAACTATGGGTTGATTATTCTAACACCCTCCCTTAATCCTGACTTATGAGTAATATATCAGAAAATTATAGGGCCTAGCAACAAGGCTTAGTCACCCTTTACATACTGCATGTCCATTTAAACAAGGAAAGAGGCAAAAACCACATGGGAAAATCCTCCCTTAAACATGGACTATAAAAAAAATTTGGAAATCTTGTCTTCACTCATGCTTCACAGCATGATCAGCAATCCCTAGAAGTGACTTGAGATTGCTGAAGGTCTTCTCACAAAATGCTTTGGTGAAGATATCAGCTACTTGTTCTGAAGATGAACAGAAGAGTAGGTGAATGGTGCCATCATGCACAAGCTCTCTGATGTAGTGCATATGGATCTCAATGTGTTTGGTTCTCTGCTTCTGAACTGGATCTTTGCATATTCGAATGTTAATCTGGTTATCACAGTAGATGGTAGTTGAGTACTCTGATTCGAAGCCACACTCTCCAAGTAAACCCTGCAACCATAAACATTGAGTTGCTGCATTAACAACTCCTTTGTACTCTGCTTCTGTAGATGAGAGTGAAATGGCACTCTGTTTCTTGCTTGACTAGCTGATTGGCCCTTCTACAAGCATGAACACATATCATGATGTGGACTTTCTACCTGTGCTATCACCTGCCCAATCACTGTCAGTAAATCCAATCAAATCAAGATCAGATTTTTCTTTATAGAAGATCCCATGTGTCCTTGTTCCCTGAACAAAGTTAAGAATCCTTTTGGCTGCTTTCCAATGGATCTCATGAGGCTGATCCATGTATCTAGAAGCCACACTTACTACATAAGAAATATCAGGTCTAGTATGTGTAAGATACAACAAACATCCAATCAATTGCCTATATAGTGTATTGTTTACCATACGTGAAGAATCAACTTCTTCCAGCTTCACTCCTGAAAGGAAAGGAGTCTTGCTTGGTTTGCAATTCTTCATTTTGAATTTGTTCAGCAATTCCAAGGCATATTTGTACTTGTGCACCTTGATTCCAGCTTTGTTTTGAGCAATCTCAAGCCCCAAAAATTGGCTTAAGAGCCCCAAATCTGTCATGGAGAAGGCTTGGTTCATTGCACCCTTCAAGGAAGCAATCTCATCCTTTGAGATTCCTGTAATGAGGAGGTCATCAAAATATAACACAATGATCATTAATGAACCATTAATTAACTTAAAATAGACATTTGGATCTGATTTTCACCGAACAAAATTCAGTGATAGCAAGAAGCTATCAATCTTGGCATACCAAGCCCTGGGGGCTTGCTTTAGCCCATACAATGACTTTCTCAACCTGCACACAAGAGAAGGGTTAGTAGAAAATCATTGAGGCTGATGCATATATAAATATCTTCAGTGATATCTCCATTCAGGAAGGCACACTTTACATCCATGTGATGTACCTCCCATTGCTTTGGGGCTGCAATGGCTAGGGCTAGCCTGATGGAATCCATCTTTTCCACTGGGGAAAAGGTCTCATTGTAATCTATCCCATGAACCTGTCAGTAGCCCTTGGCTACCAATATGGCCTTGTACTTCAATCATGAACCATCAGCAGAAAATTTGTTCTTGTAGACCCACTTACACTGAACTAACTTCCTCCCTGGGGGAAGATCCACTAGCTCCCATGTGTTGCTCTTCTGGAGTGAGTTGAACTCTTCCTTCATGGAAGCTTGCCATCTTAGATCTCTTGCTACTTCTTCATATGTTTGAGGATCAGATTCCACCAACAAGTATCATTTCTCAACAAACATAGGATCCTTCATGCACAAACCACTCTCAAATTGAGATCTAGTCCTCCTTGGGTCATTGGGATCCCCAGCTAGCTCTCCTGCTGCATGTAGTGTCTTGGCTGACCATTTTTTCATTGTAGGGGTTTTAGGGTCTACAATAAACTCATATCCATCAAAAAAATCAGAATCATCATGTTCAACAAACTCTTCACTTACTTTCAGAGGTTCAGGTGGTGAAGAGGCTTCTCCAACCTCCACTGCTGCAAGGGGTTGTTCTTGAAACTAAACACACCTTTCGATGAAGGATTTATTTGTGCTCAAATTGATCAGTTTGTACCCTTTTGAATCTTCAGAGTATCCAACAAATATACACTCTTGGATTTGGGGCTGCAAATCCTTTGTCTTTTCTGTTGGAATTCTAGCCCAAGCCCTTGAGCCAAAAATCCTGAAATGGGTCACATCTGGCTTGTGCCCACTCCATGCTTCGAAAGGAGTCATACCTTCAAGCTGTTTATGAGGCACCCTATTCTGGATATAGGCTGCACAATTGATAGCTTCGGCCCAGTACTTTGGTGGAAAATTTTTGGCCTCCATCATGCATGTTGCCATCTCCTTCAGTGATCTATTCTTCCTCTCAGCAACACCAT
>LPNX010925010.1:367643-440747 GCA_001517045.1 Pseudotsuga menziesii
TACATCTGTACAATAATTAATAAACTTAGACTTGACATACTCACCACCATTTTCATATCTGAGGACCTTGAGTTTCCTCCCAGACTGGTTTTCAACCAAAGCCTTAAAGACTTTGAAGAGGCCGAAAACTTCAGACTTGTGTTTCAGGAAGTAAACCCAGCAATACCTGGAAAATTCATCTATGAAATTCAATGCATATTTGGCCTGACTCATGGACATATGAGGGAATGGGCCAGCAACATCACTATGGATCAGCTCAAGGGGTGCAGAGGTTCTCTCATGACTAGCTCTCTCAAATTTATGCTCTGGGTGTTTTCCTAGGATACAACCTTGGCAAACTCCTTTGGAAAATTTTATCTTGGGCAACCCTATGACCATCTCTTTTTCAGTAATATCAGAAATATACTTGTAATTTAGGTGGCCAAATATTTCATGCCAAATCTTGCTTGCTTCATTAGCATGAATCAGAAGAGCAGAGGGGTTTGAGTAGGGTAGGAAGTGTGAGAACATGTATACCTTTTGAGCATGATTTGCAACTCCTTTTGCAATGACTCTACCACTTGAGATCTCTGTGATCTCAACTTCATCAGGGGAGAATATGAACTTCTTTGGAGACCTAGTGTGAGTCATCTGGTACACTGATAAGAGGTTGGAGGCAAGACCAGGCACATACAACACATTGCTGAACTGACCATGATCAAGATCAATCCTCCCTTTGCCCAAAATTTCAGTGAGAGAGTCATCTACCAGTACTATAGGTGGTCCCTTCGACATGTCAAGTGAGGAGAAGGCCTCCTTGGTCAAAACCATGTGTCTTGAAGCTCCATAATCAATGATAAAACTGGGTGAGCTTGATGTGCCAGCAACCAATGCATGAACTCTCTCTCTCTCATCTGAACTTGATCCTCCCTCTTTCTTCTTTGAGCTGTCTGGAAGGGAGATGCCATTCTTCTCCAGGATTTGGGTCAGCATGTCTATTTGCTTCTTCATACAAGAACTTTCAATGTGATTTCCCTTATTGTAGTATGCACACTTGCTCATTTCTCCTTTGTTTTTCTTCTTCTGGTTATTCTTCTTGGAACCTTGTGGCTCCTCTGGAGACTTGTTCTTATCTCTCTTTTTCTCAGGTGGATTTTTAGCTTTCTTTTTGCTTTTTGAATCCACCCTCAAATCTCCAGCAATCAAATCTTGATCTTTGGATGGTTTGATGGTGCCCATCATCACCATCTTTTCCTGTTCTTGTGTGAGAGATTCCATGAAATATGCAAGGCTAGGCATCTTCCAGGTTCGAGCTGTCAGTTTTGTGGCATAGAAGGTCAAACAAAAAACTGAATAGTCAGGGCCAAGCTTTGAGAGAATGGCCAAAACCATCTGATCATCCTTCTTTTTGATCCCACACTGTTTCAGCTGCAAAACAAGTGCTTTGAACTTGGAGAAATAGAGTTGCAAAGATTCAAAGCTATTTGGACTCAGGGAAATCAGCTCATTTTCAATTTTATGTCCCCTCATCTCATCTTTCTTTCCAAAAAGATCAATAAGCTTCTCGCATACTTCATTCGGTGATGTCAATCCATTAACATGGGAAAGGAGGTCTCTGGAAATTCTCAGACACAAGAGACCATAGGCCTCATCCCTCCTGTTGTGCCATTTTATCTTCTCTGTAGCTGCATTGGGCTCTGTTTTTGTTGCCATAGTCACCCTGTAGAGGCCTTTCGCTCTCAACAGTATCTCCATCTCTGCTTTCCATTCAAAGAATATGAAGGGAGTTAAGATGATCTTCTGAGATTGATCCGTAGCTTAGAAATTGTCCCGACTGTCAGTAGAAGGATCCCAGTCACTGATGTCGAACCTGCAAAAAAAATTTCGAGGATAAAAATAGATCTACAATGGCTCTGATACCATGTGGAAATTGAACCCAGTGATAGATTAATTTTACTCACAACAATTATCAATTGAACATGCAAAATCACTCACAAAAGAGACTGAATAATGAGCTAAACACTAAACTGTATTGAATAAGTGTACAATAGCCAACCCTGTAACATAATAGGTTGCTGCATTAAATAATTACATAGGATATTCGAATGCATGAGGAGGCAATTGAAATCTAGTCAAAAGCAGGCTTACTAAAATTAAGCAATTCCCCCATAGGTGCATAAAGTAGTTTCCAAATCAGCCATGGAGCTCACGAATTGGAAAAAGCACTTAGGAAAGCTAAAGAGTGATGGAATGACAACTCATACATTCTTTTCAAAGGAGAAAAGAGTGGAGGATGTAGAGGACAAAAAACTAGTTCACCTCACCTAGTCAAACTTTCCCAATTGCCTTAAAGCACTGAAAAAGCAGGCAATAAAGCAGAAAAAAGTAGAAGGGTGCCTAGGAGACCAGGAATAAATTAGAATTGATTCCTTGAGGTTTCCCATGTGCTACATGAGTCAAAATAGGCAAGTTTGACCACTATGGATAGGCAAATGACAACTTGCATAAGGTGGGAAACATGAAACTAGGCAAATAAGACAAAAATGATTAATTTAATGTCTAAGGTAGGTAACTATGGGTTGATTATTATAACAGTATGGACATCAGAAATGGATTGGATGGCATCATAAACTGCTTCATGTATGCTGAGGGATAATGATTCAACAACTTTCTTTCCCTTGGGATCATAGCCAAACGTAGAGATCATATTGACGGTCGCCATCTCTATGCTATAAAGAGCTGATTGGAACACACCCATAAGGGTGGAGTATTTTAGCATACCTACCCCAATCGATTGATAAAGAGGAGGGGACTGACCTAGAAAAGGGATGTTATTTTTTGCGGGGGTAGTAACATTCGGTGTACACAAATCAAGTTGATCAATTGTCACAATATTTCCCAAATGTGGAAATTGGAGAGTTCTAAACACTGTTGAAGCGACAACGGTCATAGCATAAAACCAGTTTCTTCCTAAGAGAATATTGTAGTCTAACGGGGCGTCCACTACTTCCACCTAAATGGAAATAGTTTTTCCCCCTAGATTAACTGAAAGTGTTGGCATGAGACCATGGGGTTGGAAACCTCTTCCATCAAAGGCTTTTAGGGTCGTCGGTGATTTAATAAGATCGGGAGAGTGAATGGGCTTCCAATAGGATAGAGATAAAACTGAGGTTGAAGCACCTTCATCTAGTATAGTCCTAAAGACCTTTTCCCCAACTACTTTTGTTACGATCTTAAAAGTAAGATGGTTAGGTAATCTAGATTTGTGGTTCTCCAGGTGGAAGTGAATCATATTCATGTTATCCGGGTCTAGGACTCCTAAGGAAGTTAACAAGTTTTTTTGTTATGTGGGGAAGCTTTGGAGTACTTCTAAGGTATACATTACACATGGTGCCTAAGCTAGGTCTTCAACAATATTATAGAACTGAGCAGCTCGGGCATTGGGGTTAAAAAATCCTTCCTAAGAGTACTTTTGGGTAGACACAAAATCATGTCGAGATTAGGCTTCTCTATGGTTAGGGGACCATTAGAAGAGGATGCGGGAGAACCAGTAGGCAAAGTTTTATTTGGAGAAGGTTTTTCATTTGTCTTCTCCTCAGGCTTGTCATATGACTAACTACAAGTTGTTAAATTAACATTTTCCAGCAACATCATTAGAATTTCCTCTGTAGGACTAGAATTTCCCTTGTTAGACATGTGGTCTACTAGTTGCTGTTGAGAAGGAAAAGGGTCAGTAAGAACTGTCGGTGCAGGGTTACTTTTTAATTTTTTTTAATTTCATTGCGACAGGGAAACTCCTTCATGAAATGATCACCACCATATAATAGGAAAGGATATTTGGCTTTCCTTTTTCCTTTATTGTCATTCTTTGGGGTCGTAGGCTTGGGATTTTCCTGTTGGTTTTTGGGTTTCTTATTTTTTCCTTTTCCCTTTTTCTTACTACCAGATGATTGCATACTTTGAATAAAATTCACCTCGATGAAAACCATAGGATTAGAAGGAGAAGAAGTAGAAGGACTGGGTTGTTTGGCAGGTTTTATCACTGATGGGGGATGGATTGAACCGATAACCCCATGAACAAGAGTTTCTGTAGGTGGCTTAGCAAGGTTCTTGCTGGGATGAGGAGCTTGAGGAATAAGGTCATACAAAGTTCTGGATTGGGAATACACCGAGTCCAGATACTGAGCACGACTGATAGCATGCTCTTCAGTGACAGCACCTCCCATAGCCACATCTCAGGCAATGGGTGGCAACAAATACTTCATAAACCAATTGGATAAGAGTTGGTCCTGGATAAAAGCTTTAATGAGCCTTCTTTTCCTTCTCCACTCATGGATGTGATATGATATATGTGTGGAGGTGTTTTGATGCAGAGAGGTCAAAAGGTATGTACTCGTTTCATAGCGAATGGGTAGTGTTTATGCCAGAAATTGTTCCCAAACTACAAGAGAACAAGCCAACACAATCTCAAATATCTCAATAAAACAAAATAGGGTTTTTAGGGTTTTCAAGGTTTTTTTGGTTGAGAAGTTTGATGACAAGAGAGAATGCATTCACAAATCCAAATAAACACTAAATCATAAGCATAGAAAGGCTGAGATGCATAACATAATAACCATAATCCAACAGAAAACAACACTGAGGTTCATCCATAGATGGCAAGCACTCCAAGTATAAAAACTTTAAACCAGCAATGAAATTACCAACT
Organism: Pseudotsuga menziesii; assembly: GCA_001517045.1. Taxonomy (NCBI): domain Eukaryota; kingdom Viridiplantae; phylum Streptophyta; class Pinopsida; order Pinales; family Pinaceae; genus Pseudotsuga; species Pseudotsuga menziesii. Next base: position 372,331 of record LPNX010925010.1, read on the forward strand.
GAGTAACTAAAACAAGCTATAAATGAAGCCAGAGAACAAACTGAAGGGTAAATAGAGCATATATTTCATAATCACTCTTTCAAATACACATAAGAGTCATTTACTTATCTTATGAGCAAGTTTGAAGACCTCCTCTTACCAGCCAAAAAATTGAACCATCAGTCCTCTTTATGACTTACATTAATACTATCCTCCAAAATTCGTTAATTAATTGAACCCTAACTGCTTTTCAGCCTACCCATCGAAATAGTTTCATCTAAATAATAATTACAAAAATAAAATAACTTTCAAAACCTAACTAATAACTGATTATCTTAATAAACTTTACAAATCCTTAGCTGCTTCAGCTAAGAAGGCTATCCCTTCCAGGGCTTGAGCCTTTGTTCTTGCTTTCAGTTGATCTACTTCCATATCTCCAATCTTTCTAGTTAGTTCTTCATTTTGCTGCGGAAAATATTGGATGGTTTGCTTCAACATTGTAAATTGACCTTCTGTATTCCTCTTCTTTTTCAATGCCTCTCTTGAAACTGCAATCAGCTCCTGATAGTGGCTATTCACCTCATCCAAATCCTCTCTAAGTCTTCTGTTTTCCATGACCAAGCCATCATTTGTCTCCTGCATGTATTCCACTTGATACTTATATTGTTTTACACTTCTCTGTAAATTCTCTTTTTCTGAATCAAAGGTTTTATTTCTTGCTATGGTTTGCATCTCATTTGGAAGCCATGGAATATTTAATCTCTTATAAATTTCTTTATCTTCTGGAAAAAATTCTGTAGGAGTTTCAGGAAAACCTAGGTGTTCTTCAGTCTCAGCTTCACATGGAACCTTTTCCTCAACCATCACCTTCTTTTCTAAGTAAGAAGCCTTCATCTCACCTTCTTGCTGTTCCTGCAACATCTGACTTTGTACCTCTATAAATATATCAGATAGTTTAGTATCAGTAAGGACAGACTCTCTTTCTAATTCCATTTTCCATTTACCCTTACTATCACCCTTATCATCATTCAATTTTTCATCAGATGAAGAATCATCTATCACTGTTACTCTTTGTTTGTTCAATTTAGGGTTCAATAACTTCTTCATATTCAGTTTGAGCTTATTTCTAGGTCTGGTTTTTGGTCTCCACACAGGAGCAATCTCCCCCAACATTTTGAAAGTATTACCCTGATGGGTAACTGAGGCAAATTCAACAACTTTTAGTTTATTTCTTTTTGGTAATGCTACCTTATCACCCTAGCTGTGAAATTCCTTTTCCATACAAACCCTAGTTGCATCAGTGATAGGGACTTTATCATCCTCAAACAGGCATTTCTCATCTAAAATTTTCTCTGCAGGTACAACCTTTTCAGCATAAATTGTCTTTGCCGGTACATCATTCTCAATAGGCTCGGTCTCCTTGATATCTGACTGTAAATTTTTTCTCTCAATGTCATTAAGGTGCTGTTTAGATTCAAAGTCTTCATTTACATGATCTGAAACTTCCTCTAATTTAACCCTGTCTTCATCTTTGACCTTTACCTTTTTCCTGAGCTTTCTGATCGAAGTCTGTCCTTTATCAGCTTGTCTTTTGTGAGACTGTCCTTCTTGACCATTTTAAAAACCTGACCAGAAAAGGAAATACTCCCAAGTCTTTCCCCTACTCTGCAAAATAGTGTTTATGATGAGTTTGATAAGTCCATGATGGAAAATAGACTATTTAGTATGATTTTGGTGCTGCTTAACTCTGCAAGACATCTTCTGCAGACTCTTCAGAAAGAAAAAGGGTAAGTTCATCTTCGACTCATTACTGAGATGCTGCAGAAATATGAAGTGGTATTTGAAAACAAAGGCATATCTACCCTCACAGGTAATATAACTCTGTAAAAATTTAATGGGCTCTATCCATTCATGCTTGAAGTTATGAATGGTACACCTTTACCCCAATATACAATTACACCAGGAAGTAAGTACTTTTGTGCATTGAAGGTGAATGGAACTTTCTTAAACAATAATTCTCCCTCATTCTTGATGCCTATTACCTCAGCTACCAACTCCTTGGGCAATTTGAATTGCAAAGTATCAAAAGACACAATGTCTTTATCATAGCACTGAGCAAATTTATGGGAGACCTCTGCATGATATCCATCAAACTTTTTGAAAAATGTCAACTATCCTGCATTAGAAAATAACTTTGCACATTCTAGAAAATTATCTATCCAACTTAGGTCAGTGGGCTCAGCTCTATTTGTTTTTCTACTTTTCTTCATATTCACTATGGTTTAACAACACCTATCAATTATCCCATAGTCTATCTATCTTCAAATCATAACAGTCTTCCCTAACACATAGTTCAGGGAATCTTTTATGCCAAATTGCAATAGTCTGACCTAATCACAGAGTTCAGGGAACTCCACTAGTTCTGCTTTGAATTTTACTATTTTAAATGATGAGTACTTGGATATATTTGTTAATAGTTCATCATTCACAATCTATTAGGTGAAAAACTCATATCCTTCCTTCAAATTTTAACATTAAGGATTTTATCAGAAAAATCCCAAATTAAGCAAACCCTAGCAAATGACACGCGGGGTACCTGGTCAGAAGATCAATACGAGCGCTGGAATGCAATCATTTCAATGGTTAGGTGTTGAATTTCACGTTCCACCTATCTCTAACTGTCCAGACCACTTCAAACTGTCGCTGTTGGAAAGCCCTAATTCTTCATTCAGTTGTAAAAACCTCAATTTTTCAGCAGTGTTTTCTCACCATGACTTTCAATATCCTTTGTATCCTTCAGATCAGGAACATACTCCCGAAAAGCTCTGCCTCATTCTACTCACTGTCATCATTCACCCTGTGCTGCATGTAGTCGCCACGATCTACCTCATATGATGACCATCCACCTGTTTCAATGATAAACGATGCAGGACAAATGCAACAAATGATGTGATTAACACCTCAGGGACAAGACACCCGAAAAAATCGGACTAAAAAATGATGATTTTGACATTCGCGACTTTCTTTTAGTGCTCTAGTGTATTAATTTGGCTCTTGCACTACAAGAAAGTCCAATAACATAATTTCACATCATTAGGCCACTAATAAAGTTTAAGACTTGGTTTATATGCTTAATCTCGACCTTAGTGTCATTTATAAAACCATTTAATCCATATATACCTTGTAAAACCCTTCAAGAATGAAATCTAAGCAAATTTTATAAAAGTAAGCTTAAAAAATAAGAAAAATCAAAATCATGAAAATTAAAAGTTTGAACTCAAAATTACCTTTATAAACAATATTTCCTAGAAGCAAAATACTAGCAAGGTTCAAAAACATAAATAAAAGCATAAAACTAAGGAATACAAAATCATGACCTAACATCTGGCTCCTGCTGCGGGATGAAGTCCTCCTTGTGAGGCTTCAAGAACCTATAGACCAATGCCTTCTTTACTGCTACCTGCTAATCTGCAAAATTTCCATTGGGTTATGGAGTCCTTATTGTGTTTTACTCACACCGGTATATACAATGAAAAATAAAATTCCCCTCAAAAACTATAGAAATGCTTGAGGAATCGTCCATTAACTAGACTTGACAATTCCTCACCCTCCAAAGTCTGTAGAACAAAAGTGTTATTTTCCAAAAACTTAGATACTAGGAAAGGGCCAAACCAGAGGTTATCAAATTTGCCATGTTTCCTTTTTTTCTCTTTCCTAGCATCCCACTTTAGAACCATGTCACCTATTGAGAAAGTATTATCTTTGATTTTCCTGTCAAATCTGTCTTTTATCTTCAATCTGTATAGAAATGCCTTTTCTTCCACTTTTTCACTATTCTGCTACAACTCTATCATTGCATAAATCCTTCTCTGCATATCATTAGGTTCTTCCTGACAATCCTGAAAAAAATTCATCACTGGGATACCCAACTGGACAGGAAAAACTGCATCTGTACCATACACTAATTGGAAAGGAGAAGTTCCAATTGCTTGTTTGACTGTTATTCTGTCATCCCATAATGCATATTTCAGCATAGAATCCCATGATCTCTTATTATGCTTCAGCAATTTTCTGATACTCTGAATGATATTTTTATTGGAGGACTCAGCTAAAACATTACCTTGAGGATAGTAAGGAGTTGAATGTTTCAACAAGATGCCATTTTTTTCACAAAATGCTCCCATTTCCTTAGACTTAAAATCCTTTGCATTATCTGTTACTATTCTCTGAGGACACCCAAACCTACTACGGATATTTTCTTCAATAAATTCCATAATCACCTTATCTATGGCATTCCTCGTGGGGATAGCTTCCACCCATTTGGTAAAGAAATCTGTTGCAGTCAAAATCCACTTGTGTTGTCCTGAGTAAGATGGACTTATCTCTCCTATAAAGTCTAGACCCCACTGCTAGAAAGGGGCACTTACTGCAATTGGTTTTAAAGGTAATGACAACAATTTTTGTTTACCAGCAAATTTCTGACAAGGAATGCATGCTCTTACCTGTTGATATACATCTGTAAATAAAGAGGGACAATAGTATCCAACTCTTAAGATTTTGTATGTAGTTGCCTTCCAATACTTGTGACCTCCACAAGCACCCTCATGAGATTTAGAAATCACTCCTTGAATTTCAAGTTTATCTAAGCATCTGAGTAGAATACCCCCTGGATCCTTCTAAAATAACTGTTGTTCGACCAAACAATACTTACTAGTTCTTATCTTCAAATACCTAGAAGCTTTTCTATCTAAGTGTTTAGGACATTGCAAATACAACAGAAAATATACAATGTTTGCATACCATGTGGATGCTGAATAGAAGTCCATAATATTTTCGTTCTCCAGCTCTGCTTGATTTTCTTCCTGAGCTGGCTCTTCTGCAATTAAATGAAATCCTAAAGCTTGGAAATTTGATTCAGCCAACAGCCTGGATAAACCTTGTCCCTTCACTAGTTTGGTAGGTCTGATATCTACATCATACTCCATGATTTTAGCAATCCACTTGCTTCTTTTTCCCTCGCTGTCAAGCTGTGTCAAAACATCTTTTACAGCGGCATTAGGCACATAAGAAATAACTTTGGAATTCAAAACATAGATTCTGAAGAATTTCAAATATTTTACCAAAGAATAAGCCTGTTTTTCGAAGATACTGTATTTTAATTCAGAATCTCTGAGAGTTTTGTTGAAGAATGCAATGGGTTGTTCAAGGCCATCCTTATTCTTCTGCAACAGAACAACAACTAATGTATCTTCAGATGCAAAGGAAAAGGTTAGAAATTCTCTGGTAAAATCTGGACTTACTAATACAGGAGCTTCGGTAAGAGCCATCTTGATTTTTTCTAATGAGTTCTTTGCTTCAGTGGTCCACTTGACTTCTTGATCCTTCTTTAGCATGGCTGTAATCTGCTTGATAGTCTCAGCAAAGTTTGGTATAAACCAACGCAGAAAGTTGATTTTACCAATGAAAGATTGAACATCTTTTTTACTCCTTGGAAGACTTATCTTCAATATTGCTTTCACTCTTTCTGGGTCAATCCTTATACCATCAGTTGAAACTAAATGACCCAATAATTTGCCTTCCTGTACATCAAAGTGTGACTTCTTTGGATTCAAGGATAAACCAATTTTTTTTCATTTTAGGAAAGTCTGTTTTAAATGTTTTAGATGTTCATCATCTGATTGTGAAAATACAGTAATATCATCTAAGTAAATTACCACAAACTTATCCTTTTCCCCAACAAAGGCTATACCCATAGCGCTTTGAAAAGTTGCTCCAACGTTCATTAAACCAAAAGGCATATTATCATCCATGAAAGTTCCCCAAGGAGTAGTAAAAGATGTTTTTTCTTTATCATTAGGATGCATAGAAATTTGATTGTATCCTGAGAATCCATCAACCATATAAATCCTCTGTGCCCCAACAACCTTTTGCAATATTTGCTCAATTTTAGGCAGAGGATAATTATCCTTTAGTGAATATCTATTCAAGTTTCTAAAGTCAACACACAGTCTGATTTCTCCATTCTTTTTCCTAACAGGAACTAGATTAGCCACCCATGAAGATTACCTGAGAGGAACAATGATCTTGGCATCTAATAACTTCTTAACTTATTTTTCAATAACAGGAAACAAGGCTGGATTAATCCTCCTCAATTTCTGACGAAAGGGTTTAACATTCAATTTTAAAGGTACTTTATGTTTTATAATCCTAGTATCATATGTTCTCAATTCTTCATAAGACCATGCAAAGACATCAACATGTTCCTTTAACAATTTGATGTACCTGTTTCTTTGTTCTGCTGTGAGTGCTTTTGAAATCTTCACCATTCTAGGATGTTCTGCTGTACGAATGTTACAATCCACCACATTCTCTTCTGAAGCCTTGTACAACAGGTTTTAGAGGTGTATCATCTTTTGAAAATATCCTTTCTAAAGGTACCAAACCTTTTGGGATGAAATTACCTTTTAGTTCAATAATCTTGTGGCCAGCAATTTAATGTTCAACAATCTCTTCAACATCTTCATCCTCATCTTCTTCTTCTTGATCAATAAGGGAATTAGAAAACTCATGTGTAATCTCCAAAAATATTTTAATCTCAATGTCATCTTCAAACACTCTCCACTGCTTTACATTATCAGGTACAGAAGGTCTGTACCTAACCTCAATGGGATACTTCAACTGTGTGGTTTTGGGAATTCTAAAATGTGTAGCTGCTAAGGCCAATCAATCAGCAGTCTGATTATGATCCCTTGGAATATAGATAATTTTAAAAGCTACAAAATAATTGTCTATCATGACCCATACCTCATTTCGGTAGAGTTTCAGTAAATCCTGTTTCACTTGATAGTTGTTCCTCACCTGCTGAACAACTAACTTGGAGTCACCATATGCAGAAATTTGTTGAATGCCCAAATATTTAGTAGCCTTCAAACCTAACAGCAAAGCTTCATATTCAGCAGTATTATTTGTAGTAATAAATTCTAATTTATACATTAGCTTTACTGTTTCACCACAAGGGAATATGAGAAGAACCCCTGCTTTAGCACCTTCTTTGCAAGATGATCCATCAAAGTATAATTGCCAAAGCTCATCCTCTTGTTCTTTATTGCATTTAACTGGCTGTTCCTTTTCAACCTGTAACAAACCAACAGTATTTTCATCATCGCTAAAATGTAACATGAAAGTACCCAAATCTTTATCAGAAGCATACAGAGGATGGTTTGTAGGGTTCTTTTCATCTGTCACAATATAGGCAAATTGAAGCTCTCTGTACAGCCTTTTGTTTTCTCCTCCAAACACAAGAATAGTAGTATATGTTAAATCTATTTGTAAAGTTCCACCAACTTTCTTTTCCCAAGACCTAGATAGAAGTAACCCAAATTTAGGCGTAATATCTGCTACTAACACATCCATGATCACACTTTTCATTGGTAACTGATCCAAATTGACAACCATATCTGTAATCACACCCATACACTTTACAGCTCATGAATCAAAAGCATACATATCATGGTACAGTTTTGGTATACTCAGACCTAAAGCCTCCATGACAACCTTTGGAAATAGGTTATGTGATGCTCCTGAATCTAAAAGATAGTTATGTATCATTTGTTCATGGATAGTCATTTTAATGTAGAATGGAGGTGAAGCACCTGCTTCATTCTCAGTTTTTTCAGCCAAAGTTGATCCAATAAAGATCTCAGGATTTTCTTCTTCCAAATTCACTGTATCAAAAAGAGGCTGATTGTTTGTTGAACCAATCATTTTAAGAACTGATTCTTTGTAACAATGATTTTTCATTAATTCAGTAAAAGGCATAGGAATCTTTATTTTTTCCTAATTCATTTTCTAGATTAAAATTCTGCACAGTTTTATTTACCTCTTCAACCTCCATACTCTTCTTTTTCTTATCCTGAATTTGTTTTTTCTCTAACACAGGATCATATTGTTTTTTAGTAGGGACAACTACCTTCTTCTTTGGGTTTTGTAGTACTTGTTTTGGGCCTGACCTCAAATTCAAAGTCTTTTTTGGTTCATTCTGATAGACACCAACAGCTACAACAGTCATTTTCAGATTTAAATCATATTCTGTTTCAAACATATCAGCATCAGAATATTCTGCATTTAAAAATTCTTCTTCAGTGACAAAACCCTCAATCAACTGTTCTCCAAAATAGTTCATATCCTGATATATGTCTTCAAATAAATCTTCCTCTTCAATCTCTTCTTCATGAACAACATTGTTCTGAAGAGGTGGGGGTACCCTTTGATCTTCAGTCTCTCTCCTCTCTCGCTGTAAATCATTATTTCTTCATTCTCTAGGTATGAAGCGAGGAGCAAACTGTCTTCTGAATTGGTTATGTTTGTTAGGGTTTCTTTCACCTACTTGAACAGGCTTGTTTGAATTTCTTTCTACTTCTGAATTGTTTAATTTTGTAGTCAAAATCTTAACTAGCTTGGCCATCTCATCAATTTTACCTTTTCCAGAATGAGATGTTGAAACCCCTCGAGTTGCTTCCTTCTTATCTTTCATGTCATACATCTGTTGAGCTATTTCCTTCTTCAATCTATTGTAAGCCAATATATTAGACTCAACCTCTAACGTTGCATCCTGCATGTTCAGTAAAGAAATAGGTCTTCTTTCTCTTAGTAGTAAAGAAAATTCATGGTCAAAAGCATTTGCATATGTGAGTTTTGCAAATGTTTCTAAAGGCTTTATTTCTGTAGGAATTCTGCCATACATTTTATTGAATCTCTTTGAAAATTCTACGATGGTTTCATCCTTCTTTCTCCTAAGGGCTCCAAACTCAGTTATATAATAAGTATGATCTTTGGTGTCACCCCATTGTCTCATGAAGAGGTCCTAAAGCTCTTCTATGATGGTGATAGAATTTGCAGGAAGCTCCCTAAACAATTTTCTGACATCTCCATCAAGGCTCTGCACAAACATCCTCATCCATACATCCTTATCTTCAATATTTTGGTTATCAGCATAATTGAGAAAGGCTTCCCAGTGTTCCTCAGTTGTAGTTTCACCCTGTCCATTAAACCTAGGTAGGTATTTCTGATAATCACCTCCAGGAAGTGCATTCAAAGGGTGAGGAAAAACTAATGGTGCATACCTGGATGCAACCATTCAGTCCATCATATCTATAGGCTGATTTTGGGCTGCCATTTTAATGTTGACTGATTTTAGTGATGGAGAGATTTGACTGGAACTTGGTTGAAAAGGGGTTTTACCAACTTTCAGATGAAATAGAGGAATTTTACCAGGAGATATTGTTTTTTCCTTTTTGAAGGATTGAGGATCAGTGAAAACTTTAAAGTTACTAACAGGAATTATAGGCTTCAACCAAGGTGAAGTTTCTTCTTCTTTTCTCAAAACAAATAAAGGTGATGAACTATCTAACTGATCAAGGTTATATAGGGCTGGTGATCACTGAGACCTTCTAATCTTCCTTGTTGTTTTTAGTATCTGTTCTAGGTCTGAAACACCCAACTGCAAAGGTGAGATAGGTCTGTTTCTAGTTCCAATTCCCCTAGTAGCCACTATGACAAATTGGTGAAAAGTAGTCTTTAAGATTTGCTAGTTTAAGTTCACCTCTTAAAACCAGTGAAATGATAAGTATCCCAGGGAAAAATATGCTTTCAACTTCGTTCCCCGGCAACGGCGCCAAAGAATTTTATGCCAGAAATTGTTCCCAGACTACAAGAGAACAAGACAACACAATCTCAAATATCTCAATAAAACAAAATAGGTTTTTTAGGTTTTTCAAGGTTTTTTTGGTTGAGAAGTTTGATGACAAGAGGGAATGCATTCAAAAATCCAAATAAACACTAAATCATAAGCACATAAAGGCCGATATGCATAACATAATAACCATAATCCAATAGAAAACAACACTAAGGTTCATCCATAGATGGCAAGAACTCCAAGTATAAAAACTTTAAACCAGCAATGAAATTACCAACTGAGTAACTAAAACAAGCTATAAATGAAGCCAGAGAACAAAATCAAGGGTAAATAGAGCATATATTTTATAATCAGTCTTTCAAATACACATAAGAGTCATTTACTTATCTTATGAACAAGTCTGAAGACCTCCTCTTGCGAGCCAAAAAATCGAACCATCAGTTCTCTTTGTGACTTACATTAATACTATCCTCTAAAATTCGTTAAGGAATTGAACCCTAACTACTATTTAGCCTACCCATCGAAATAGTTTCAACTAAATAATAATTACAAAAATAAAATAACTTTCAAAACCTAACTAATAACTGATTATCTTAACAAACTTTACAGATCCTTAGCTGCTTCAGCTAACAAGGCTATCCCTTCCAGGGCTTGGGCCTTTCTTCTTGCTTTCAGTTGATCTGCTTCCATATCTACAATCTTTCTAGTTAGTTCTTCATTTTTCTGTTGCAGATCTTGGATGGTTTGCTTCAACATTGTAAATTGACCTTCTATATTCCTCTTCCTTTTCAATGCCTCTATTGAAACTGCAATCAGCTCTTGATAGTGGCTATTCACCTCATCCAAATCCTCTCTGAGTCTTCTATTTGCCATGACCAATCCATCATTTGTCTCCTGCATGTATTCCACCTGATACTTATATTGTTTTACACTTCTCTGTAAATTCTCTTTTTCTGAATCAAAGGTTTTATTTCTTGCTATGGTTTGCATCTCATTTGGAAGCCATGGAATATTTAATCTCTTATAAATTTCTTCATCTTCTGGAAACAATTCTGTAGGATTTTCAGGAAAACCTAGGTGTTCTTCAGTCTCATCTTCAAATGGAACCTTTTCTTCAACCATCACCTTCTTTTCTAAGTAAGCAGCCTTTATCTCACCTTCTTGTTGTTCCTGCAACATCTGACTTCGTACCTCTAGAAATATATCAGATAGTTTAGTATCAGTAAGGACAGACTCTCTTTCTGATTCCATTTGCCTTTTACTGTTACTGTTACCCTTATCATCATTCAAATTTTCATCAGATGAAGAATCATCTATCATTGTTACTCTTTGTTTGTTCAATTTAGGGTTTAGCAACTTCTTCATATTCAGTTTGAGCTTATTTCTAGGTTTGGTTTTTGGTCTCCACATAGGAGCAATCTCCCCCAACATTTTGAAAGTATTTCCCTGATGGGTAACTGAGGAAAATTCAACAACTTTTAGTTTATTTATTTTTGGTAATGCTACCTCATCACCCTGGCTATGAAATTCCTTTTTAGTACAAACCCTGGTTGCATTAGTGACAGGGACTTTATCATCCTCAAACAGGCATTTCTCATCTGAAATTTTCTCTGCGGGTACAGCCTTTTCAGCAGAAATTGTCCTTGCCGGTACATCATTTTCAATATGCTCGATCTCCTTGATATCTGACTGTAATTTTTTTTATCTCATCCTCATTAAGGTGCTGTTTAGATTCAAAGTCTTCATTTGCATGATCTGAAACTTCCTCTAATTTAACCATGTCTTCATCCTTGACCTTTACCTTTTGCTTGGGCTTTCTGATCAAAGTCTGTCCTTTATCAGCTTGTCTTCTATGAGATTGTCCTTCTTGACCATTTTGAAAACCTAACCAGAAAAGGAAATACTCCCAAGTCTTTCCCCTACTCTGCAAAACAGTATTTATGGTGAGTTTGATAAGTCCATGATGGAAAATAGACTGTTTAGTATGATTTTGGTGCTGCTTAACTCTACAAGACATCTTCTGCAGACTCTTCAGAAAGAAAAAGGGTAAGTTCATCTTGGACTCATTACTGAGATTCTACAGAAATCTGAAGTGGTATTTGAAAACAAAGGCATATCTACCCTCACAAGTAATATAACTCTATAAAACTTTAATGAGCTCTATCCATTCAGGCTTAAAGTTATGAATGGGTACACCTTTACCCCAATCTGCAATTACACTAGGAAGTAAGTACTTTTGTGAATTGAAGGTGAATGGAACTTTCTTAAACCATAATTCTCCCTCATTCTTGATGCCTGTTGCCTCAGCTACCAACTCCTTGGTCAATTTGAATTGTAAAGTATCAAAAGACACAGTGTCTTTATCATAGCACTGAGCAAATTTATGGGAGACCTCTGCATGATATCCATCAATCTTTTTGAAAAATTTCAACCATCCTGCATCAGAAAATAACTCTACACATTCTGGAAACTTATCTATCCAACTTAGTGTTGGAGACATTTACCACCATACACACTCTTTTTGGTCAAATTGGCCTAGTTAAACCACTATCCTAAGTATAATTGACAATAATTGACATTAGTGGAGCATTAATTGACATCATCTATTCACACTCACGCATACCTACAGTCAAGGAGGCAAACTTAGGATTCGCCTACAGTAAAGGAGGCTAACTGGAGAACTCTAGGGTGATCTGAGTGATATTAATGCACCTAATTGCTAACTGGTGGTTACAATCAGTTCAACCAGTTAGTTAAGGTGCATCCTATCATTAAATATATTATTTAATGATTATTTATTATTATTTAATGATCTGGAGTCAACAGGGGCGCCTCCACCAACTTCTGATGATCAGTTCAGCTTCAGTTGACCTCATCGGGGTTCATCGAAGTCATTGAAGCACTAGCACTTGATGGTTGGCTTGCTATGACATGTGTTTGATATCTTTCAGTTGAGATTCAGTCATTTATTGCACTCCAACTTCAGTTAGGGTTTGGTGAGTCAATTAGGGTTTTGGTCAAGTGGTTAACTGAGTGTGAACCAATGGCTTACAGTTAGTTAAGCTAGACTCACTCATTGAATTTGAATGACCTCCTTAGGTATTTGAATTCCTCATTGATTCAAGCTATTTCTTGACATTGTTATTGTAACTATTCATTGTTTATTAAATATACAGAGAGGAAACCATTCTGGTTTCGATTAACACCATTTCATGAGTATTTGTTGATTATTCTTTGATGAGATTGATTCTTTGTTCCTAGATCAATGTGCAAGAATAATATGGCATCATAGCATATGGTGGGACGAAGATCTATCTCTCAAAAACAAGCTTTTTGACAAATTTCTCCATAAAAAGTGAGCAATAGCTCAAAATTCCAGCACTGCACCAGAAGCCAAGGCTTACCACTCAGTATCCCAAGTAAAGAACTTATTGATCAACCTTGCTTGATTGACTATGCTGGGTGTGATGAAAGCCTAAAATGTGTAGGCTGTTTGACCTTATGGTGCCCCTTTTGTTTTGATTTGCAGGTTTTAACAGGTACAACTTCGAATGGACTCATCAATCCCTCTTCTCACCCCATTCACAAGCTATTCAGAATGGAAGTTGAAGATGATTGCATATCTGAAGAGACGAGGTCTCTATGAGGTGTCTATTGGACTTGGAAAAGAGTCTTATGAGAATGATAATGACTGGCTAAATGGTGATGATAGAGATTTTGGAGCAATATGTATAGCCCTTTCTCCTAGTTTGCGCTACCTTATTGGTTTTGTTGAATACCCAAAGGATCTCTGGACAAAATTGGACAGAACCTTTGGCAAGCACAATGAGGATGATAATAGCACTTTGGAGATCACATACAACACCATAAGATTTATTTACTCAAAATTCTTAGCCTCTACTCTCTCTAATGAAGTTGTTCAAGATGAAGATGAAGCAGAATCTTCTACACATTCAATTCGAATTGAAGAAAGTCTCCATGCAGTGACTCCTTCTCCTGATGCTCCGAAAGTTCATGAGATCTCTGATATCTCATCTCCTCATATTTATGAAATAGAAGAAGACATTTGAATCTCTTATATTGAAGAAAAATACTGCTGCACTTCCATGCAAACATTCACCGGTGATTTTCCTTTGAATTCTGTGCAAAATTTACCAGTAATTGCTTCCGAAAGCGAAGAAAATTTTGATTTTTCTCCCTCTAATGTTGCTGCTGGTGTGAAAATATGTAAAAAATTGGATATTTTGGAAGAAATATCAGATTATAAGAGTGACACATTCGCTCCCCATGATCTAGATCTTCCAGCAAAATCCTGCAGGATTACATGCACCAAAATTCAGAATTTTGAAGAAAAAGACAACTGTGCATCCACCGTCTCGGTTGACCATAATTTTGGATCTGATATGAACCTTATTGGATCTGATATGATCTTATTTGGATATAATATGATATTTATTGGTTCAAAATTTCAGGTTCATAAACCTTTAGTATTGCTTGTAGCTGTTCTCATCAACGGTGTGAAGAAACAAGTACCGCAAGTCTCCTACAAACTTGCTGCTAGGGATTTGATTTGATTTCATAGTTTTGGATCTATTGTGAAATTATTTAGATTTGATTTACATTCTTATATGATATTTTTTTTTCATATTTTAAAATCCAAGAGCTTTTAGCCATGCTTGTAGCTGCTCTCACCAATTCTGGTGTGAAAAATCAATTACCGCACTTTCTCTTCAAAACCGTTGATGGGGATTTGGTGTTAGTTTCCTCATATGAGGTTGCTGATATTTTATTTTGTGAATAATTAGCTATTTATAAAGATATATTAGATTATGGAGCTCAATCATTCGCTCTCCAGAGTCCCAGGGCTTCTCTACCTTTGGTCACATGCTCATCTCCTCACAGAACTAGTAAAGAGGAAGACATTCTGCATCCGCTTGGACACTTGCTCCTAAAAATTGGGGTTGATTTTACCACTCATGGTTTGCTGTTCAAGGCTGGAAAATATCAGTTTCTTGAGTGTTCCACACATGGTTCAAATCCTTAAGAACCTTTTCTCTCTCTTCAGATGATTTCAGCTACTCTACATGGGTCCAGTTTTCACTGTGCAACTGTTTATATTTCTGATTCAGTTGAGTGGATTGTTCTTCTTCCAAAGTGGAAGATTCCGCTAGACATATTCATTTAGTTTGGATTTAGAGGTTCACATGCACAGTCTCAGGATGCTGCTGCATAAAATAACAAATTCTTGATTTACTGCTTAGTTTGAGGGGGGGTATTTTTCCCATGAGGTTTTCCCCGTTTCCTTGGTTATATTAAGCAGTTACTTTATTGTACAGGGTGACCTATGGCCTTTGTTGCTGGGGCCCTATCATTTTTATGCATCTATGTTTTCTAACTCTTCCTGAGTATAGATTAAGGGGGGGTGTTGGAGACATTTACCACCATACACACTCTTTTTGGTCAAATTGGCCTAGTCAAACCACTATCCTAAGTATAATTGACATTAATTTACATCAGTGGAGCATTAATTGACATCATCTAGTCACACCCACACCTACCTACAATAAAGGAGGCTAACTAAAGCACTCCAGGGATGATTTGAGTGATATTAATGCACCTAATTGCTAACTGATGGTTACAATCAGTTCAACCAGTCAGTTAAGGCGCCTCATCTCATTAAATATATGATTTAATGATTATTTATTATTATTTAATGATCTGGAGTCGACAGGGGTTCCTCCACCAACTTTTGATGATTAGTTCAGCTTCAGTTGACCTCATTGGGGTTCATTGAAGTCATTGAAGCACTAGAACTTGATGGTTGGCTTGCTATGACATGTGTTTGATCTCTTTCAGTTGAGATTTAGTCATTTATTTCACTTTGACTTTAGATAGGGTTTGGCGAGTCAATTAGGGTTTTGGTCAAGTGGTTAACTGAGTGTGAACCAATGGCTTATAGTCAGTTAAGCTAGATTCACTCATTGAATTCAAATGACCTCCTTAGGTATTTGAATTCCTCATTGATTCAAGCTATTGCTTGACATTGTTATTGTAACTATTCATTGTTTATTCAATATACAGAGAGGAAACCATTCTGGTTTCGATTAACACCATTTCATGAGTATTTGTTGATTATTCTTTGATGAGATTGATTCTTTGTTCCTAGATCAATGTGCAAGAATAACACTTAGGTCAGTGGGCTCAGCTCTATTTGTTTTTCTACTTTTCTTCATATTCACTATGGTTTAACAGCACCTGTCGATTATCCCACAGTCTATCTATCTTCAAATCATAACAGTCTTCCCTAACACACAGTTTAGGGAATCTTTTATGCTAAATTGCAACAGTCTGACCTAATCACAGATTTCAGGGAACTCCACCAGTTCTGCTTTGAATTTTATTGTTTTAAATGATGAGTACTTGGATATATTTGTTAATAGTTCATCATTCACAGTCTATTAGGTAAAAAACTCATATCCTTCCTTCGAATTTTAACATTAAGGATTTTATCAGAAAAATCCCAAATTAAGCAAACCATAGCAAATGACGCGCGGGGTACCTACTCAAAAGATCAATACAAGCGCTGGAATGCAATCATTTCAATGGTTAGGTGTCTAATTTCGCATTCCACCTGTCTCTAACTGTCCAGACCACTTCAGACTGTCGCTGCTAGAAAGCCCTAATTCTTTATTCAGTTGTAAAAACCCCAATTTTTCAGCAGTGTGTTCTCACCACGACTTTCTATATCCTTCATATCCTTCAGATCAGGAACATACTCTCGAAAAGCTCTGCCTCATTCTACTCACTGTCATCATTCACCCTGCATTGCATGCAGTCGCCACGATCTACCTCATATGATGATCATCCACCTGTTTCAATGATCATCCACCTGTTTCTTTACTGAACATGCAGGATGCAACGTTAGAGTTTGAGTCTAATATATTGGCTTCCAATAGATTGAAGAAGGAAACAACTTAGCAGATGTATGAAAGGAAAGGTAAGAAGGAAGCAGCTCCAGGGGTTTCAACATCTCATTCTGGAGAAGGTAAAATTGATGAGATGACCAAGCTAGTTAATATTTTGACTGCAAAATTAAACAAGTTAGAACTAGAAAGAAATTCAAACAAGGCTATTTAAGAAGGTGAAAGAAACCCTAACAATTAGAACCAATTCAGAAGACATTTTGCTCCTCGCTTCATACCTAGAGAACGAATAAATAATGATTTAGATGCTGAATCTAAGCTCCAGCTTAGATTCAGACAAGTGTTCGAAGTCTAACGAAGATCAGATCTGCTGAAGCTCTTCCCTAGTGGAGTCGCCAAATTTGTTGTCAGGAATTTCACACCTTTTGTGGACAAAATTTGTTCCTATGGTCTGAATGGTTCATATCCAGAACAAATAAGTCACAACAAGGCTGATAAACTTCTCCTAGAATCTATAGACACCTGGAATACAATATTCAAAGATTGATGTGGTCTTTCACCTATGGCAAAGATCTCCACGAAGATACCTACAAAAACACATCAAACACACAAGATAAAAGTACCAAAGTATTATCCATAGATCTATATTGGTGACTAAGTAATCCAATAATAAACATGCAAGATTACACAAGACAAGTTATATGGGAAGAAAATCAACTTTTCATTAATGAATAATGAAGAGTTACAACCTGTGCCTTAGTGTTGAATGCACTCTTTCACAATACCGATGTCTTATCCCCAATAGCTCCAACTTGCTCTTCTATGCTCACTCTAAGGAATCAGGCCAGAATGTCAACATGGTAGCATGACTTTGCTCTCTCTCAACCATGGGGTATGAGCCTATTTATATAGGCCTCAAATGGATAGAGATGGTTGATATTTTGGTCAATGAGGTGAATAGGAGATCCACAAAGGAGGGATTTAAAGCTCAACTGACCCAAATGAATAGGGATAAGGCTTGACATGAAGCTTTTTATCTAAAAGCTTCGTAAAGCTTCTTTTTTCACTTTTTACCAAGGGCACCACTCCTTCTCCTTTATGATAGAGCGGTGTTAGGAAGAACCGCTCTTCAAACAAAGAGTAAAGGCGATGCCACCTCCTGTCTTCAACATAATTTAGGCAATGCTGAAGAAGGTACCGATCCTAAGCTTAAGGGGAGAAGTGATGCTAGTTTTGTATGTGAAAACTTGACATCTGGATCAAGGATTTTTACTTCAAGATTTGGGAATGAGGGAAAACATGGGTGTTTAATATCTTATCACATGTTGGTGATGATATTTAGGTGTAACATTTGTCGTGCTCATTCAAAACTCAGTGAAGAGGTATCAAGTATAGTTTTATTGTTTTTCAAACTCGTTAAATGTCGATTATGAAAAAGGAAACCCATTATGGAGTTATATTTAAGCTCTTTTCAATCTCCTTAAAAACACAAAAAGATTGCTAAGCGAACTGGTTACGTTCATGCTTGTAAAAGTATCAGAACGGTCGACTAGTTGGTGGTAGGTTATCTCTTTTTTGGACTAAATAGGCCTTTTCGAGTCTTCTTACTCATTTCAGACTCTCTAAACATGAAACAAAAAATGAGTTTGCTTTCATAGGACTCATAAAATGAAACGATGAAGGACCATTTTCTGGGAATGAACCCCTCCTTTCTAAGATTCGTAAAACATATGGGAATGGACTCATCGCTTGATGAGCTATATCGAGTGTTTGTTACCCTTTTCCATATCGTTAAAAAGCAAAGAGGTACTCATCAATCATGATGGGGAAATTAAGGAAAGATTTTGTATTTTGTTATGGCAGTACATAGTCACTCTTGAACATGGCACTCATTTACATATGCATGTCAGCACTTGGGTAATCTGTTTGTCTTTGAGTCCTGCAAATTCCTAGAGTCTTCTTACTCCTTTGAGTTGTCCCATAATACTCTCACCGTCAGTTGCATTGGGGGATTCATATCATTCTCATGTTAATACTGCCAAGTAATTCCATGCCCATGTTCAAGAGAAATTTGGTCATCCTTTCATTTTCTGCAGTTAGTTTACCTTCTATCATGTTGGTCATCCCTAAGTTAGTCTTGTACATCACTTTATTGTCCAGTTTACTCGAAAACATCTTTGATCATGTTTTGTGTCGATGATGGGGGATTCATCATGGCCATCCTTCGATGAGTCTGTTCTTGTCGACTTAAGCTCCTTATCTAGGAATTGGACTTAGAAACCAACTCAATTACCTTGGGTCTGCATTCCTTAATGGTAGGTTACCTCTCTTTCAACATGAGTTTCCATCATTGGCTCTTGATTGAAAGATCTCATCGAGTGTTCGACTCCAAGTCCTTTATTCACATTCGATGGTATGTACTTTGATACCTTGGGAATTATTAACATCAATGGTGATTTCCCTCATGCTTATCAAGTGGTTTCTAACATGTTCGATGTCAAGACATTGTAATCGCATGGTTAGATTTGTATCGTTGTGGGTTCGGCTTGAAGACCCTCCGTTGTCATATATCTTTGCTCAGGTTGCGATGGAGTTTGTTTTGATTCATATTATATGGATCCACTTTTGTATTGGTAATGGTTGTGTTATCATCTTATCATGTATCTACACTTGTTTGTAGTAGCCATGATTGTGTTCAGTTGGTCTCTTTTACCATGGATCTGCATTGTATTGGTCGGCAACCATGTTATGAGTCATTTGAGATTTGAGTCAGTAGTACTGCAGTAGCTTCTAGCCAACATCCTTGCCTTAGATTTCTTCACTTTGCAAAGCATTCACCTATCACATTCCTCTAAGTTCATTCTTTGGGGGCATTTTGTTACACCGAAATCTTGTCCTCTTAATCCATGTGTCAATAGTTTTCCTAATCCCCAAATTTCTTTTTGCTAAACTGGATTGATACTGAGGTTTTTTTTCCTTTTTTCCCTCTCTAGGAAGGTTGAATCTCTTTTCCTTCATGCTAGGTGCACCAAAGGCATTTTTTCCCTTCATGCTAAGTGTGTCAATGTCGATGCTCTGTCTCCCACTGCTAGGTGCGTTGATGGTGCGTTTTTCCTTTTTGGAAAGTACACCAGTGGTGTTTTGAGGGCAGAAAATGGAGCTTTGAGGCCCTTCTCAAAGACGGATGAGGTGGATATATATCCCTATTATCTGGGTGAGGTGGCATTTGGTTCCTAACCTATAGGGAAGATCCCTTAGATCCCCCCTCCTAATCCTCAACCTACTCTATCCATTTAGCCTTATAAATTAAACCCTCTCTCCATTGTGAAGGGAATAAGGACTATGGTAGTTTTATGTTGGTGGAATTTCTAGGTGATCTCTATCATTATTTGGAGGCTTGGTTTTGGCTTGGATTGTTGGATGGAAGGTTGCAATGTTAAGGCTTAGGTTGTGATTTTCTCTCCTATGTAATTCTATGTATCTCCTTGATTACATTAATACAAATCTCTTTCCATAAATTTTATGGCTTTGATAATGTTTAGATCTTTCTTCCTTAACTATTAGCTTAGATCAATTCATGTTTGGATACACATGTACTGTTTGCTTGTTTCCACTTGCTTGACAGGGTTTTGCAGCTAAAGATATGAAGACTCTGGAGCTTGGATCAACAAAGAGAGAAGAGGATCTGCGTATTTTAGGTAAGTGATCTATCTGTTGCTTTGCATTTTTGTTTGATCTAGGAAAGTAGATTGTATTCTGTATTTTATTTGTTCTATATCCACTTGGACTAGGGAGATCTGGCTTGATTCCGATTGAGTAGATTTATCCAATAAGAATATTAAAGCCAAGATATTTAATATTTTAACCCATTAATATAACTCTGAAGATAAAAAACAAATTTCTGAAATCTGGTGGGCCCCTCCCTATTGGATATTGCGCTCGAAGATTGGATATACAAAGGTCACTTTCAGGGAGCGCGATGATTTATAGGGTCACTGTCATGACTGGATGAAAGTTCCTTGAGGACTATTAAGGGTCCCAAGCCTGTGTATGAAGGTACCATGACCTACTGTTGGTTACTAAGGGTTTCGTGAGGGTGTGTAAATTTGTTGGCAGCCTAATTGTGTACTGCTTGACTAGGGTGTGATATGTTAGTATGGATGGAAGTCTATGTGAGGTCTATTACATGGGTTACCACCCTATATTGGACTAGTTATGCAACTAATGAAACCCCTAACTTGATAACTCTTTCCCATGTGCTGGCTACCAAGATGGGAGAAACACTCACAGAGGTCAGAAAGAATGGAATCTACTCCTCGTTGAGGCCTGATGGAAAAACACAAGTAACCATTGAGTACAAAAATGAGATTTGTTAATGGTTCCTCTACGCATTCACATAGTTCTCAATCGTCCTGATGATGGTTCCAGATTCGGAATCGAAACGTCGACCTAAAAAAAAGTCCTGATGATGGTTCCAGATTCGGAATCGAAACGTCGACCTAAAAATGTCTACTGCGGATTGTCCGGAAGAACCCTGCAACAACTTATCTTACCGCAGAAATCTACAAACTGAAATTTTTATCTAATGGAAGTGATAGGGTTCGATTTTTATACAAGGGGGATATGCTATGAATAGTAAACTATAATGACCCCCATTATATCCTGCTTATTTTTTTGGCTTATTTGCTTATGTAATTTGGTTAAGGGATTTCGTAAAAACGCTTGTCAAAAATACCACTGAGCTGTGCCAAATAGTCTTAGTTGGGTTTTGTATTCAATGTAATGTTGATATGTTGATGCATGAGCATAGGCTCAAGAGGGAGAAGTCATTCATGACTTCACAAGTTCAATGGAACTCTTAAGAGACCTAGAATCTAGTACATTTGTAATTTGCTCTATTTTGTAAAAGATGAGTAAAATGGATAAGGAATCTAGATCCTTTTCCACATGTAATAGTTAGGATTGAGTTAGTTGTGAGTGATACAATTAGCAAAGATCAATAAAGACTGTACTCCTTTGTTATAGGATCTGGAAATAGAATCCTCTTGTATTTAAATCAGTTTGAACTATTTTCTTAGTGGCTTAGTTAGCTTATAGAGTTTGTTGGCTCGCAGAAGCTTAGGTTAGCTCACAAAGATTAGGATAGGTCATAGAGGTTTGAGAATATCTCAAAGAAGCTTTGATTAGCTCATAGATCCTGAGAGGGAGAGAAATTTTACATAGCATGAATGGAGGAATGAGAGGTGCACAAAAGAGTGAGCGAGGAGTGAACAAGTAGAATTCTCTGTGTATCTGAATTTTTGGTGAATTGAGTAAAGAACAGAGGATTAGAATCTATGTGTGGTTTTGATGGATTTCATGTCTTCATATAGTTTTGTAGAAGTATGAATTCATCCCGCATTCACTCCATATAACCCTGTATATAAAACCTGTGGCTTTGGATTTCCAAAGTTTCCGAATTGCGGAGAATAATTGATGCTATCAGTGATAAATTAAGTGAAGCTTTGTAGAGGGTTAAACCCTAACCAGTCACTCAAATAAAACAAGACCATAGAGTGGGGATTGATCATGGGAAAGATCGACGGTTTCTAATGATATTGCTTGGATAAGTTGCAAGATTTGAAAACCTTTTCATGTGTGTGATATTCTATGGAATGTGCTTAATAAATTTTGGAATCCACCGTTGATTTGGTAGGGACATTGATCGAATGATCAGAAATCCATTTCACTGCATGTAAAATTAAATTGTATGAACACTCAGGATGGTCGTGAAATTGATAGATCAATGATCAATATCGATGGTGGGGAGGGAGCGTTGTGTGGAAACTCTTGTTTCGGAAGTTTCAAAAGTCAAAATGTCAACTTTTGAATCCCTCCTTCTAGAAAGAGTTCTGCTGCAGAAGGGAACATGCGGAAACCTATAATTCTGTTGCAGAATAAAGTTAGACAGTGTGGAAAGCTATTTACCACAAAGATTTTGTTTCATATCTCAAGGGTTTTGAAGTTTGTATGCAAATCAGTGCCATCATATGTGTAATGTTTGGCTTGTATATTGATTACGGCTCCCTTTTTAACTGTAACAACCCTTTATTTTGTCCTAGATGAAGCGTGGGGATCATTGTAGATGTTGAACTGTAAGGATATGTGGCCAACAGAAAGTAAATCATCTTCACAAACAAGATTGTATCCTCTCCAGATGATGTCACGACTCATGCAGTCCAAACTCATCCAACAAATGAAGAATACAGCCTCCACAAGATGAAATCAGCCCCTTTGTTACTCCTTTTTTTTCAAAAACATAAAAACCAAAAAGAGAATATGCATGAATCTATAGCATCTTATATCTAGATGGGCCTGAAAATTTGTTGCGTGTATAACCACGACATGAGCCTATAATCCTAGGTATAATATAATATTGTTACTTGTTAGACTCATAGGAAGACCCCCTTAAGATAAACCTTATTATAGAATATGGTATGGGGATGGTGCTAGGGAGTCCTAGTTTCTTATATTCTTATTTTAATTTTATATAATCGTTTCTAGATTCTATTATATTGCTTTTCAAGGATATTTATAACTTACACTGTAGGGATGCTCTAATATTGGTTAAATATAAATATATTTCTAATGTGGAGATATCCCAACCTGTATACTAACTAAAATATGTTGTTAGTATGATAGGAGATCAAGATGTTAAAGTTGTCCCCACCATTTTTAGTATATCAATGTACTTTTAGGAGGAGTTAGAATGGACTTCGATCACCTCATTTAATGGCTTGGAAGGTATGGGAAACTTCATTTCCTTTAGAGCTCAAGAAATATCACTTGGGAGTGAGTAAATTAGTCAAAGGTGTAGTGTAATGACCATAACATTATTAGATGTCACTTGGTTCAATATTTTCATATGCCACTTGTCATTGACTTTCCAATGACCTAATTAAATAGAAATTCCCATGTAGGCATCTGTAAAAACTACTACACTTCCACCACTAAAATGGTTCATTGAACAATTCAAATACATAAATGAGGTGGAGTCTATATATTGACATCGCATTATTAAATGTAACACTGTATATCTCTTCTCATTATTCTAATATCCGTATTTACCTAATTGATATTCAATTAAGAAAGTAGATTTGTAAGGCATACCACCATAGAAATTTTAGCTCATATGATTTCCATAAGAAGAGAGATCATAAATCCAACCAAGAAAAAAACAAGAAATAATTGTTTGGATGCATATGAGAGATCTCTTAGTAAGGAAAGAAACAATAATGAGTCATATCATGCCAGTAGTTACAAATAGTAGATAAAAGAGAAAATATCTTGTGTATACTCATAAGAGAGTCTATGGAAATAGAATAATTTAGTACAATTATTTTATCCTTATGGTATCCTTACTTATTGGAATGGGTGGGCCTAATAGTTAAGAGCATGTGTTTCCTCTTAGTAAGTTATTGGTTCATATCCAAAGGGGGAAGTGTATGTACACCTCTATAGACTTTAGCAGTTAAATATCTTCGCAGAGGGGGGTCCCTTGTCCCAAAAACAAGGGGGTATCATACACCAATTTGGTGTCTCACTTGGCGGTGAACTTAAAAATAGATTATTATTAAACTATGTTTGGATATTATAACCTCAACATCTAACCTCAAAAGAAAATGGCATACCTTATATGGTAAGATAAAATTGATTACTAGTGCACCTAAATTCATTGAAACAAACTCACTGCCCCCATCCTTCTACAAATAAACTTGCATTATAAGCCATGGTTATTACACTATTTAACTAATTCATGTCATCCACCACAATAGACTAATATACATGGTCGATTTCAAAGTATACCCTCTCAACCTCCTTATAATTTGTATCAAGTCATTTTCCTTGTGAAATCCATTCATTAAAGGATTGCAAGTATGAATATTTGGTTGATCACAACCATTTTCCTTCATATGCTCCACTAGTGCAAGATAAATGAAAACTTTGCCTCCTTTGCAATGTCCATTGTTGAAGGTAGTATATGTTACTTCATTTGGTGTCAATCATTTCAGTTAGGGATGATGGTTAATAAAGGGAATACTTAAGGAAATATTAGATGAAATTTTGGATCTATATAGCCATGTTTTTCTTTGATCTAGCTACAACATTGTCATGGTTCACTAATTCATATAACAAGTGTTGTAGGAATTACAAAGGTGTCCTTTTCATCATTAACACCTAAAATACTAGCTGGTATATACCTGTAAATTGTTTGATAATTATAAAGAGATGGAGGTTTGACATTGTAGGTTAAAAATTATACTTATAAGCATATGGGGGTCACATCATATTCATATGGTCCATCAATCAAGCTATCATATTTTCATTAGGAGAATAGTTTCAATGGTATAATATTGGTATAAAAAACATAGGTTAATCATGATTCAAATTCCTTTTATCTTTATAAGAATTGCATATGGTTGGAAGAGGTACTAATGATAAAATTTCTTAATATTTAAAGGGTTTATGTAGGTTCTTGTAGGTTTTCTCCAGGTATGATCTCAACCATTTTATTAATGAATTGTCAAACTTATGGAGAGAATATAGATTAAATGTAACACCGTATATCTCTTCTCATTATTCTAATATCCCTGGTTACCTAATTGATATGTCAATTAATAAAGTAGATTTGTAAGGCATACCACCATTGAACTTTTAGCTCATATGAGCTCCATGAGAAGAGAGATCATAAATCCAACCAAGAAAAAAACAAGAAATAATTGTTTTAATGCATATTATATATCTCTTAGTAAGGCAAGAAACAATAATGAGTCATTATCATTGTTCCAATAGTTACAAATAGCAGATAAAAGAGAAAATATCTTGTGTAGAATCATAAGAAAGTCTATGGAAATAGATTAAATATTTAGTACAATTATTTTATCCTGATGGTATACTTACTTATTGACATGGGACCTTGAATGATATATAAGTAATTTGATCAAGTAACCGGTAAATCCACCTAGGTAAAAATGCAGTAGATACTGACTAGAAATAATACTATGCTTGGATATTGTAACCTCATATGAAAATGGAATCCCTTAGGTGGTAAGCTAAAATTGATTACTAGTGCACTTGAATCCATTTAAAAAAACTCACTTCCCCCATATTTCTACAAATAAACCTCACAATTAATGCATTATAAGCCATGGTTATTACATTATTTAACTAATTCATGCCATCCACCACAATAGGCTAATATACATGGTCGGTTTCATGGTATACCCTCTCAACCTCCTTCTAATTTGTATCAAGTCATTTTCATTGTGAAATCCATTCATCAAAGGGTTTTAAGTATGAATATTTGGTTGATCACAACCATTTTCCTTCATATGCTCCACTAGTGCAAGATAAATGACAACTTTTCCTCCTTTGCAATGTCCATTATTTAAGGTAGTATATGTTACTTCATTTGGTGTCAATCATTTTCAGTTAGGGATGATGGTTAATTAAGCGAATACTTAAGGATAGACTAGATGAAATTTTGGATCTATATAGCCATCTTTTTCTCTGATCTAGCTACACGATTTGTCATAGTTCAATAATTCATATAACAAATATTTTAGTAATTAGAAAGGTGTCCTTTCCATCATTAACACCTACAATACTAGCCGGTATATACGTATAATTTGTTTGATAATTATAGAGAGATGGAGGGTTGACATTGTAGGTTAAAAACTATACTTGTAAGGAGATGGGGGTCACATCATATTCATATGGTCCATCAAGCAAGCTATCAGATTTTCATGAGGAGAATAGTTTTGATGGTATAATACTGGTATAAAAAACATAGGTTAATCATGATTCAAATTCCTTTTATCTTTATAATAATTGCATATGGTTGGAAGAGGTACTAATGATAAAAATTATTAATATATAAAAGGTTTATGTAGGTTCTTCTAGGTTTTCTCCAGGTAGGACCTTAACCAATGTATTACTGAATTGTCAAACTTATGGAGAGAATATAGATTAAATGTAACACCGTATATCTCTTCTCATTACTTTAATATCCCTGGTTACCTAATTTATATGTCAATTAAGAAAGTGTATTTGTAAGGAATACCACCATTGAAATTTTAGCTCATATGATATCCATGAGAAGAGAGATCATAAATCCAACCAAGAAAAAACAAGAAATAATTGTTTGAATGCATATGATAGATCTCTTAGTAAGGCAAGAAGCAATAACTAGGAATATCATGATGCCAGTAGTTACAAATAGCAGATAAAAGAGACAATATCTTATGTAGAATCATAAAAGAGTCTATAGAAATAGACTAAAATATTTATTACAATTATTATATCCTTATGGTATCCTTACTTATTGACATGGGACCTTGAATTATATATAAGTAATTTGATCAAGTAATCGGTAAATCCACCTAGGTATAAATGCAGTAGATACCAACTAGAAATAATACTATGTTTGGACATTATAACCTCAACATCTAACCTCAGATGAAAATGACATCCCTTAGGTGGTAAGCTATAATTTATTACTAGTGCACTTGGATCCATTGATACAAACTCACTGCCCCTAACCTTGTACAAATAAACCTCACAATCAATGCATTATAAACCATGGTTATTACATTATTTAACTAATTCATATCATCCACCACAATAGGCTAATATACATGGTCGATTTCATGTTATACCCTCTCAACCTCCTTATAATTTGTCTCAAGTCATTTTCATTGTAAAATCCATTCATAAAAGGATTGTAACTATGAATATTTGGTTGATCAAAACCATTTTCCTTCATATGCTCCACTAGTGCAAGATAAATGACAACTTTCACTCCTTTGCAATGTCCATTATTCAAGGTAGTATATGTTACTTCATTTGGTGTCAATCGTTTTCAGTTAGGGATGATAGTTAATTAAGGGAATACTTAAGGATAGATTAGATGAAATTTTGGATCTATATAGCCACCATTTTCTCTGATCTAGCTACGAGAATGTCATGGTTCACTAATTCATATAACGAGTGTTGTAGGAATAATACTATGTTTGGATATTATAACCTAAACATCTAACCTCAGATGAAAATGGAATCCCTTAGGTGGTAAGATGAAATTTATTATTAGTGCACTTGAATCCATTGAAACAAACACACTACCCCAATCCTTCTACAAATAAACCTCAAAATCAATGCATTATAAGCCATGTGTTACGGAGAGAAACTTCCTATGGATTTGGGGTACCAAAATAGACAATATGACACTAGAAATCAATCTTTCCCAATATGCAAGAACAATAAGAAAATATAACACTAAGGGATATAGAATCATACCCTATTTTGGACAGTTAACTAGATCCCCGTTGAGATTTTCCAATGAAACTACAATTACAATTTTCTCCCAACAACAGCAAACAAAGAAAGCATGATATATATAGATGTGTTAGAGATATCCTAGAATATATAATCAACCATGTATAAGCAATTAAATACATCCATGAATTCAATATCCATATTCAAAATGCACATAAATTGGATAGGAAAATATATTTCTATTAATAAATCATAGGTACAATAATGACAAAGTCTGTTGGCACTTTCGTAAATCGGAGAAAACGAGTCCTCCACCTGGGCCTCCACCACTTCAATCCTCCAACTCTCGATAGAAATATCATGAAGAAAATGCAATATTTGGAATAAAACTATGTTCTCCAATGGAAAAAGGGATGTAGACGCAAGTATAAGTAAAGCTGAGGCAACAATGGACTATAGTTTCCTTGCTCTTCAATTTCTCCCCTTCAATATATCCAAGGGGTTCCTTTTATAGCACTCCAAAGAGGTAATGGAGGGATGAATCTAAGAATTATCAAGGAATTGGAAGGACAAGAGTCAAGTTATTTAGAATCAAATGAGGAAAACTCCCAAAAATATTTGTCATTTTGCACACATCTCAATGTACGTGGGTTTGAGGTCAAAAGCTGCGTATACACGTGGGTATTGCTTTAAAAGTCATGCATATGTATAAACAGGAAATTTTTTAGGATGATCTTGGAACATCAAAGAATAATATAAGTCCATGGAGTCCAAGGAGTGTGCAGAGGGACAGGGAAGGCCATAAATGTGTGATCTACTTGGTGTGGTAAAATAAGCTATAACAGATGCCCCCTAATGTGTGAGGTCAGAGGGGTAACATGATGGCCTAAAAACATTATAAAATCCATCCCATAAGTGGAGTAATGAATACCTAGGTAGAAGAACCAACCACCCATCAGTACAATACAATGATAAATCTTTGCATGTGACTACAAATACATGTAGCAGTTACGAATTCATAAGAGTACAATGGCCATGAATAGGCATGATATACAAAGTGTTATGTGTGGTAATCGCCACATACAATATACAATGGATAAAGATCTCCATAATGGATGAAGATATCTAATATACACTAGAAATACTGGAATCATGATCACGAGAGCTGAAATCTCATGAATACTGGCACGATCAAGGAGGTAGCATAAATGGAATGCCACCAATATGGAAGGTATTCTACACAAACCACTACAAGTACATGTCCTACTATGTGAATAGATGTGTCGAGGGAGAACATAGTAGTCCATAATTTGATTACTGGTCATTGATGTATACCATTAACAGATGCGAGACAACCCACCGAAGATGAAAATGGGAAGAAAATTATAGAGTGCACTCTAACAAGCATGAATAGATGTGTTGAGGTCAAACACTTGGAAGAATCCATTGATTAGGGGACATTGATGTATTCCCAAAAACTGTCAATGGCGAGAGAACCTACCACTGATGACTGTAAGTCTCAAGGAACTCAAATGAATCTAGACTCCTATTCCAGAATAAATGATCTGATGTCGATGGAATCGAATCTACTGGAAGGAGGGAATTAAGGCATCCCCCATCAACCAACATGAGGTACTCAACAAGGCTGTATAATGTGGAAGAAATCAATGAACAAGATGTGTACAAACCAGTAATAGTACCGGGAATGGATGACATGCAAAGTTGAGTTAACTAAGGAATGGCCAACTCATCCTTCAAATTCCTTTGAACAAGAGCATAAGGGAAGTGGTGACTAAAGGTAGGCCGCATGGACTCGATATACAAACGGGTACATCTCTGTGACACATGAGGCATCAACAGAGGCTCTGTGGGGACTGGAAGCATAACCAGTTGATGGAGATAAACTCATAGTTATGAGGACAACTCCTAAACTCAAACTAATAACCCAACCAATGGATGTGATATATAGTGCTCTGTTTGAAGGCGACGAGACTCGACTGCTTCCAAATCTAACATCTTTTCCTATCTGGATTTTTATGTTTTTTATTTTTTTGGACTTCTTCAAATATTTTGAAAAGTTTGAAAAAGAATAAAAGTGATTTATAGTACATATCTAGGAGGATACAAGTGTCAGGAACAGGAAAGCTAGTTTCAAGTAGTGGAACATACCTATGCTCAATACAAGGAAACATGTGCAAAATAACGACACTTAGGGGAAGGTCTCCTCCCAGTTAAGAGGTGATCAAGATGCAAAAGATATAAAAAAGGCTTAGCTTGGCTAGACATGAGACAATATTAGGCTGTATGGCTGATAACTCAAAGTCAGGGAGTCGGTGTAAAGCTCAAGAAATAAAATCAAAACTCATGAAATGCAATTACAACTTGACATCTCTAAGAGAGTCCCTATGGGGAAAATCCAGCATAAATTTTAAGAGGAGTATGAAGCTCTTGCTCAACAACATGGAAGAACTAAATAGGGACTCCCACAACCTAAAGGAGGCAACTCATCATGGGCATCAAATGAGAAAAAGGATCTAAATAGGGCACCCATGTATAGGAAATATCTTCCATTCACACAATAACACTTCTAACAACAACATGAAGGTTTTGTAATATCATGGAATGGGTTCGTACCTAAGGTTAAAATGAAATGATCATAAGGTCATACAAAATGCAATTGGATGTGAAATCCTAACCTATATGAAATTTCAGACATTATACCTATAATAAGCACGAACGGATCAAAGGCTCGGTCAAAATGTGCACAAAATGGGCCCCTACAACACCATATTAGTCCAAACAGTCCAAAATGGTCAAAAACAGGTCAAAACTATAGAAAGTGGTTAAACATTTCAAAAAAATTCTATAAAATAGTGAAAAAAAATTCATACCATTTAAAAAATTTACCCGCCATAGTGCTTTTGTAATCAGAACTTCAGAAGCTGATTCCGGGAGCATCCTCTGGCAAAATCACTACCCGTTTGGTCCACGTAATTCATCATGCCCTACTCCTTAATTTCCATGCATTCATTTTTAAATTTGATCCATCCCAAATAATGTGTTTTGTCCCACGCAGAAATCGGGTATTTTTCTGCGTATAAGGCTGGGTATGTGCAGAAAATACCATGATACCCACATACGTATGCGGCTGTTTTAAAAATAGTTGTATATAGGGCCGTAAATGGTAAATTCAAGGTCAAAATATCATGAAACTTGGAAATATTTGGGCAGGATGGTGCTAGAGTGGAGAGAGGGTGAACATGGTGATGTTGAAGAGGATGTGCAAGCTGATCTCATGGATTAAAAAACATTGAGGGCTTGTGGACTATACAATTTTTAGCGCTTTGGAAGATTAAGGGAAAATCCAAGCCTACTCTAGCTGCTAGTGGATTACTATGATCCTGAATCAGAGACTTTTCAGGTAGATGGAATTCCCCTCATCCTTAAGGTTGAGGACATTTACTTTATCATAGGATTGTCTCGTAGAGGGGAGGTGGTAAGCTTATGGTCTTGTGGGCTAGGACGTGGGCTCACTATAGATGAGTAAATTGCTAGGTATTATGTCCCAAATACGAAAAAGGTTGGGAGTCAAATCCCAACAAATTCGATCCAAAATATCAGGTTGAAAGCCATACTGCTGGCTTTGGGAAGGATAGCAGGATTGGAATCTCTCCACCAGGATTCAAGGCCTTTGATGTTCTATGTGGTGGAGTGTATGCATCCTACAATATATGACTAGAGTACCTCACTACTGAGCAACATGAAAAAACATATTACCGATTGCAAGATGGGGTAGGTGAGGAAATTTGGATATGGAAGCATCTTGTTTTCTTTCGTTTTTTACCGTGTGCCAGGGCTAAGCCCTAGAGTTGAGATTCCCCCACGTGGAGTTCAAGATCTGACTCAGCTATGCTAGGAAAACACCATGAAGATACTAGGATGGGGGAAGGTGGCCAACCCCTACCCAGTAGACTTCTTCCTCTAGTGTCAAAGATAGATCATCACCATATATGACTATCCCTAGGCAGGGATCGAATTTCATGAAGAGCCGAACATGCCCATACCACCAAGCTCTGCATATGGAGAGATAGGTAACGAATCTCGACTCAAACTTTTATTTATTTATTTATTAATTTTTTTGTGTTTTTTTTATATATGGAATCAAAAATACATGTTTTTGGTGCACTAACATATAGTGATACTCTGTCATGTACATGTAGATGTGGGACCACGACGACCAGATGGTTTCCCTCGTCATTAACCGAGGGGAAGAGGAGATGAGATCATGGGTGTGGATGCGGAGCATATGCTCCAAAGAATCCACATGAACTTCATTTGTTTGACACAGAGTTCCCATGGCCCAAGTCGAGGAATTTCCTGAGGCCATGCAGCGCTAGGTGATTGGAGTACCACATGCATGGGTTCATTTATTTTTCTAGCTAGCTAGAGCCATAGTGTGATACCATGATCAACATCCTCCTCCTCAACAAGATTAGAGGATTGGGGTGTTATTTTTTTTGTATGACCATGTAGTATATATTAGTGGCTCGAAAGCCCCATTTTTGTATATGACACCACATTTTTGGACATATATTTTAATGAAAAATACCTATTGTTGGAGACATTTACCTTCATACTCACTCCTTCGGTCAAATTGGCCTAGTTAAACCACTATTCTAAGTTTAATTGACGTGAGTGGAGCATTAATTACCATCATCCCAGTCACTCCCACACCTACCTACAGTCAAGGAGGCTAACTTAGCCTTCTCCTACAGTCAAGGAGGCTAACTGGAGCACTCCAGGGGTGATCTGTGTGACATTCATGCACCTAATTGCTAACTGGTGGTTACTTTCAGTTCAACAAATCAGTTACAGTCAGTTAAGGTGCCTCCATTCATTAAATATATTATTTAATGATTATTTATTATTATTTTAATGAACTGGAGTGAACAAGGAGCCTTCACCAACTTCTGATGGTCAGTTCAGCTTCAGTTAACCTCATCAGGGTTTATTGGAGTCATTCAGTACTAGCACTTGATGATTGGATTGCTATGACATGTGTTTGATCTCCTTCAGTTGAGATTCAGTCATTTATTGCACTCCAACTTCAGTTAGAGTTTGGTGAGTCAATTAGGGTTTTGGTCAAGTGGTTAACTGAGTGAGATTGCATGGCAAAGAGTCAGTTAAGCTAGACTCACTCACTGAATTTGAATTGTCCCTTAGGTATTTGAATTCTTCATGGAGTTAAGCTATTGCTATGCATGGAAATTGTAATCCTTTATTGTTTATATAATATGCAGAGAGGAAACCTATTTGGTATTCCAGTTATTTTCCAATTCATGAGTATTTGTTAATAATTCTTTGATGATTTTGATTCCTAGTTCCTAGATCATGTGCAAGAATTAATATGGTATCAGAGCTTACGATGGGACGAATATCAATCTCTCAAGAACGAGATTTTTGACAGATTTCTCCATGAAATGTGAGCAATAGCTCAAATCTGACCTTATTTTTCCCCTTATGTTTTGATTTTCAGGTTTCTACAGGTGAAGCATTCGCTACAAGCAAATCCAGATGGCCTCCTCAGTGCCTCTATTGACTCCATACAATTTCCACACATGGAAACTCAAAATGGAGCATCAACTGTATTCCAAAGGACTCTTTAGAGTCACCATGGACACTGAACCTAAGCCTAGATCCGCCATAGAAAAATCAAGATTCTTGAACAAGAAGGATGAAGCCTTTGGTTTCTTATGCCTCTCTATTTCCGATGACCTTCTCTTCCATCTTACGAATCTGAAGACACCAAAATAAATATGGGACAAATTGGAATCTCTGTATGGAAAGCATGATGACATGAGAGTTTATCAACTCGAAAATGAACTCATGTCTCTCCAACCTTCCAATTTCGAGACTCTGAATGATTTCTTTACAAAGTTCAAGCATACAGTTTTTCTCTTGAAGCAATGCAAAGTGGAGAAGGAAGATGATCAGCTCATCCTAGCCATCCTCTCCAAACTCGGGGCTGATTATTCAGTTTTTGTTTCTACATTCCGTGCGAGGAATCTCACAACCCCTAAATGGAAGATGCCTACACTCGATGCCTTCATTGAGTCCCTAACTAGTGAACATGACAAGCTTGTCCAGATGGGGATCATCCGATATTCCCATGATCAAGCCCTCCATGTCATAGGGCCCAAAGATGTAAAGGGTAAAGGAAAGCAGCAGAAAAATCAGAAAACTAAATTTGATGCTCCAAAACCTAGATTTGAAAATCAGCAGCATGATGAATCTTTCGGTTCAAGGAAGAACAAAGGAAAAGGGCACAATGGGAAAGAAAGAATCAGGTGTTCTTACTGTGGGAAGGGTTTTCACCCTGAACATGTCTACATGAAGCAACCTCTCTCCTTGAGAGGAATCACATCAAACTTCCAGAGGGCTTTCGGAGGAGAGATCACCAAGATCGGGAACCACATCATGAGAAAGGTCATGCCCTCATGGAAAGCACTTCGAAGTCCAAATCACTACTGATTGATAGTGGTGCTTCGAATCACATGATGGCTGAAGAAGACTCTTTTTCATCCTTGGAGACCAGCAAAGCCATTCCCATCCACTTGGGAGATGACTCCACCATCATTTCCAAAGGACAAGGTACTGTAAATCTAGAAAATGGTTTTTTTTCTAATGTTTTGTATGTACCATCTCTTACAGCAAATCTCCTTAGTGTCTATCAAATGACACATACATGAATGTATAAGAGGGTCTCTTTCAGCCCAAATGATGTTGAGATAACAGAAATTGCATCCGGGAAACTCATTGCAAAAGGCCATGCAAATCATCATGCAAAAGCCTATGAGTTCTCTCACTTTGTTGCGGATGAAAATCCCACCACTTTGCTAACTCATGGAAATGAGGTTAGTAGGCTGTGGCATGAAAGGTTTGGCCATATTAATTTCAAATATTTGCAGCAATTACAGAAAAATTCCATGGTTGAAGGCAACCACGGGAGTCTGCAAGGGCTGTGTGATTGGAAAGCACCCTGAGCACAAGTTCGATCGGGGGAAGGCAAACCGAGCTACAAGAATATTGGGGCTGATACATTCTGATATCAGTGGTCCAATGCCTGTCACATCCATGAATGGATCAAGGTACCTCCTTACCTTTATTGATGATTTTTCCAGGTATACATGGGTTTTCTTTCTCAAAAAGAAATCAGAGGTATGTGAGAAATTTTCTCGATTGAAGGCTTTGATCGAAAATGCCTTTGAGCTTAATATCAAGATATTGATATCTGATAATGGAGGGGAGTATGTCAGTAATGATTTGTTGTCCATTTTCTCCCAAAGTGGTATTCAGGTCCAACATTCAATTCCCTACACTCCCCAGCAGAACGGAGTAGCAGAAAGGAAGAACCGGTCTCTCAAAGAGATGACCACCTATATGTTGGAGTCAAAGAAGCTTGCTGCAAATTTGTGGGTTGAAGCCATGCATGATGCAGCATACATTCAGAACAGGGTACCACATTCATCAGTGAAAGGAAAGACTCCTTTTGAAGCATAATTTGGACACAAGACAGATGTGTCGAACCTACGGGTATTTGGGTCCACTGCATGGGCCCGGATTCCGCTTGATAAAAGAAGGGCTTTGCAACCGCAGAGCATAGAATGTCTGTTTATTGGATATCCTGATGAATCTAAAGGATTCAAGCTGTTGTATATCAATACCAAATATATCATCATCGAGAGAAGTGTCAAGTTTGATGAGCCTCTTCAGGAGGTGGAACTAGTGGAGGAGAAAACTGCTGAAATTTCTTCCTATTCCACTGAATATTTGGATGATGAAATTGGAGGTGATGACCCTGATTTGGATCCTCTAATTTATGATATCAATGAATAGAAACATTAGATACTAAATCAGAACCTGAAGTGCAAACTCATCTTCCTACATGGGCCCGACAGACACTCTCCTCCACAGGAGACAACATTGGAAATCCGGATGATCCAAGGAGAACCTGGTCTGATTTCCAAAGAGCAGGTATGGCACTCTCTTGTTCTGATATTTTTCTGTCTGAAACTTGCTATTTGATGATTAGTTCAGATCCAAAATCCTACTACCATGCTCAGAAGGATCCGATATGGCAAGTTGCCATGGATGAAGAGATGAATTCTCTTCAAAAAAACACTACTTGGGAGCTAGTTTCACTTCCTCCGGGAAGGAAATTGGTTCAATGCAAGTGGGTGTTTCGGACAAAGGTTGCTGCTAATGGAAGCACCTAAAAATATAAGGCAAATATGGTATCAAAATGTTTCTCTCAAGTCCAAGGAGTGGACTACCATGAGACCTTTGCACCAGTTGCAAAAATGGACTCCATCCGCCTTGTTTTGGCTATTTCCACATCCAAGCACTGGGAGGTGCATCACATGGATGTTAAGTCAGCCTTTCTACATAGAGATATTCATGAGAATATATACATGAAGCAGCCTAAGGGATACATCACTGATCCATATTTGGTTTGCAAGCTAAAGAAGTCACTATACGGGTTAAAATAGGCCCCAAGAGAGTGATATTCCAAGATGGATGCCTTCCTTCTCTCGCAAAATTTTCAGAGATGTAGATCAGATCCAAATGTGTATTTACAGCAGCATGATGGTCATATTATTATTATTTTTTTATATGTTTATGACTTACTGATCACAGGTAGCACAATTGCCTCCATTTCAGCCATCAAAACTGCTCTCCACAATGCCTTTCAAATGAGTGATTTGGGGCTTCTAAAACAATTTTTGGGGCTCGAAATCAAGAAAAATTATGATGGGATTATGGTCACTCAGTCAAAATACATTTAAGACCTGTTAGTAAAGTTTAACATGGCTGAATGTAGTCCTACACCATTCCCTTTCCTTTCAGGGATCCGCCTTGAAGAAGGAAAAAGCACACCTCCCATGGACTGCACTATCTATCGACAACTGATTGGTAGCTTATTGTACTTGACACATTCTAGGCCTGATATTTGTTATGACATGAATGTTGTATCAAGATACATGTAGCAGCCTCATGATCTTCATTGGAAGGAAGCCAAGAGGATCCTCCAGTACATTCAAGGAACCAGGACCTACGACATTCACTATGCTGCAAACTCCGAGCTAGAGCTGGTTGGATACACAGATTCTGATTGGGTGGGTGATTCTATTGATCGGAAGTCAACTTTCGGATATGTATTCATGTTTGGTGGTGGCCCTATTTTATGGTCAAGCAAAAAGCAGGCTTCCATAGCACTATCTTCAGCAGAGGCCGAGTATCGAGGAGCGGTGAATGCTTGCATCCAAGCAGTTTGGTTGCAAGGCATTCTTTCAGAGTTTGATCTTGGTATTACTTTTTCCACTGTTCTCTTCTGTGATAACCAGAGTGCTATTAAGATATCCACGGATCCAGTTACCAGGCAGAGGACCAAACATGTAGAAATTCACATGCACTACATTAGGGAGCTAGTGCATGACAGGACTATCATTCTGCAATACTGCCCGACTGATGAGCAGATTGCAGACATCTTCACCAAGAGCTTTTCAGAAAATAAGTTCACTTACCTCTGTTCACTGTTGGGGGTGATTTCATCAGGGTGATCCAGACTACTTTCAGTGTTCATCTTGAGGGGGGTTTTTTTCCCACTGGGTTTTCCCTCTTTTCCTCACTTAGTTTGTTTTGAGCATTGTTTCAGTTGCTTTATTGTATAGGGTGACCTATGGCCTTTGTTTCCAGGGCCCTAGCATTTTATGCATATATGTTTTCTAACTCTTCCTGAGTATAGCTTAAGGGGGGGTGTTGGAGACATTTACCTTCATACTCACTCCTTCGGTCAAATTGGCCTAGTTAAACCACTATCCTAAGTTTAATTGACATCAGTGGAGCATTAATTACCATCATCCCAGTCACTCCCATGCCTACCTATAGTCAAGGAGGCTAACTTAGCTTTCTCCTACAGTCAAGGAGGCTAACTGGAGCACTCCAGGGGTGATCTGTGTGACATTCATGCACCTAATTGCTAACTGGTGGTTACTTCCAGTTCAACAAATCAGTTACAGTCAGTTAAGGTGCCTCCATTCATTAAATATATTATTTAATGATTATTTATTATTATTTTAATGAACTGGAGTGAACAAGGAGCCTTCACCAACTTCTGATGGTCATTTCAGCTTTAGTTAACCGCATCAGGGTTTATTGGAGTCATTCAGTACTAGCACTTGATGATTGGATTTCTATGACATGTGTTTGATCTCCTTCAGTTGAGATTCAGTCATTTATTGCACTCCAAATTCAGTTAGGTTTTGGTGAGTCAATTAGGGTTTTGGTCAAGTGGTTAACTGAGTGAGATTGCATGGCAAAGAGTCAGTTAAGCTAGACTCACTCACTGAATTCGAATTGTCCCTTAGGTATTCAAATTCTTCATGGAGTTAAGCTATTGCTATGCATGGAAATTGTAATCCTTTATTGTTTATATAATATACAGAGAGGAAACCTAGTTGGTATTCCAGTTATTTTCCAATTCATGAGTATTTGTTAATAATTCTTTGATGATTTTGATTCCTAGTTCCTAGATCATGTGCAAGAATTAATACCTATGATGATTGATTATTAGTTTATTTACATGTGTAAATGTGTTTGTGAATGCTTATGGTATGTGAAACAAATTCCAATATAACACATAGTTAGCATATGAATCGGCAACTTGATTAAAATTTTGTGTAATATGAATGTATGTTATGTTCTCAAATTGTCATTCAAGCAACCTGACACAAAAGAACCTTCATATCAAAGTTGGATCCCTAACATAATACAATCAAATAATCTGTGAAACCACTAACTGCGAATCAAGACATACCTCAAGATAGTGAACACCATGTGAAACGGCATCACACAATAACTCAATAATGACATTATACTCTGCAACATTGTTCGATGAAGGTCATAAACAAACCCCTCTTGAAGACAACACTTAACCCGTAGGACTATAAATCACCCAAGCAGCCGAAGCTAAGTTTTGAGTGTGGTGGCTAGCACCATCAGTGAATCCTACATAAACTGAAGACTCTATTGAAATTGGCCACAAAAAAAATAATCTAGTCACAACAAACTCTATCACCAAGAGTAGACTAAATCTATGCTATGCAAATGTACAATAATATACAACAAGTCATCCTCAACAGAAAATCATGTATAATAATTCTTAAGATAGAGCCCATTTCTAGGCTCCGCCAAGGTTGTCCCTTCATAATCGGCTAACTCATAGGAACATTTCTCTAATACATGATTGACAATGTAAAGCCCATGCCACATGGGATTAAACTTTCCTGCCCCCAAGGGTTCCTTAGCTTGGTCCAACAAAAGAACCAAGTCACCTTCAATAAACCTCCTAGGATGGACAGACTTATTGTACTGGACCTTAACATGACACTTGTTAATCTCAAGAGCCACTAAATCATCTTGACGTTGCTCATCAAGCTGCTCTAAGTGGACCAAATGCTCTTCCAATGCGGAAGTGTCTGGTAAAAGCTACATGGCTAGCTTCAAAGCCTGGTATTTTGCACTCAACTGATAAAATAGACTCCACCCCATGTACAAGCTGATAAGGAGAAAACGGATGGTAGTCTTAATCGTGGTTCAATAAGCCCACAAAGCAGGATATAACATGATATGACAATTAGTCTTGCTTTGTGCGATAGTTCATTAGAGAATGGACTTAAGTGACTTGTTCACTACTTCAACCTGTCCATTTGCTTGAGGATAGTACGAAGAGGAATTCTCCTGCTTATACCCTAACTTTGAAGATAACACTTCCATCATTTTGTGTTGAAAGTTCCTTCCATGGTTAGTGAAAAGATCCCTTAGAATGTCAAACTGGGTGATAAGCTGGTTAAATATGAAATGCGTGGTTGTCTCACCGTCAGAATTAACTATGGGCATAACCTCTTCCCATATCATGAAATAGTTGAAAACCACAATAATATGATGGTGCCCCCCAGCCGAAGCTGGGTTGCAATCCATAAACGCGACCCCCCACTTGGTGAAGGGACTGGCGGTGATGATCGGATGCAAAAGGGCAGGGTGAGAGCGCATATTCCATGCAAACACCTGGCAAGGGTGGCACCTATTGACCGCATTAACAAAATATTTAAATATGGATGTCCAAAAATACCCTTCTCTTAAGATTTTTTGGGTTGCAGAAAGCCTAGATAAATGACCACCACATGCCCCTCTATGGAAATCATTCAGCACAACATCAACCTCCTCATGATTTAAGCAATGACGTAAAATGGAATCAACTCCACACTAGTACAAAGTGTTATCTACAATGAGTTAATTCTTTGATATATGACGTAGTCGTCGATGCTCATCCCATGAGAGGTGAGAAGGAACCTTCAAAGTTTGCAAGTAGAAAATGATGTCCCCATACTATGGGTCAGTAATTGAGATGAGAAATATGTGCTCATCAATGAATGAGTCCTCATGAACTTCTCCTTCATCCAAACTTGGAAAATCAGAGATAAGCTCAGCAAAAATCAATGACTTCTTCGACTTTGCCAAAACAAACTGGGGGTAAAACTCTTGCAATATCACAATCCACTTATTGTATTTTACCCCTATCATCCTTCACTTGAGGACAAATTGAAATGGATTAATTTAAGCTACAATGAAATTTTGGCGAAGAAGGATGTAATTCCTCAAACACTGAACCGCATGGACGGTAGCTAAGGCCAACTTCTCAACATGGGTATAACGAAGCTTTGCATCAATAAGGTTTCGGCTAAGATATCATATTACATGCTCCTGAAGCTCCTCATCCTCACGCAAAATATGCACTTATGGGGATTTAACTGAATTTGATAATGGAAGAATCTTTCGAAAACCAAATTAAAATGATAAGGATGACACACCCTCAATTGAGAGTGAGCATCTAAGTCATCCAAATATAGTTCAATAATATTTTTAATATCATGAAAGACAAAGGTCATGGCCCATTGAAATGCAACTTTGGCATTTTTAAGGCTGAAGGGAATCTTCTGGTATGAAAATGTACCCCAATGACAAATAAAAGAAGTCTTGTGTTGGTCCTCAAGTTTAATTTGGATCTGATTATAGCCAGAGAATCCATCCATAAAGGAGAAAATTCGCTTCCCGCACACTTATCCAAGATTGGATCAATAAATGGTGTAGGGAAATTTCCTTAGGACATGCTCGATTTAAATCTCTGAAATCAGTACATACTCAGATCGTTCCCTACTTCTTATCCACTATAATGAGGTTTTACACCCACTCTATCAAGGGAACGAGATAGATGAATCCAACCTTGAGTAACTTCTCTATCTTTTCCTTAATTGAAGGTGATTTCCTAGGATTCATTGCTTGCAAACATTATCGAACAGGCTTAGGCTCTGGATAGGTTTTAATTTCATGCTTGACAATGCAAGGGTCAATTCCTAGCATTTCTTCATATGACCAAGTGAACACATTTCTAATTTCTTTAAAAATCTCGATGTACTCTCTAATCTCATCGGGGGAACAATCCTCCCCGATGTACATGTTCTCAATCTTTCTAGGAACGCAATAAATATTTTTAGGTATAGTTGGTGAAAAGTTATCCATGTTCCCTTTTGCATACTTTATAGGAGAGCTTAATGGGGCCACGACCCTACCAATTTTCTCACTAAAGATCGC
This sequence comes from Pseudotsuga menziesii, assembly GCA_001517045.1. NCBI lineage: Eukaryota > Viridiplantae > Streptophyta > Pinopsida > Pinales > Pinaceae > Pseudotsuga > Pseudotsuga menziesii. The sequence continues at coordinate 413,950 of LPNX010925010.1, forward strand.
CTTAAAGTCATCACACTCAATATCATCAAGCTTAGGGAGGAAATAAGATCTATGATGAAAATCTTCCCAAGGTTTTTATAACCCATACATAGCCTTGAGAATAGCCTCATCTAATGGAAATATGTAATTGAGAAATTCATGTGAGTGAGATGATGACACTGCCCAAGTAGGAAATGCATAAGGGTCCTCCTTTTCCGTTCATGAAGAGGAAGGACTAGACTCTACAACTGAATTAATATTAGCTTGATACGACACCATAGTTGTAGGAAATGGCATTTGTGTCTCGGTAGGTATAGAAACTTCCATTGAAGTACTTAGATAAGGAATATTCCAAGGAAATGTAATGTCCCTTTTTTAAGGTTTTAGTAAAATGCCCAATTTTCCAATTTTTCACAGTTTTTGCTCTTGACTAGTCTTAGTGTCTTGGTCTCTAAATTGGCCCAATTGCTCCCAAATATTCAAATAAGGTTTATGAATGATATAATAACTTAATTATTATTTTCAAGCATGTATTATGGCCCTCCAATCACTTCTGAAAGTTTGTACTAAATTCTAAACAAGGTAGATGATTTTATTAGCAATTTTGGGGTTCAAACCCCCCCTAGGTAATTGCCGAAATGGCATCCCAAATGTATGGAAACCCATGTGAATTATCAAATTGAGTCAATTTATGTGTATAGGACATCAACAGGGACTCATATTCTGAACCAATCGAACTCCCATGGTTATTGTCACTTCCTTCAATCAGATATATAAAAACTAGTTTTGAACCCTTGGGGAAATTAGATGCAATTTAATCCAATGGTTATGAAATTCGACCCAATGGAAAAAAAATCTTAGTTAATGAATATTAAAACTAAAATATTCTTCATTTATAGTCCATTCATGCAATAATAATCAATATTTTACACAGCCATTCAAATATACCAATATTATAAGAGTTTGTAGCAAAGAAGTGGGAAATGGCATTGTTTCTTTATTACTGATCAATAATACATAAAATCACTTGTCCTTTTGACATGATAAATTTATTAATGGAGAGATAAGACTATTTACATAAGAATACAAAATTATGTAGCAAGAGGAGCTCCCTCAAACACATAAATGGCTCACCAAGTGCGCCTCACTCCACAGGGCTGAAATATGGTGAAAGAATGTGAGACGGGAGGGGGAATGAGATGGATCTTGAAGTGTCCAAAATATTTTGTATCTAAAAATATATATTATATTTCCATTGAATCTTCTTGAAATACCTGGATTTCCTCTAGATGGGAATCTTTCACCCTCGAAATTGGCTCAAGCATGAACTAGTCACTCCCTAGCTCTCTCTCTTCACAACAACAAATCTCACAACTGATCAAAAATATCCTTCTCATGGATGATCCCTGTATTTTATAAACATTAATGGTCTCCTCAGCTTCCAAATACATCCATAAACTAAATACAAGTCAAATTGGTGTGGCTGCTCATGCTATGCCATGTGGCCTCTCCCTTCACCTTCCATCTTCTCCCAAATTGAGTAGGAACTCATTTGGATTCTCCAAATCACAGAAGAGCTCTATTGGATGCTATATTTCGACCTTATATTTCAAATATGTCAGATTTCATCCTTGATATCTGACTTGTGTCATAACTGTCATAGAATCTCCATCATTAGTGTCATAGATGTCATAAGTGTAAGGGGAATCTAGCCAAGTGTCCATGAAACTCCCCATATGGATCTTCCTTGGTCATGTAAGTTACACTTAATCCCAAATTATAACTATGAAGTAAATGTACAAGTATATTGACCTTATAATCCATCCAAAACATTAGTATTTTCCATATATTTGAGATTCCAAGATGTGGATGCCAATTAACATAGGAATTCTAGCTTGGGTGGGCCCCATAGTCTCCATATATCTCCATTTTTCCTAGCCATTTAATTCTTCACTTGAATTCATTTAATTGAACTTATTAAATAAATATTTTTTCCTTATAATGTCTAAACATCATTTATTATATCCCTTATTAACTTCCCAATGTTTCCACCCAACCTAGGGAATTAGCAGGATTGATAGAATTTTCCCACTATGCAATTATTTTAAAATGGGGACATTACAGTCCTCCCCACCCAATATTGATTGTGCTAAATAAATTTCATATTTGGATGCTGTAAAAAATTATCCTATTCCCATGTGGAATCTTCACTCGGTAGATGCTTCCATTGCACCAAGTATTCTTTGATTGTCCTACTCCTCAATCTTCTCTCCCTTGTCTTCAAAACATTTTTCTGGAATAAGTGTGAGTTGTCCTTCATCATCCAAAGGAGGGAGTGTATTTGAAATGACAATTTTCTGACCAATATCTTTCTTGGGACAAGAAACATGAAATACATTATGAATTTTACTCGCTTCCAGAGGTTCTAACTCATATGCTACTTCTCCAATTTTTTGGATCACCTTGTAGGGCCCATAGTATCTTGGATTTAACTTTTATGCTCCATTATTTTTGAGAGATTCTTGTTTGTATGGATGCAAACTCAAATACACTAAATCATCAACCTGGAAAGTCCTTTCCTCTCTATGTTTATCTGCATATCGTTTTTGTTGATTTTGGGCAACCTGCAAATTGTCTTTTAAAAGCTTTAAAATTTCTTGGCTTTCTTTCACCCAATATTTAGCTTTTGGAGCTCTACTATCACCAAATACCATATCAGAAAATTTAATTTCATCATAACCATATAATTATCTGAAAGGATACATTCCTATTGACATGTGAAAGGTGGTGTTGTAGCAAAACTCACCCACATGTAGTGATTTTGTCCAAGCTTTATGTTGTTCTCCCACATAGTTTCAGAGGTACCCTTCCAACCATTTGTTCACCCTCTCTGTTTTTCCATAAGTTTGGGGATTTTGGCTTGCACTTGGATTCAACTGAGTTCCCAACAATGTGAAAAGTTCTTTCCAAAAAGAACTCATGAATCTACCATCTCTATCACTCACAATGCTCTTGGGGAGCCCATGCAATCTGAACATTTCTCTGAAAAAAAGGTCAGCCACTTGTGCAGCACTAAAATATGATGTAACAAAAAATAAATAAGAAAACTTATTCAATATATCCACTACCACATATATGCAATACTTTCCCAAATATTTGGGCAAACCGGTGATGAAATCCATCGATATGCTGTCCCATTTTTTCTCTGGAATGGGAAAAGGTTGTAGTAAGCCATTTTTATATGCAAGTTCTGATTTTTTTTATTGACATACCTTACATTAATTCACATACTTTCTAAAATATTCCTTCAGCCCCTTCCATAGAACCTTTTCCTTATTTTCCTATACGTTTTGAAGATCCCCGAATGGCCTGCTAGTAGGGAATCATGTGCTTCCTGCAAAACTTTGTACTTAAGATCTGAATATCGAATCAAATAAATTATTCCCTTATAGTATATCATCCCCTCCAAAATTCTGTAGTTTTCATCTCCCATGATTCCATGTAATACATCACAAGCAAAGTTATCTTTGGCATATTCAACTAGTAGCATGTCCTTCCAATTTTTAGCAATGGCCATGAGAGAAAAAGAAGGTTTTGAAGATAATGCATCTGCTACAATGTTATTATTTCCTTTCACATATTCAATATCAAAATCATAATCTTGTATATTTCTTACCCACTTTTTTTCCTTTCATTTAGATCCTTTTGGGTAAGGAAGTGTCTTAGACTATTATGGTTTGTTTTCACCACAAACTTGTTGCCTACCAAGTATTGTCAGAATTTGGCCAAGGCATGCATGATGGCCAACATATATTTGTCATATATGGAGTAAATAATTTAATGAGGCTGCAAATTTATTCTCTCAAAGGCTATAGGGTGTTGGGCTTGCTTTAGGAAAACCCCTACTCCTCCATTTGAGGCATCACATTCAACAATGAAAGGCTTAGAAAAATAAGGTAATGCAAGTATGGGAAAACTACTTATTACCTATTTCATATTTTGGAAGAACTTTTCATCCTCTTAATTCCACTTTAAAGGATCCTTCTTAGTCAAGTCAGTGAGTGAAGAAGTCATATTGGAGAATCCTTTCACAAACTTCTTGTAGTATGTACATATTCCAATGAAAGCTCTGAATTCTATGATATTTTTTGGTGATGGCCATTCTAAGATGGCCCTGATATTTTCCATGTGCACTTTCACTCCATATTTCCCAATAATGTTCCCAATATATAATAGTTATTTCATCCCAAATTCACATTTATACATCTTAGCATACAAAGATTGTTCTTGCAAAGTTTTCAACACCACCTCTAGGTGTTGCAAGTATTCTTCCCAAGTTTTACTGTAAATGAGAATATCATCAAAGAATAATAAATCAAACCTTCTAATATTCTTGAAAAATATTCTATTCATACATGCTTGAAATGTGGCTGGATCATTAGTCAACCCAAATGGCATAACAAGAAACTCAAAGTGACCATAATGACATCGAAAAGCAGTCTTTTGCACATCTTCCTCCTTCATCCAAATTTGGTGCTAACCAGATCTAAAGTCAATCTTAGAAAAGTACTTAGATCAAAATATCTCATCCATGATCTCATCAATCCTAGGAATAGTATATCTATTCTTTATGGTCTTCTTGTTTAAAGCTCTAAAGTCTATACACATCCTCAAAGTTCCATCTTTTTTCTTTACCAATACTACAGAAGAAACATAAGGGCTAGATCTTGGTCTAATGAGTCCCAACTCTAAGATTTCTCGAATGGCCTTCTAAATCTCATCTATGAAATTATTTGGATGTCTATAAGGTGGTATCTGAATGGGTGAAGTACCCTCCTCCAAAACAATGTTATGCTCAACCCCCCTATCAGGTGGTCTACCATGTGGAAGATCTCTGGAAACTTTTTCATATTTGTGCAAAAGTGTCTCTATTTCTTTTGGGTGTTTAAAAAATCTGATTTTTTTAGTGGGAGAGGTGACATAACATTCAGCAGTCCATTCTACATCACCATGCCTCAATATATATCTCATACTTTTGCAATTTACTACCTGTTTTGGGTAAGTGTGTTGCCCTCTCACAACCCTTAGTGCACCTGTTGAATCTTGAAATTTCATTTCAGGAATTTGATAATTTACTAAATGATATCCTATAGAATAAAACCATTTCACTCCTAATACTATATTAGTATCAGAAACATCAACCACATAAAAACTATCAACAAAATTATAGTTGCCTATGGTGACTTGCAGTTTTGGAATCCAGGTGTTGCATTGCATTGTGCTGTGACCTGGGATGACAATTGTGAATCCATCAAATGGTTCACTTGGTATTTTTATTTTCTCCACCATCTCTGTATAAATTAAATTATGTGTAGCTCGTCCATCTACAAAAACTGAATCTCTTTTTCCCAATACCACACCCTTGCATTGAATAGTGTAAAAGCAAGGCACTGCTGAAAGTACTGCCATTCTTGCTTTGTCCGGTGAGGGATGATTGTGTTCTTGTTTTTATTATTCATATGCTATCTCATATGTCTCCTCCTGATCTAAAATGTGGTATTCTTCATCCATACCTCCCTCATACTCATCATTATCAAAAAATACTTCTATGCATTGAGCTTTTCCTTTAGCACATTTATGCCTCGGTGTCCATGGTTGGAAGCATGTAAAGCACAATATTTTCCTTCAAAGTTCATCCATGTTTTGTCCTTATTTATTATTATTTTAATATGTATCTCTTTTCCAAATCTTCTTATCAGATGCATCCTTTTTCCAAGGCTTTCTTTCAAATATGGAGTTAGGATTGGGAGGAAATCTTGTTCTAGGGAGCACATTTTGAAGGTCTCTAGTCAAGCTCATTGCATCATTTAAGTTAGTAGACTTGTGGGATTTGACTGAACCTTTTAAGGGCTCTGAAAAACATTTAGTAAACAGAAACACTAACCTTTACATAGATACATCATCCACCTTAACTGATAATATTTGGAATTCCAATATATACTCAATAGGAGTCCCTACCTGCTTCAATTGTGCTAGTTCTCTGAAAGACAATTCTGGATTTTTTTGCTCAAACCTTTCTAATACCTTGTCAAAAAATTACCCATATATTTTGACCTGATCATGACCCAAGGTTTTCAGGCCATGTAGACACCATTCATTGGCATCTCCCTCCAAGTGAAAAATAGCCATTTTTAAAGCATCTTCTTCCACCATTGGATTTAGCTGGAAATACACATCCAATTTCTGCACCCAAGTGTTAGCAGATCTTCGAGATGAAACATCAAAAGTATGAAGTGGCACTTTACCTATGCCACAATTCAATTATTTATTTTGATACAGAGACTTATTTCCCTCCTTCTTTCTGAATTTGTTTTCCATAGTGAATTACTATTCAAATGTTATACTCCTCTTACACTCTTCATCTAATTTAGCCCAATCTTTTGTTATTCTATCACTTTCAAATTGAATGTTAGTATATTCTTTGGGAGTAAGAAATTTAGGTGCATTAAGCCTTGATGTGCTCTGTAATTCATGGGATTTATTATGAGGTATTTTTTGTGAGAAAATGTGTTCACCCATTGTCTTCTTTTCTGCTGATTTTGAACTACCACTATCTCCCGTTATCCCTTTGCTTCCCATTTGACTGGCCATCAATTTGAATCCTTTTGTTATCTGTTGGGACATGTCTACTATATTTTGGTTAATTTATTCAAAAAAAGGTCTTTTAAGTTGGATATACTCCATTTTCTCCTTAGTTTGTTCTTCTCCCTTGTGAGCCATATTTTTAGTCCAAGGTGCCCTTTTTTTCCCAATTCTTCTTCTACAAGCCGAGCACCTTCCAATTTATATTCTAAGGATGATGGTTTATTAATTTGACTCATATTTAACACCATAAGGTTCCAACACCATGCTTTGATACCACTTGTAATGTCTTTTTTTAAAATTTTTACTAAAATGCCCAATTTTCCAATTTTTCACAATTTTTGCTCTTGACTAGTCTTAGTGTCTTGGTCTCCAAATTGGCCCAATTTCTCCCAAATATTCAGATAAGGTTTATGAATGATATAATAAATTAATTAATATTTTCATGGATATATTATGGCCCTCCAATGACTTCTGAAAGTTTGTACTAAATTCTGAGCAAAATAAATGATTTTATTAGCAATTTTGGGGCTCAAATCCCCGCTAGGTAATTGCCGAAATGGCCTCCCAAATGTAAAAAAAACCCACTCTAATTATAAAATTGAGGCAGGGGATGTGTAGAGGACACAAAAATGGACTCATATTCTGAACCAATCTAACTCCCATGGTTATTTTCGCTTCCTTTAATCAGATATATAAAAACTAGTTTTGAACCCTTGGGGAAATGAGATGCAATTTAATCCAATGGTTATGGATTTCGACCCAATGGAAAAAAAATATCACTAATGAATATGAAAAATCAAATATTATTTAGTTAAATTCCATTAATTCATGAATAATCAATAGTTTACACAGCCATTCAATTCTTCCAATATTATAAGAGTTTGCAACAAAGAAGTGGAAAATGACACAGTTTCTTTATTACTGATCAATAATACATAAAATATATTGAAATTTATACCTGATAAATTTATTAACAGATATATAATATTAATTACATCAGAATACAAAATTATGGAGCAAGAGGATCTCCCTCAAAAAGATAAATGGCTCACCAAGTGCGCCTCACTCCAGTGGGCTGAAATATGGTGAAAGAATGTGAGATGGGAGGGGGAATGAGATGAACTATGAAGTGTCCACGAGCTGATGTAGATGAAACTATATATTATAACTCCATTTAATCTCATTTAAATACCTTATTGGGCTCTCCAATCACCAATTAGGATGGAAATCTTTCGCCCTCAAAATTGGCTCAAGCATGAACTAGTCACTCCCTAGCTCTCCCTCTTCACAACTGATCAAAAAGCTCCTTCTCATGGATGATCCATGTATTTTATAAACATTAATGGTATCCTAATATTCAAAATACATCCATAACCCAAATCCAAGTCAAATTGGTGTGGCTTCTCATGCTATTCCATGTGGCCTCTCTCTTCACCTATATTTGGAAATTATATGTCAACTATGTGATATTGCATCCTTAATATATTAATTGTGTCATAACTATCATAGAATCTCCATCATTGGTGTCATAGATGTCATAAGTGTAAGGGGAATCTAGCCAAGTGTCCATGAAACACCCCATTTGGCTCTTCCTTGCTCATGTAAGTTACACTTCATCCCAAATTAAACCTATGAAGTATATGGACAAGTATATTGACCTTATAATCCATCCAAAACATTAGGATTTGAGATTGCAAGAGGTGGATGCCATTTAAAATAGGAATTATAGCTTGAGTGGGACCCATAGTCTCCATATGTCTCCATTTTTGCTAGCCATTTCCTTATTCATTTGCATTCATTTAATTGACCTAATTAAATAAATATTTTATTCCTTATAATGTATAAAATAATTTATTAGCTCCCTTATTAACTTCCCAATGTTTCCACCCAACCTAGGGAACTAATAGGATTGATGGAATTTTCCCACTATGCAATTATTTAAAAATGAGGACATTATAGGATCCTCCATATGTGAAGTGCAAAAAGGAATTGAAATAAATGATGTTGAATCCTTACCAAGACTAGAACCAATCATAAAAACAGGTGCGGCACAACTAAAATATCCCATTAGCGAAGGATACATGCCTACCCCAATATTCTTAGTTTTCGGCTAAGAATGATTGATAACTAGGATAGAAGCTCCCAGTGATGATTTCAAACTAGAATTATGAAAGGATATTTGATTGATCATCACAAATTTCCCATCCAAAGGAAAATAAACAACCCATAAGAGTGATGATGTGACCGCTTGCATATTGTAAATCCAGTTCCTGCCCAGTAAAATATTATAGTCAAGGGGCACATCACCTCGATCGCAATGGTATTCCCTCCCAATTGGACCTAAAGGGAAGGAAGAATGTCATGCGGTTGAAATGATCTTCCATCAAACACAGTTAACATGTTTCCTCAATTAGACAAAGCAGGAGAACCCAACCCCTTCCAACATGAAAAACACATCACAGAAGCCACCGCTCCCTCATCAATCACTGTGCACTTGATGGTGTTGTTTATACACTCTACATGCACCAAAATGGATACATAGTAAGGAAAGTGAGGCTGTATTCTATGAGTTTCAAATTTGATCACAGAAGGAGAGCTTCCATCAGCCACCCCAAGAGTAGACAACAAGGCTTTCCTTTACAGAGGACACATTTGAAGAACTTCTAATGCAGACATTGCACAAAGAGTCTGGCCCAAATCCTCGATGATAGAATAGTTTTGGGCGGCTCAAGAATTAGGATTGTGCCTCGAAGGTTTCAAGAATCCCTTAGGAATGCGAGGCAGATCTTCAGGCTTAATACGAGGTTTTTCAATACGCAAAGGGCTCTCAGGTGGAGTGGGTTCTTTTCCTAGGTCTGGCTGTGACGTACCATAATATTTAGAATGAGTCACAAAATTTGTGGCATTCACCATTTTAATACAACCATGGCCACTAATAGTTTCCGACGGGTTTGGAGTTCCACCAGAAGCACCACTAGGATCCATGGTCCTTGAGTTTATACTATTTTTTTGTGGTAAAGGATTTTTCAGTACAGCTGGGCCCTGTGCAACTAACTTTGAGGCATCTTCCATATGAGGGCACAAGTGAGTGAGGTGATTATCCCCACATAGTTTACAAGGAAATTTGACCTTACCCTTAGGTTTCTTGTCCCCCCCCCTTCGGCATTTTTGTTTTTATTGTCATTATTATCATTTTCATTCTTATTCCTACCCTTTTGATTGTTTTTAACTTTCTTTTTATTCCGTCCAGGTTGTCGGTTACCTTTCTGGTCCGACGATTACACTGAAAGTACATCCACCATTTGGGTAGGATGAGACGAATCCGTAGCTTGTCCCGACATAGGATGGTTAATAGAAAAATTACTCATTTGGTTTGTAGCCAACATTACGAGTTTAGCACTCTTGGAGCCAACTATGCCATCAACATGTGGCCCAGGTTTAAGTTTAGGGTCGAAATTGGATCTAGGTGTGTTCGGTATGATCTCATACAAGAGCCTAGATTGAGCATAAATCAAATCCAATTCTTGAGCTCTAAAGATAGCTTGCTCCTTGTTATGCACTCTGGATGTGGAAAAATCCTTCACTATGTAAGGCAATAAAGACTTGAGGAACCATTGCAAAAGGAACTCTGGTGGTACAAAGGCCTTAATCAATCTCTTTCGTCTATGCCACTCTTGAATGTGATCAGATATATGTGTGGCTTTTTACTGAAAGTGATTGAGAAAGGTCATATCTAGTTCATTAAATGATGTATAAGTCCCCCTAGGAAATTCTATGTAACACTTGGTCGTAGGCCCTGTAAGGGTGCATTGAAATAGTATTAAACGAACTGAATCATGATTTAGGGAGTTTGAAGAGCACTAAATGTGGAATGTCATGACATGCTCACCAAGGTCTTCACAAATTGTACCTTCAAACTTTGGAATGTATGAAGGAAGCTTGGCGGGAACAATTGGCCATGCCATGAGCAACCAGATCATTTTTAATCTCGACAAGTCAGGTAGGCTTAGCGTTGCAATGAAAGGGATTCTAGGTTTAGACATTTGGATCTAAGCTCCCTGATAAGGTTGGTTCACATAGGGTCGATTATTATAGACACCATGACCTTGGCCAGTCGGATATTAACCACCTCCCATATTACCCATGTAGGGTTTCATATTGTAGTTTGGAGTACCTTGAGGATAGGGTGCTACAAAGCCATAGTTAGGAGACTGATAAGAGGGTTGATACCTGAACCCATAAGGTGTATAATTTTTTCCATAAGATGTTCCATAGGATGGTCCATAAGACTATCCATAAGACAGTCCATAAGATGGTCTATAATACTGTCCATAAGACGACCCATAATTTGGTCCATAAGACGGTCCATACCCAACTGACACATGAGGAGGCACATAGCCTTGTGACACTAGGCTTTGACTAGACGCAGGATGAACATGACTAATGGTATAACTCCGGCCTGAAGCACCATTAGAGTTAGGAAGAGGATGTGTCATCAAAAAAGCACTTGAAGGAACCAGTGTTGAAGATGATGAAATATGGGAAGGGATGTAACTCGTGCCCCCAATATTCACATGTCTAGGATTAGGCCCCTGAATGTGAACGACAATGCTAGGCCTAATATGCATGTGTGAAGAATCCTCCACTGTAGGGATGGAAAGTGTAATATGAATAGTGCTAGAAAACATCTTTGCCTAGAAAGGAATGGAAGTGCCCCCAGGTGCAACACCAGGTTCAACACCCAATCCAACATTGGGTGTCGAACCGGTCTCGGGAAGGTCTGGCATGCCATACCTTATTGTGCTAGTACTAGCGGGTGCATGGTGAGTCTCATGGTTCATACTATGTGACCAATACTGGTGATTTACATTCATATAGCCTAGAAATTGTGAAGGATCATCAGGAGATGTCCCAGCCATAAAATGGTCAAATCCCAATGGAGTCCCATATGTTCTTGAAGGTTCTTCATCCAATATTGGATGAGGAATATTAGGATCCCCAGGATCTCAAGCTCATGACCACTCATGGTGTGTGAATCAAAGTGAGAGTTAGTCCAACTGGACTGTCTAGTTCTCTCTCCCAAAGGAGGGGGAGACGTAGAAGAAGGAAGTCCTGCTAAATGATGAGAATGGTGGAGCACCGCGCCTAGATCCATAATGAATCAATAAAAATAAAAGAATCAATGTAACTACACAACCCTAAGCAAGATAGCATACACAAAGCACACTCTTAAAAAATCTACAGTGAAAAACAAGCAAACCAAGGGGAGGATATGTGATCTCCCGAATGCAACAGCTATGTTTCACCTAATAGAGGCTTGAGACTCCCATACACTACAAGCAGAGGTTTGTAACCAATTATAGTGTCCCTCAACTTCAATGTATAAAGAGACTATGCTACCCGACCCCTACTTGGCCAGCACACCTACAAAATAATCTCTGCAAGTACCCCCTGCGATACCTAGGTAAGGAAACTAAGGTCACCCCAATATAATCAATGCTTAGGTGAATAGTCGCAAGTGGGATTGACCATATAGGAATGGTATTAGATCTTGAATCCTAAAATAACAATTGGTACCCCAAGGGTGCACCAATCAATACCTCAAATGCCCCTAGACATGAACACAATCTTGTAAATATCTTCAGCGCTCACAGAAAGTGACCAGGGGTCATCCCAATCACAATCATGTACGTTGCCTCGTGCTTGAATCCTGTGTAAGAGGAGCTTCCTAAGAAACACTAATTATACCAAGGATTTCTCACTCTATCTTGGATAGACACCTAATTGTTGTTGTTTAGTTGTCTTGGAGAATTGACTCACAATGAGCTATTCCAAGAATCTAAAACCTAATCGTGTTGGTGAACCCTATAAAAGAAAAATGTGTAGTTCATTTTAATTAAGCATTGACTTTAATGGTTGTAATTACTCAAAAGGAAATGGTTGTGCAACTAGTGATATGTAGACTCAACAATGAAATAAAAGTGTACACCTAACAAACCATGCCAAGTGCAAATATTTGTCGAATGAAAAACAATGTATGCCACTACCTGAGATGCACGTTTCTTACTTCAAATGAGAGTGAAATCATTCCTAAATGAACACCTGACAATAATTCAATAAGAAAAACCTAATGCAAGTACCATGGCACGCAAATGCAAGAATGCATAAGTATGCAAAATAAAAAATATTTTTGTATTTTTAAAAATAAATGAGATATAAAAAGCACTAACATGCTCTACAATTATCAGACCCTGCAACCACTCACAAAAAATAGCCAAGCAAGGCACCAAGACAAAAGATATCTAATGTACGAATCTCAAAACAAAAAAGAAGAAATGAATCACAAGAACAAAATGTAATTAAAAGCAAATCAAAAGGAGTCTCTAGTCAGAAACAGAGGCTGTATATAGACACCAATAGTACCCAAGAATACTCAACAATCATAAAAAATCACCCAACAACACTCAATCCTCCATATAAAGCTCAAAATCAAAGCATACACAACTGTATGCAGTAAACCTGTGTACATACACGGGAATTCAAGATAAAACCACGTGTATACACGACGGTAATGCAAAGACTCACATACATTAATAAAAAGTTTGAAAAATAGGGAAAATAGATAAGCCAAGACCAAATTACTCCTGTAGGACACTATTGGGAAAACATACCTCCAGAATTGACACAGAAACAGAGAAATAAAGAGCAATTCAAGCACATTGAATACCCAATCCCCAAAGAAAAACAACTAGGAACCTCCCCAGTGGAGTCGCCAATTCTGTTACAGAGAGAAACTTCCTATGGCTTGGGGGTACCACAACAAACAGTATGACACCAGAAATCAATCTTTCCCAATATGCAAGAACAGTAAGAAAATCTAACACTAAGGGATATCGAATTGTACCTTATTCTGGACGGTTGAAGTAGATCCCCGTTGAGCTTTTCCAATGCAATTGCAATTACAATTTGCTCCCAACAACAACAAACAAAGAAAACATGATATATATAGATGTGTTAGAGATATCCTAGTCTATATAATCAACTATTTATAATCAATTAAATACATCCATGGATTCAATGTTCATATTCAAAATGCACATGAATTGGACAGGAAAGGGCGGCGTTTTCTTTTTGCATAGGCCAATGCTTACTTGATTTGATTATGGTATTCAACACCATGAAAGTTGAAGATAAGTTGTTGGGATATATTGAGGTGAACTCCATGATGTGTAACTTAAGTTCTACGTTCTGCATTATTGTAGGTATTTAATCATTGCTTTCGTGAAAACAACATAAAATTAAAAACAGTAAACACTGACAACATTCTGTGGTTTTTTTATTGATAGGAATCAAAATAGTGGTTCCTCAGCTACAAAATTTTAAGTGTAATACGAATTTTGTACAAAATTTTGTCATATGCTTAGTAAGTGTAATATGCATTCTGAGGTTTCTTTATTGACAGAAATCAAAATAGTGGTTCCTATGCTACAAAATTTTAAAAATTCTGTAAAATTTTTGGTTTCCTCTAGGGCTAACCGTGGATTGTGGTGGCTCTTTCTAGCTAAGTCGTGGACTGTTTGAAATTCATTTAGCTGGGTTGTGATTGTTTTGTGGCCACTAGAGTTGGATTTCACTTTCCCATTGTTGCAATACCATTACCATGTTCATCTTTGGTGATGCTCGTGCAAACCTTGTCCTACTTGCAGCCTCTAAGGATGAGGGGTCTTCACTCTTGGAGAATAAGGTATCTTTTTGGCTACTGTATGTGTCTAAAATAAACCTACAACACTCTAACCCTCTCTCTCTCAAGTTATGACATCTGTTCTTTTTAGCAGATAGTCCATACAGATAGTCTTCCCTTTTACTTTTGAAACTTGTTAGATATATTAATCGTTTAGAAAACTTCCAATTAGCAATTGAGTGATGATAGAATTTATTTTTTTGGTTATGCAGACTTTGTACAAGTGGAGACATGGAGGTAAGTGATTGTTTGTGATAGAAGTATATCATTCTTTTTATTTAATTTAAATTGTTTTTTTAACAGAAATGAGTAGGTTTTATATTAATAAAACTGTGGTTGAGCCACCCAAGAGGTTACATCTGTGATTTATTTGCAAAAAACAATATTCCCCATCACATCAAATGGGAATACTACTTTATTTAATTTAAATTTGCTTTTTTTAACAGAAACCAGTAGAATATTTTATATATAAAAAAAGGCCGAGCATAACTATCCTTACAGGGTCTGTAACCAAAATTTTTGAGCTACTATAGAAGGACAAACAGATATTTCTAAGATGTAATAAGAAAAGTAAATGATTCTAGACTTATTGTTGAAACAAGTTAAACCCATGGAAGGGTACTTCCTTACAAATTCTTTGTTCAACAAAATACAAAAATACCATATAAACATGGAAAGTAGAACCTAAATATTCTGAGCTTCCTGCCCATGGGTCTGTTGGCTGACCAAGGGCTCTTCCATCTGTAAATATCCAACAGCAGGGGAGTGTTGGTAGTGACTACATTGGTTCATGCTAGTAAGCTTCTGAACATCCTCCTTGACAATGTCGACTTTCCCCATTAATTCATGCAGGTCTCTTGTGTTATCGTCGATTTTGGATGCATGGCATCCAAGCTGATTTGAGATGTATTTAGTTTTTTCTACAAGAGTTATGTTACCATTGACACTAGTGCCAACCATTCTATAGATCCATCACATACCACTATGCAAGTCTATGAGCGAAGACTTGATCTCTTCGATGTCCTTGGGGGTTGCCATTCTATCTTGAGCCTACATTACCAAGTGAGGCCAAGAAGGAGAATTAAAACTGGAAGAATAAATTATACATATTCTCAGCGAAGCCTTGGTGGAAATATGATCCTGAAATAACCACAACAGGTATGGTACCTCTTCGGCGGGAAGATGAACCAATTCACAACCATTTTGAGAGCTGAGAAAAATTGCAAAGAGGGATGAGATATTGTCTTCCGGAGGAATGAGGAGAAGGGAGGAGTTCATGATGATCACCAATATTGTGGAGCATGTGAGAAATTAGCTGTGGAATGCAAAGTACAGGGGGAAGGGACTTCCCATAAATCCCTTCACATGGCCGAGACCTTCGCTTTTTAATGTCTGTTGTGTCAGAGGACGTGTGTTCAGAGTGCAGAGAGGGAGGATGTCGATGGGGTGGGGGAGAGTAGGTTAGATGACCCCGTAGGTGAATAAGGGCTAAGGAACATATTTGTGGTGGTGTTGGTCTCTTATTGAGACAATTCCCAACTTATTCTTAACTCCTCAATTTTCCATTTTATCAACAAGGTCATTGTTATTCCTTAGGATGCGATATAAGGTGGCATGAAGAGTGGTGTTCATTCTACTAATGCGCTCATACAATCATTTTTTGAATTATCTGTTTAGAGTCTCCATAGATATTTCTGATATTTTACTTTTTGACTAACTCCATACCAAGGTATAGGGCTAGACATTCGGCTTCGTTGTTGGTTTTTCATCCAATCCCCCAAGAATAGGTTGTATTTCCTCTGGGATCAAAGATAATCCCACCCGCACCTACCTCCCCAGCATTTAATTTAAATTGTTAGAACATAATACTTGTTACTTTAATAAAAATCTAATAGGCTATGGCTAATCAATAATCTAATCATTTAAAAAAAACAGGTAAAGCAAGTTATGACATGAAATCAAAAAAATATTATTATGAACTTTAGAAAAGGAATGTGTCAAACTGATCAAATGGGAAAGAAAGGGACATGCATCTCACAAGGTAAATATTTAAAAATTGAACAATGTATTTCCTCATGTAGTTATATAATGCTTATTTTTATTGTATGATGATGTTAGACATATGTTTAATAAAATTCTTGGCTATATTTACAAAGAAGAGTAAAATACAAACAATAGAAAAGAAGATTACACCTTCTATGCCTTTGAATGACTCTACTAGTCCTAACAAAGAAGAAAATGACAAAGATACATTTTCCTCTTTTCAAGAGGATCGGGAGCAACATGAACAAGGTAATCCCATTAATTCATATTTTTCTAGATATTTATAACTATAAATCTTATGGTTAATAAATCCATAACACCTTTATGTTCCCTTCTTTTATAGAATATGTTCACAAACAACCATGCCATATGGATAACAGTGTAGAAGGGGAAGATCCATGAAGAACAAGGTAAGCTCATTAATGTATAATTTTGTAGGTCTTCATAAATAAAATTTTATGAATTAGAAATCCATAACACCTTTGTGTGCCCTTATTTTATAGATGTTCACAAAGAACAATCCCAAGAAGATATTAGTACACAAGGTGAAGATCCCTCCACACAAGCATCGACAGAGAAAGTCAAGAAGAAAGGTAGTGCAGCAACTAAATGTGAAGAATTCAATAACTTGGAGGAAAAGATCGAAATAACATGCACAGCAATCAATCACAAGAGACAATAGACACAAATATTTATCCTCGGGGAAACCATAAAGGAAAAACCCTGCAAATTCCTTAGAGATAGAATGAGCACTAATGGCAACAGTAAAACCCAAAGACAGAAAAGATGATCTCCAACAGCTGCTCTCTCTCACACTTGTGTGAGCACTTCCTCTCTCACTCATGCACCCTAGTTGAGTGAGTGTGTGTCTAAAATAGAGAGGCTCACTCTCTATTTATATTCTTTCATTCACTTAATATTTGACTCAGTTATGTAGGATCGAGTAATCCTAACTTAGTTATGTAGGCTTGAGTAACCACAACTAGGGTACTAATGACCCGAATTACAACGGAAGGGACTTCCTCATGAATTTTAGTAATTCTCAGAATAGGAACATCAGGGTAGAAGGAAATACAAGTGATTCTCCTGATAGGAGCATCAGGGATCAATGAAATACAATATATACAAGTGAATACATTCCGAAGTTACAAATACATCAACAGAAAGGAACCAACCAATTGGTCCAAACACCATGAAGCTATATTCACTACTAGGTGTGGTCACAAGGGAAATGGTTCCAATCAATTATTCTGATTCGAGGAAGTTTTTAGATCAATTAAAGGAGGACTTCTGGAACAATAGTAATGTGAGAATTAGACATTACGTGTATTGGTTTTCAACATTTCTTTTTTTGGATGATTTCGAAGATTATTTTCAAACCATGTATGACATCTAAAAATTCAATTCTTGTATGTTGCAGGAAAAATTCATAATCCCCCCGGTCCTTAATGAATATTGTATGAAATCCATTGGCCATAAGGAAAAAATTCATAGATATCGGTTGACCAAAAAATACTTTGACCCTTATGATTTAATAGAGGAAAGATTAAAAAATGTCCGTCCAATTAGGATAAGTGAGAAAGTGTGGAGATAATTCGTCCTATCACAAGCCACCACTGAATTCCTGGAAAGAAAAAAGTTTACATATTATATAATCAAGTTTTTTAGAATGTCTATTGGCTTGTAATGTTGACTTATACTATGTTATTTTCAATTAATTTCTAGAATATAAGGAAAAAAACAAGGAAAATAGAGAAAAGGAAAGGGAATTGCACACCTCTGGATGTCGAGGTTATCAATGGGTCAAAGATGATATGGTAAACAATTGTGATGATATTTTATCCGATATGAGAAATATTATCATATTTTAGTTTCATTGTGTTATCTCCGCAAATAAATTAGACAATTTATTTCATTTAGTGATAGGAAGTCAAAAAACATTTTTGAAAATTTTAAGGCTCATTGTGAGAGCTTTCGGTATGTAATAAAGTCTGGAACACATTAGACATTATTTTTCTTAAAGAAAATCAAATCTCAGGTTTCAGTGACATAGGTGAACATTTCAACTGTTCATTGGCCACTGAAAAGCCTAGCTTTCGACAGCTTAAAACATAAAATTCAAGGCTATCTTAGTCACCGAATTCACAGTAAGTTTGAAGTGGTCATCAAGTATTGTCATATGAAGGAACCATCAGGATAGGAGTGCTATCATTTCCCATTAGCCACCAAAAAGACAAGATAAGAAGTCAAATATGATTTGGTAAAAGGTTTTTTTATGATTTTGATGTGATCTATCTAATCCCAAACCCTCGTTACCCTACACCTTTCTTATATCGATGATACCATTACTACGAGTAATGTAATTCCAATTCATGAAACCATGTTCCTTGCACTTTCTATTTACGGGTCTCATCAGCTAAACAATTACCCTTTCCAAGTCTCAATTGCTAGCTATATCCCTCAAAATCAAGGCATTCCCTTGATTCATTCCTCATTAGTTTTGTTTGTTCTCACTGAGCCAAATTTCCCTAATCCCGCATTGTGTTGCCTTCCCCAAAGTTTGATTTTTCAAATCTCAGGTGCAGAGAAACAATTCAGAAAATGAAGAGAGGAGGACCTACCCTGAGGAAAGAGCTTGGTGATATTTGTTACCTATAATCACACCCAGAGGTATGTCAACTGTTTAAAGATGCAGGTTGTTATAGGTTTTGTGAAAAAAATCCAAGGATATCATCAGCAAGTAGCAGAATCTTTTGCTCTCATGTTTAATGGCAGAAAAATAAGTGATTGGCAAGGAAGAATTCTAGGCGGATGAATCTCTTATAGCTAAAGTGACAGAGCTTCCAAAGACTGGAGAAAATTGGTTTCAGACCACTATTACAAAGAATGTTAAATTCAGATCCTACCTGAAACCTGAGCACAAAAATATTGTAAGGAATAAGAGCATTCCTACATCCTATCTCAAGGAGAAATGGTAGCACCCGTTGAAGTCAATTCTTGTCTACATAACCTATGAGGGTAGATACAATAGGGTGATGATATATCTTTTTAAATTAATGAATCACTTCACTAGAAGGAGCCCCTTGAATCTGCCTTTTTACCTCTACAAAATCCTGACTAATATGGCTCATAAAGTTAGAGCCAAGCCAACCAAAATTGCAGGTAGATTATCTCATCATGGCTTGATCGAGCTAATTGTTTCTGAGTTGCTGCAAAGGAGGAACATTGCCTAGGAATAATTCCTGTTTTGGAATGAGTTTGAAATAGATTTATAGCCAGAGGATAAAAAGAGGTCTTATTCAAAGAAGTCTTCCACTTCTAGAAGTGGAAAGAGGAAGAGGAGAGCCATCTCTCCAATTGCAGTTGATCAAGCCTCTCCATATTCTAAGACTAAAAAGGCCAAAAGGAATATGGATTTCAATAAGAAGACAAAGAAAGAAGAGGCTCCTTCATAAGACAAGAATGTCCTCAACCTACCATACACCAATTCTGAGGATGAAGAAGAGCAAGGAGATGACCTAGCAAATAAAGTTGAAACAGGGCATGAGGATCCTACCTTGCCTGGACCAAAATATTATCAAAGTCAACAAGTTGTAGAGGCTTCATCTAGCAAGCCAAAGGAACCCAGATCTCAGAAGATCAACCAGCTGCTAAGGCAGGTGTATGAACTAGAATTTCTTAAAAGAGAAATTAAAAGAAGCAATGAAAGATTAACTCAGAGAAATAATGAATTATATGACTCTCTTCAAGAACTAATAGAGAAGTGTACCAAGCTCGAAGGAAGAAATCTCAGGTTGAGGAAGGAAAACACTAATCTCTACAAAAAAATCAGGCTATCAAAATTGGATACAAAGTATTGAAACCCTCAGTCTCAAGAACATCATAAGTTGGAAACCCTAGCATAGGTAGTTGTGAATATTTATGATCCAGAGGCATCCTATGATTCTATTGCCATCCCAAACCCTATTCAAGTTGCAGAGACACCAGAAGAACAACATTGAAGCTTTAAAACACCAAGGTAAAACATGATTGTTGCAATTTTGATTAATTGCTAAAACAAGATTTTTAGTGGCTTAGGCGAACACTCCAATTGTTCATTAGCCACCGAAAATAGATATTTTTGTAGCTAACAGGCTCATATTTTTTCTTTCCTAGCCAATGAAAGTATAGCACAGGACAGAAAACCATATTTTTGCACATATATGTCTTTTGCAGATCCAAACACCTCAAGGATAGTTTCTAATGAAAAATAATAATTAAAGGCATCATAATCAAGGTTATGTTCTACGTTTAAAGGCGTCAGCAAGAAAAAAATGATAAGGCTTCCTTCCTACTTTGGTAAAAGGCAACTTGACTGCCAAATGGAAATTTCAAGTTCACCTTCAGTTTCTACTACAACTGTCAAATATTCCGAAGATTGGGAAGATATTTTGATATATGGAGATTGACCATCAAAATAGGATTTTTTCCTATTTTCTAGCAACTGTTTTTGTTTGTCTATATTTAGCAAATTCGATCCAGTTTTTCAGGATCTTGAATAATTTTGTAAAGGCTATAAAGCCTATGACTTCTATAGAACAAAGGGTTTGACTTTGGAGACTTTTCCATACTTGTACTCTCAGAGTTCTCATTTCATGTCGGTAATATAATCTTATTTTTCCATTTATGTTCAGATTTCATTTTCTACCTTTCTGTACTTGCACTTGAATGTTTATTTCATGTTTGTTCTATTTGTCTAATGCCAGATAGTTGTCATCCTATCTTTGTATTGATGAATCGAATAGCAAGTATCATTTACTTATCGTGATTATCCATTCATATATGCTTTGTGTATGAGTCTACTAGCATAATAAGAATTCTACATACATCTACCTTTTATAAATTCTCTGAACAACAGTGGTTAAAATCCTTGTCTATCTGAGTGTGTTTATGCATGTTTTGAGTGAGTGAGTTTTCATTAAGTCATCCAACTTTATCCATATTACCCATCATTGATAAAATAATTAAGTTACCAGGGATCTTCAAGCTGCAACCTAGAAGAGTTTCTTGGAGTGCTAACAAATTGGCGTCGTTGCCGGGGAGAAGAGATTGAAGCTCAGCTTCCTTGGGAGACGACATAGATCCAACTTTGATGATATACAAAGTGTGGACATAATCCTATTTGTAATCATCTATTTGGTGACTCCATTGGAACAAAGTGGCTTCGAGAAGACCAAGTACTAGAACAAATCCTCAAAGGCCACCAGTGACACCTGTTTCAGATCCTAAACAGATTATAAGGAGAGGAAGAGCTTCACAAAGACAGAATTCCAGATATACAAGAGGAACTACATCATGTACTTCTACAAATACTTCTTATGTTGTATCAAATAGACCTGCCTTTAAATATTCTTCCACTGAAGCATCTAGTTCTCAGAAAATTATGAGTCAATCAGAAAATTTGAAAGTTGAGGAATCTTCAAACACTTCTGCTTTTGTAGATTTGATTCCTGGAAACTCCACTGGGGTAAATCTACCACCCACACCAGCAGCATCTTCATCTACCCCTTCCATACCCACATCCAATATGGCTACCCCTCTGACTAAGATGGAAAAGATCCTCATTTCCAAATATGCCCCTCTAAATTTGCCTAACCCCCTTTCTGCTATGCCTACTGGAGATTATCTAAAATATATGCCTAAGTTTACTAGGGA
Organism: Pseudotsuga menziesii; assembly: GCA_001517045.1. Lineage (NCBI taxonomy): Eukaryota > Viridiplantae > Streptophyta > Pinopsida > Pinales > Pinaceae > Pseudotsuga > Pseudotsuga menziesii. The sequence continues at coordinate 436,052 of LPNX010925010.1, forward strand.
AGGAGATTTTATAGCTAAAGAACATTTAGAGGCATTCTACAGTTATGCTGAGAATATAAATATTGAAAAAGAGGATGCGTGGACTAGGGTTTTTGTGTAGATCTTTCAAAGAGTTACCTACTGGATCAGTACCTGACATTTAAGCTCTATATGACATATTTTTGAAGCATTGGGGAGAATGAAGAGACCACCTTTACTATATCACAGAATTTATCAATTTGAGGAGAGAAAATGGTGAGTCTGTTTCAAATTTCACTAAGAGATTTAACAAAATGTCCAGCAATATCCCTGCTAAGATCAAACCTACAGAGACTTTAGCCAAAATCACTTATGCAAATGCTTTTGATTCCGAGTTTTGTCTTCTTCTCAGAGAAAGAATATCTGCTTCTTTATCACTCATGCAAGATGTTTCTCTTGAAGTTGAGTCTAATATTGTTGCATCTAAGAAACTTAAGGGAAAAGTGGACCGGAAGAAGTAATATTTAGATCCTTCTGCATCAGAAACGAAAATGGAAAAAATGGCCAAGATGTTGGACAGCCTAACAATTGAAATGTCTAAACTTAAATATCGAGGTCAACAACCTGTAAGAGGTAAAGGGCCAAATGACTTTGCTCTTAGAAACCCTAATATTTTCCCTTACAGAAGGAATAACCCACAGGCTCCGATCCTCCAAAGGGATAGGAATCCAGCTGAAGAACAAAGAATCAGAGCTCCTTTCCAAAATGTTGTGTTGGAAGTATAACATGAGTTTACTCAGGGAGAAGGAGAAGCAGAAGACAATATCAATTGAATGGAATATGAAGTTGATCCCTCTTTCTTGACACAAACAAATTATGAGGAAGCCCTCATGAACGAGCAGATCACTAAAGAATCCTTGTATCAAGAAGATGATCAAGGAGGTTACAATTTGAGGTCCAATCCTACTGCTCAAAAAACTCTGATTGTTGCTCCCGAAAAGAAGAATCCTATCCCTACAAAGCACTCTGCTTATCCTGTTAAAAACATTGATGCCCCTGCAAAAAAGGTTGTTGTTCCTTCAAAACAACAGTAAAGGCCATTGCATCCACCAGTCCATGTTCAAATCCATCTTAAATATCCACCACAAGAGGTAAGAACTTCTAACAAATTGTCTTATTCTTTCAATCTTGAATCAGAAATTGAAAATCCCTTTTCCCTTGATAGAGCTTATGAAGAATGATTCCTTTAATTCATCTATACTGAAATCTCTTCAACCAAAGACACCCATAGATGCTGACTTTGTAAATTTTTAAGATGATAAGCTCATAGTAACCCTAGGTCCTATGGTTGAAGAACTAGATGAGTCCTATCCACCCTTCTATATATCCTTGAACATCCATGACAAGATCCTTCACAATTGTTTCCTTGACTCAGGAGCATCCTACAATCTTATGCCAAAAGAAGTGATGGATGAGCTTGGGCTCAACATCACAAAACCTTACCATGATATTTTCTCTTTTGACTCTAGGAAATTCAAATGCCTAGGCCTCATAAAAGATATTGTCATAAACCTCTCCCAGCTGCCTTCAAAAATCATAGTGATGGATGTAGTAGTAGCTGATATCCCACCCAATTTTTTCCTCCTCTTGTCTCATTCATGGAGTAAAAGGCTAGGTGGTACCCTATAGATGGACCTTACTTATGCTACAATATCGATGTTTGGAGGGGAAACCAAGAGAATCTATAGAGAAAATCACATTTCCTACATCATCAGTAATGAAAATAATTCTATAAATCATCCCATCTATGCAGTGGACACATACTTTGGGGCAAGTATTCTGCAAATAGATGATTCTTGTCCAGTACCTGTGCAGATCACAAATCCTACATATAAGCAACCTGAAGAAGTAACCACCTCTGTCTGGAGCATGTTTTTTGATGGGGCCAGTACTTAAGCCTCAGCAGGTGCAGGTGTAGTTTTGATTTCTCCTTCAAAGGAGACTATTCATTTGTCTCATAAACTTGATTTCAAGACTACTAACAATATAGTAGAGTATGAGTCTTTCCTATTGGGAGTAAAGGCTACTAAGGAGATGGGAATCATGTGTCTGAAGATATTTGGAGATGCAGATCTCATCATACAATAGGTGAACAACACTTTTCAAGAAAATAATTTCAAGCTAAAGGAATACAAAGATTAGGTATGGAAACTTAGGGGCTCTTTCAATAATTTTGACATTTCCTATATACCTAGAGCTATGAACCTTCTAGCTGACTCCCTTGTTGTCTCTGACAGTATGTTCATTCCTCCTATGCCTCCTAAACTGAAATATGAAATCCAAGTCAAGTACAAGCCATCCCTACCTGATAATGTTAAATATTGGAAATTCTTTGAGGATGATGATGAAATTAGTAGATTTCTCTAGGTCATTGATGAATTTTTTGATATGCATATTGACCAAGAAAATATAAATGTAGAGGAATCCCAAAGGCCTAAATTGAAAGATAAAATGGGTAAACACAATATTGTTCAGTTGCCAAGAAATCATATACCTCAAGGTCTAGTACCTCTTGAGAAGCTTTTTGACCATAATGATGTCCCCTTCAAACCTATGAAAAGGGAGAAAGACCCCGCTATATATGAGCATAATATAGGTAGCCAAAGTCATCCTAAATTCATAAATTTGTCTATTGAGTTGATCACTGATCAGAGGTCAGAATTTTGCAGTCTTATGAAAGAATTTTCTGATATATTTGCTTGGGAATACAATGATCTAAAGACATATAAAATAGATATCATTCAACATAGAATTCCCTGGAAAAGGACACCATCCCTTTCAAACAGAAGGTAAGGCCTATCAGTCCTCTCTTATTGCCTGTGATTGAGAAAGAAATCAGAAAGCTCCTTGAGGCTAAAATCATAATCCCACTGAGGTATTCTAAATGGATTGCGAATTTAGTAATAGTGAGGAAGAAAAATGGTGAGATCAGGTTATGTGTCGATTTTAGAAACCTAAATAAATGAATGCTCCAAGAAAGAAAACTACCCCTTACCCAAAATGGAGCATCTGTTGCAAATAGTTTTAGGAGCTAGCATCATGTCATTTCTAGATGGCTTCTCAAGCTACAATCAAGTTTCTGTACACCCTGACGATCAAGAAAAAACTACTTTTACCACTCCTTGGGGTACCTTCATGTATGCTAAGATGCCATTTGGGATTATGAATGCTAGGGCCACCTTTCAAAGGGCCATCGACATAGCCTTTGTGGAATTAAAGGACAAGTTTGTTCTCATATATCTTGATGACCTCACTATATACTCAAACAATTATGAAGAACATTTCCAGCACTTAAAAAAGGTTTTTTTTCTGAAATGTAGACAGTTTGGGATTTCTCTGAACCCAAAAAAGTTTCAATTTGCTCTTAGGGAGGGAAAACTCCTAGGCCACATAGTTTCAGTAGAGGGTGTGAAGATTGATCCTGTTCGGGTCGAAGCAATTCAGAAATTATCCATACCAAGGTCAAAAAGGAATATTCAATCATTCCTCGGTAAGATAAATTTTGTCAGGAGATTTATTCCAAATTTTTCTGAGTTAGTGAAACACATAACTTCCATGTTGAGGAAGGAATATGAAATCAAATGGACAAAAAATGCAAGAAACTCTTTTGAATCCATCAAGCAGGCTATCATGGAAGCTCCTACCTTAATTAGTCCAGATTATACCAAGGGATTCTATATTTTCTCTTTTGCTTCCTATGATATAGTGGCAGCAGTTTTGTTATAGAAAGATGATGAAGGTCTTGATCACCCAATTTCTTTTTTCAGTAAAACATTGAGGTGTGCTGAACTAAAGTATGATCCTATTGAAAAACAATCTTACGCTCTTATTAAGTCATTGAAAGCTTTCAGAATTTATATTTTACAAACAAAGGTCATTTCCTATGTCCCTTGAGATTTTGTGAAGGATGTCTTAGCCCAGCCTGACATTGATGGAAAGAGATCCAAATGGATTAAAAAGCTGATTGAATTTGATATAGAAGTAAATCCCACCAAGCTAGTAAAAGGCCAAGGTCTAGCTAAGCTTATGGCTAAAGAAAATTGTGATCTACTAGGCATGGATTTCATTGGTATAAGTTCAGAAAGCTTGCAGATAGAGGTAGCAGCAGAAGAGTAGCATGATAGTCAACAGGTTGCTGATAATTTGTCTTCATGTGAGTGGTATTTAGGTATTATTCATTTTTTGCAAAATTTAGAAGTTCCTCTTGAAGTTATCATGACTCAAGCAAGGGCTCTTAAGCTTAGATATATTAAATTTTGCATAATTAACAATCTGCTATATTGGAAAGATCCTTCTGGTATTTTGCTGAGATGTTTAGATGAAGAAGAGTCGGTTCAAGTCATGCATCAGTTCCATTCAAGCATATGTGGAGGCCATCATTACTGGAAAACTACAGCTCACAAGATTCTAAGGGATGGTTACTATTGGCCTGTTCTTTTCTCTGATGTGTGTACCTTTGTGAAATCTTGTGACAAATGCCAAAGATTCATAGGAAAGCAACAATTCAAATCTTTTCCCCTTAGACCTATTGTAGTGAATGGTACTTTCCAGAAGTGGGGTATTGATTTCATAGGTGAGATTTGTTAATTTTTCATATGCTTTACTAAGACATCAGTATATCATTTCATTTTTCATAATAAAAGCATATAAAGCAGGATCACTGAAAGAAACAGTATCA
>LPNX010925010.1:443941-461087 GCA_001517045.1 Pseudotsuga menziesii
TTCGAAGTTAACACACATCAGAGAATGTTCTTTTCTCTGATGTGTGTACCTTTGTGAAATCTTGTGACAAATGCCAAAGATTCATAGGAAAGCAACAACTCAAATCTTTTCCCCTTAGACCTATTGTAGTGAATGGTACTTTCCAGAAGTGGGGTATTGATTTCATAGGTGAGATTAATCCTTCATCTAGTGGTCAGCATAGGTGGATCCTAGCAGCCACTAATTATTTTACCAAGTATATAGAGGCAATCCCCACAAGGAATGCTACTCATAAAGTCATCATGAAATTTCTATATGAAAACATCTTTATTAGATTTGGCTTCCAAAAAAAACTAGTGACTAATAATGCACCAGCTTTTAAATCTGGTGCATTGGTTGACATGTGTGATTCAATGGGAATTCAATTGGTGCATTGTACTTCCTACTACCCTTAAGGCAATGGCCTTGCTGAGTCATCCAATAAGAGCCTAGTCAGAATCATCAAAAAAATATTGGAGAAAAATCAAAAGAGATGGGATTCTAACATAAGTTTGCTCTTTGGGCTGATAGAGTGACTGACAAAACATTCATAGGGACTTCTCCTTTTAAAATGGTTTCTGGTACTGATGCCATTTTCCCCATTCAACTAGTTCTTCCAGTATCCAAGTTCTTTCAAGAGGAGCAGGATGAACCAAATGACATGGTAAGGATAATGCTTGATTTGGTTGAGTTGCAGCAAGTTAGAGAACAGTTGGTGGAGAAGTCAGAAGCTCACCAAAAGAAGATAAAAATCACTTTTGAAAAGAAAGCAAAGGTGAATAATTTTCAGGTTGGAGACTGGGTTCTGAAATGGGATGTTGTCAGGCAAGACAAGGGAAAGCACGATAAATTTGATTCTTTGTGGACATGTCCTTTTGTGATAACTCAAGTGCAACAGAACAACACTTTCAAACTACAAATTCTGGGAGGTGAAAAAATGTTTGATGGCCAAGTCAATGGGAGATTTCTGAAACTCTATTTCATCTAAGGCTTCAAAGCCTTGTCATTGTGAATATCATTTTGGTTTTTTGTTTTTTGGAAAATAACTCCATGCCCAATGGAACACTATAAGATAGGTTTTATTTTTGTTTTATAGGAAAGGCATTTGATTTGTGGTTCTTGGAACCTCACAGGTATTTTTCCATCCCTGAGTAGGAGCTAGATGTTATCTCCTCAAATAAATTAGACAATTTATTTCATGTAGTGATAGGAAGTCAGAAAACATTTTTGAAACTTTTAAGGCTCATTGTGAGAGCTTTGGGTATGTAATAAAGTCTGAAACACATTGGACTTTGTTTTTCTTCAAGAAACTCAAGGCCCAAGTTTTGATGTCTTAGGCAAACATTTTAACTGTTCATTAGACACCAAAAATCCTAGCTTTCGACAACTTAAAACATAAAATTTGAGGCTATCTTAGCCACTGAATTCACTGGAAGTTTGAAGCGGTCAGCACATCTTGTGATATGCAGGAACCATTAGGATAGGAGCACTATCATTGCCCATTAGCCACTGAAAAGACAAGATAAGAAGTCAATTATGATTTGGTAAGAGGTGTTTTCATGAGTTTGATGTGATCTATCTAATCCCAAACCATCTTTACCCTATACCTGTCTTATATCTGTGATCTCATTACTACGAGTAATGTAATTCTAGTTCATGAAACCATGTTACTTGCACTTTTATGTACGGGTCTCATCAGCTAAACTGTTACCCTTTTCATGTCTCAATTGCTAGCTATATCCCTCAAAATCATGGCATTCCCTTGATTCATTCCTCATTTCTAGTGTTTTTTCTTGCTGAGACAAATTTCCATAATCCCTTGCTATGTTACCTTCCCCAAAGTTTGAATTTTCAAATCGCAGGTGCAGAGAAACAGTTCAGAAAATGAAGAGAGGAGGACCTTCCCTAAGGAAAGAGCTTGGTGATATATGTTACCTGGAATCACACCCATAGGTATGTCAACTGTTCAAAGGTGCAGGTTGTTATAATTTTTGTGAAAAAATCCAAGCATCTCATCAGCAAGTAGCAGAAGCTTTTGCTCTCACGTTTGATGGCATAAAAGAAGTAATCGGAAAGGAAGAATTCCAAGTGGATGAAGCTCTTATAGCTGAAGTGACAGAGCTTCCAAGGACTGGAGAAAATTGGTTTAAGACCACTATTGCAAAGAATGTTGAATTTAGATCCTACCTAAAACCTGAGCACAAAAATATTGTATGGAAGAAGAGCATTCCTACGTCCTGTCTCGAGGAGAAATGGAAGCATGTGTTGAAGTCAATTATTGTCTACATAACCTATGAGGGTAGATACAATACGGTGATGATATATCATTTTAAATTAATGAATCACTTCACTGGTAGGATCCCCTTGAATCTTCCTTTTTACCTCTACAAAATCCTGACTAAGATGGCTCATCAAGTCAGAGCCAAGCCAACCAAAATTGCAGGTAGATTATCTCATCATGGCTTGATCAAGATAATTTTTTCTGAACTGCTGCAAAGGAGGAACATTGCAAGGGCATACTTCCTGTTCTGGAATGAGTTTCAAATAGAGCTACACCCATAGGATAAAAAGAGTTCTTCTTCAAAGAAGTATTCCACTCCCAGATGTGGAAAGAGGAAGAGGAGAGCCATCTCTCCAATTGTAGTTGATCAAGCCTCTCCATCTTATAAGACTAAGAATTTTGAAAGGAACCTAGATTTCAGTAAGAAGATAAAGAAAGAAGAGGTTTCTTCACAAGACAAGAGTGTCCTCAACCTTCCATACACCAATTCTCAGGATGAAGAAGAGCAAGGATCTGACCTAGAAAATCAAGTTGCAGCAGGGCATGAGGATCCTCCCTCACCTACACCAAAAGATTATCAAAGTCAACAAGTTGCAGAGGCTTCATCTAGCAAGCCAAAGGAACCCATATCTCAGAAGATCAACTAGCTGTTAAGGAAGGTGTATGAACTAGAAGTTCTTGAAAGGGAAATTAAAAGAAGCAATGAAATATTAACTAAGAGAAATACTGAATTATATGAATCTCTTGAAGAACTAACAAATAAGTAAAATAAGTTCGAAGTAATAAATATCAGGTTGAGGAAGGACACCACTAAGCTTTATAGAAAAATCAGGCTGTCAAAATTGCAGACAAAGTATTCAAACCCTTAGTCTCAAGAACATCATAACATGGAAACCCTAGCAGAGGTAGCCATGAATCCTTATGATCCAGAGGCATAATGTGATTCTACCGCCATCCCAAACCCTACTCAAATTGCAAACATACAAGAAGAACAGGATTGAATCTTTAAAACACCAAGGTAAAAGATGATTGTTGCAATTCTGATTAACCGCTAAAATAGGATTTTTCGTGGCTTAGTATAACACTCCAAATGTTCATTAGCCACCGAAAACAAAGCTTTTGGTAGTTAACAGGCTCATATTTTTTCTTTCCTAGCTACCGAAAGTACAGAACATGACATAAAACCATATTTTTGCACAGATCTGAATTTTGCTGATCCAAACACCTCGAGGATGGTTTCTAATGATAAATAATAATTAAAGACATCATAATCAAGGTTTTTTTTAAGGTTTAAAAGGCGTCGGCAAGAAGAAAATGATAAGGCTTCCTTCCTACTTTGGTAAAAGGTGACTTGACTTCCAAATGGAAAATTTGAGTTCTCCTTTAGTTTCTACTACAACTGTCAAAGATTCCGAAGATCAGGAAGATCTTTTGAGATATGGATATTGACCATCAAAATAGGATCTTTTCCTATTTTCTAGAAATTGTTTTTGTTTGTCTATTTTCAGCAAATTTGATCCAGTTTTTCATGATCTTGAATAATTTTGTAAAGGCTATAAATCCTATGAATTCTATGGAACAAAGGGTTCGAATTTGGAGACTTTTCCATACTTGTACTCTCAGACTTCTCATTTCGTGTCAATAATATAAGATTCTTTTGCCATTTATGTTCATATTTCATTTTCTACCTTTCTGTACTTGCACTTGAATGTTTATTTCATGTTTGTTCTATTTTTCTAATGCGAGATAGTTGTCATCCTATCTTTGTATTGATGAATCAAATAGAAAGTATCATTTACTTATTGTGATTATCCATTCATATATGCTTTGTGTATGAGTTTGCTAGCATAATAAGAATTCTACATACATCTAACTTTTATAAATTCTCTGAACATCAGTGGTTAAAAGCCTTGTCTATCTGAATGTTTTTACGCATATTTTGAGTGAGTGAGTTTTGATTAAGTCATCCAACTTGATCAATATTACCCATCATTGAGAAAATAATTAAGTTACCAGGGATCTTCGAGCTGCAACCTAGAAGAGTTTCCTGGAGTGCTAACACATTGTAATGTCAAAACTTAACCATACTATTTTGCTTGTTGCAACTAGAAAAAATCTATAGCCTCTGATGATACAACTATAAGCATTACTAGGGTAGAGTTATGGAAGAAGTGCCACCAAAAGAAGCATGGCACTCCAATCACACCACCTATAGGAGAAACAATAGTATGATGTCAACCTTTTAATTTAGATATTGATTAAAATTTCATTTTACATGTTGGAAATGTTTTCTTCTATGATCTGATTTAATTATATGTCAATGTTAGCAAAAAATTGAACAAGCACAAGTAGAAGTCGCATCTCAAGACTTTGCAGCTAGGGATGATGCCTTTGCCAAGGTACTAGGGGTTGATGTAAGAGGACGATGTCATGGCGTTGGATTAGGATTTATGCCAACTAAATTCTTTGGAAAAATTCCATACAAGGAGGCACTAGGTGTAATCCAAGCTACAGTGAAAGAAAAAAAAAAGGAAATCACATCTTTGAAAACAACAATAACTGAACTAGTGAAAAGAGTAGAAGATATGGTGAGAGAACACGTGGTCAACAAAGAAAGTGTTAGTGTCCAATTCTTTACTCTTGTCTCAATATACATGTTTTCACACTAATGATATGAATTCTAATATATGATTGCTCATATAAACAATGTCCTATTGTACAATATACTCATGCTGAAATCATGCCTGTGGTGTAGGTTAGTTGTTTAATTATTATTTCAAATACTATTTTTTTCATCTTTGGAATATATAACATTTTTTTTCTTAACAAAGTAATACAGGGGACATAACAACCCCTCTGAATAGACTAATACAAAAGAAATTAACTTCGATGCATACTCCATCATTCCTAGTAAGTATTGAAAAATTTTGTAATTTCGTTCAATCTTATTTTATGTTATCAATATATTAGAAATCATTTTTTGTTGGGTGCAGAGTCATGCATCAAAATATGATGAACATTTGGTACAGAAAACACCAATGGTTCCATCGAAACTGCAAATCGACAAAATGAAAACACCAATTTAGGTAAGATTGTAATTATTTAATCTAGGATCATCAATGTTTAAATTCTTATTTCCATGCATCTATCTTACTTTGTCTCATTTATTTGCAGGGTCAAGATAATGCTAATGAGTTGACACCAACTTCCCAATTGGGGTTGGAAGGAAATAAATGCTTTCTCATTGCTTTAAACTGAAGGCTTAAAGTTGCAAGGGAAACAATACATAAGGCTGACCCAAATGCAATGGTACATTGTGTCCCTGTTGGAAAAGGCTATTATATTGTGAATCCAATAGAAATTTTAGATCCTCTATTTGGAAATATATCTCTAGCACGTCCTAGTAGCGCATTATGTAATCTAGCAGATGCTTTGTTGAGCTTGATTCCTTGGAATAAGGATGAGATTGAACTATGTAACTAGCGCTTATACTGTGTGACTAGTGATTTCAGTGATGTCGTATCAACTGTGAATAGTTGATTTATTGAATATTTATACTTAGATCAGGACATAGTTTATAATTTTTTTTCATTTCGGGATTAATCTTTACATTTAATTAAAAATTTTGGCACAAGTTGCAATTATATCTCATGGGCATAATTTATTATTTTGTAATACATCAGTATTATATAATCTTTGTTGCATGTGAAATGAGATGTTGTGTTGTGAATATGTGGAATGAGCAGTCTGTCTATCATATTTTCATTAAGTTTTTTTTTTGTAAATTAGTTTATCCTTATATTGCCTTCTATTGCCAAAAACAGACATTTACAGAAAAAACCACATTAATATAATTTATTTTCCACATTGTAGCAAGAATAAAAAAATGACCAAAATTAAATATTTAAAGGAATAAGCTTGCATCCAGAAAAAAAATTCATATGCAATGATTAAAAATAATAGTAAGCTGATTTATTAACTCAATTGACGCCAGGACCTTTTATGTTGTACAAAAAAACCAATCTACAAATCATTTTGAATTTGAAAATCAAAACTAAGTTTAAATACAGACTGCTCAATTTGAACATTGAAGTCACCATGTTATTACATTGTTCATTCTGTGTTTCATAGTGGTATTGATGGATTCACCTTGTTGGCCTCTACCAATTGGGTATCTCACTTTCCAAGTTTGAAGGAAAAATGAAATCACCTTGGTGACCTAAGGTTTGAAGAGAACTCGTTAAGTTTTAGACAAAGGGTTTGAGAGACCATTTGGAAATGCCTGCAAGGGGGTGTTCCTTAGATGATATGGTCATGTTCATTGTTGAAATGGATATCTAGCCATGTTCTTGTTTTTTCTGATGGTGATCAGATAAGGAAAATATCAACCTACCAAAATCGAAGAAAAATGTTATTTTGCATACTAAAGACAAAGAAAAAATGGTTGTGTTGTAAAGGGGATAAGTGATTCCTGCATTAAGGTCAATGCCTGCACTAAGGATGATGTCAGCATGGCATGGAATAGCATAGAATATGATGTGGCATGAAGATGAAATCATTGTTTCATTATGACATCATTCTGGAGAAATACGACAAATTAGTGAAAATCAGGAATTTGGCTAAGTATGGGAAAATTGGTCCAAGTAGCCTTACGAGGATGCCCTCCACCAATAGTTTGTTGAAGAAAATTCCCACAACACATGGGTATATTGTATGCCATTGTTTTTTCCATGCAACCATGGTATCAGTTTGTCCAAAGAGACCCTGAAGAAGAATTTATGGACCTGCCACAAATGTGGTTCAGGGAAATTAGACCAAGGCTATGAGAAGATAAAAAAGTCTAAGTATGGAATTATTGGTAAAATATGCCTAAGTGGCATTAGGTAAATGCCTGCCACAACTCATAGGATGATGATAAAAATATTCTGAGAGTGTAGATATCTAGAGTTTTTTATGATGCATCTAACCATATCATTATCCTGACCAAAAAGTCTTTCAGGAAGAAGATATCAATATGCCAAAAGTGCCTCTCAGCCATATTTGCACTACTCTAGAAAAATGCCCGCCAAGGAGAGAGAAAGAAGCTCCAAAATATGAAAGTGGTGTTGATGGATTCACCCTGTTGGCTTTCTACCCCTTGGGTATCTCACTTGCCAATTTTGAAGGAAAAATGAAATCATCTTGGTGACCTAGGGTTTGAAGAGAACTGTTTATGTGTTCAACAAATATTTTGAGAGACCATTTGGAAATTCCCACAAGGGGGTGTTCCTTTGATGATAAAATTCATTAGATGATATGGTTCTGTTCATTGTTGAAATGGATATCTAGCAATCCTCTTGGTTTTTCTTATGGTGATCAAATAAGGAAATAACCAACCTGACAAAATAAAAGAAAAATATTATTTTGCATATTAAAGACAAATAAAAATGGCCAAGTGTTATGGAAATTGAACCCAAGATATAGAACAATTACACTCACAAAATTGCTCATCAAACATGCAAAATTCACACCAAAGGAGACTAAAATTGGAGCATAACACTGATATGTATTCAATAAGTGTATAATAGCCAACCTTATGAAGTAATAGGCTATTGCAATATATAATTACATGAGAGATTCAAATGCATAAGGATTCCATTCGAAATGGTCAAAAAGCAAGCTTACTAAATCTAGTCAAATATTCCATAGGTGCATAAAGCAGTTTCCAAATCTACCAAGATGCTCACGAATTGGCTAAGTCAAGTAGGAAAGCTAATGAGGGATAGAAAGAAAACTCATACATGCTTTTATTAGGATAAAAGGAGGGAGGATGATGTGGTCAAAAAACAAGTCAACTACACCTAGCCTAGCTTTTCCTTTTGCCTTAAATCTCAATAAAATAGGTAACTTTTCAGGAAAAGCAGATATGTGCTTTGGAGGATCTGGAATAAAGAAGACATGCTATATTGGGTTTCCAGGATGTTTCCAAAGTGATCCATGACTTAGTTTTAGCATGTGTTGAATTCTAGGACTTGTAGAAGGAAACTAGCATAGAGTGGAATCTAGGAAACTAGGTAATAAGACAAAAATAATTAAAATTAATGTCTAAGGTAGGTAACTATAGGTTGATTATTCTAACACCCCCCCTTAAGCCTGACTTTATGAGTAAATATCAGAAAAATATAGGGCCTAGCAACAAGGCTTAGTCACCCTTTACATACTGCGTGTCCATACAAGCAAGGAAAGAGGCACAAACCCAGTGGGAAAATCCTCCCTTATGGCATGGACAAGAAAAACAAAAATTTTGGAAATATTGTCATCAATCATGCTTCACAGCATGATCAACAATCCCTAGCAGTGATTTGAGATTACTGAAGGTCTTCTCACAAAAACTTTGGTGAAGATGTCTGCTACTTGTTCTGAAGATGCACAGAAGAGTAGATCAATGGTGCCATCATGCACAAGCTGTCTGATGTAATGCATATGGATCTCAATGTGCTTGGTTCCCTATCTTTGAACTAGATCATTGCATATTCGAATGGTGCTCTGATTATCATAGTAGATAATAGTTGAAAACTTTGATTCAAAACCACATTCTCCAAGTATCCCCTGCAACCACAAACATTGAGTTGCTGCATTTACAACTCCTTTATACGCTGCTTCTGTAGATGAGAGTGCTATGGCACTCTGCTTCTTGCTTGACCAACTGATTGGTGCTTCTGCAAGCATGAACACATATCCTGATGTAGACTTTTGATCTGTGTTGTCACCTTCCCAATCACTGTCATTAAACCCAATCAAATCAAGATCATATTATGATTTGTAGAAGATCCCATGAGTTCTTGTTCCTTGAACAAAATTCAGGATCTTTTTGGTTGCTCTCCAATGGATCTCATGAGGCTGATCCATGTATCTCGAAGCCACACTAACTGCTTCTTCAAGCTTAAATCCTGAAAGGAAGGGAGTCTTGCTTGGCTTGCAATATTTCATGTTGAACTTGTTCAACAAATCCAGAGCATACTTGGACTGATGTATTTTGATTCCATGTTGGGATTGAGAAATTTTGAGACCCAAGAATTGGCTCAACAATCCCAAATCTGTCATAGAAAATGCATGGTTCATTGCATCCTTCAAGGAGGAAATATATTTCTTTGAAATTCCTATAATCAGAAGGTCATCCACATACAATACAATAATCATCAAAGAAACATGAATCAGCTTCAAATAGACATTAGGATCAGACTTGCATCGAACAAAACTCAGTGATAGCAAAAAGCCATCAATCTTGACATACCAAGCCCTAGGGGCTTGCTTGAGCCCATACAATGATTTCTTTAACCTTCACAATAAAGATGGATTAGAAACAAAACCTTCAGGTTGCTGCATGTAAATATCTTCGGTGAGATCTCCATTTAGGAAAGCACACTTCACATCCATGTGATGTACCTCCCACTGCTTCGAAGCTGCAACAGCTAGAGCTAGCCTTATGGAGTCCATCTTTGCCACTGGTGAAAAGGTTTCATTGTAGTCAATACCATGTACTTGTGGGTAGCCCTTGGCTACCAATATTTCCTTGTATTTCAAAGGTGAACCATCAGCAGAAAACTTAGTCTTGAAAACCCACTTACATTGAACTAGCTTCCTCCCTAGGGAAAGATCAACCAGTTCCCAAGTGTTGTTCTTCTAGAGCGAGCTGAATTCTACTTTCATGGCTGTTTTCCATCTTGGATCATCTGCTACATATTCATATGTCTATGGATCTTATTCAACCATCAGATAGCACTTCTCAGCAAATAGATGATCTTTCACCCAAAGGGCACTCTCAAACTAAGATCTAGTCCTCCTAGTGTCACTAGGATTTCCAACTAGTTCTCCAACTATATGAATGGTATTTGTTGCCCATTTTGGTATTGTAGGATTGTTAGGATCTGCAATCAAATCATAATTATCAGACATATTAGAATCAACAAACTCATTAGTCTCTCCACTTAAAATCGATGGATCTGGTGGTGAAGAAGACTCTCCAACTTCAACTGCTACTAAAGGCTCTTCTTGTAACTGAACACTTCTTTCAATGAAAGATTTGTTAGTGCTCAAGTTGATCAGATTATACCTTTTGAATATTCAAAATACCCAACAAATAGGCACTTTTGGCTTTGGGGATGCAAAGCCTTCCTCTTTTCAGTTGGAATTCTAGCCCAAGCCTTTGAGCCAAAAATCCTAAAATGGGTCACATCTGGCTCGTGTCCACTCCAAGATTTGAAAAGAGTCATACCATCAAGCTCCTTATGAGGAACCCTATTTTGGATGTAGGATGCATAGTTTATAGCCTCGGCCCAAAACTTTGGTGGCAAATGTTGATGAATATGTAACTTCAGAATGTATTCACTTGTATATCTTATGTATTCTAACCCGATGTTTATTCTAGGATGTATTTGTGATATACTAAATTCATGTCATGCCCCGATGTTCCTATCGAGAAGATCTATAATGTAAACAAGTCATGTCAATTTATTGTGGGTAACCCTCCTATTGCCTAAGGGTTAAAGTCCCTGCAGTTCTGGGGCACTAGGGTTATTAGACTCTCCTAGAGAGGTCGGCCCTAGTAGGGTTTAGTCATGTCAATAATTAGTATAAATAGAGAGCTAGCCTCTCTATTTAGCACACAATCATCCACACTCAGTTGTAGCACATAGCTAAGGAAGAGAAAGACACTGGGGCAAGGAAGAAAGAGGTTACTGCTGTCGGGAGATCATCTTACTGTTTTGGGGGTTTTACTTTTGATGTTGATTCTATCTTTGAGGAAGTTGCGGGGTTTTATCCATTTATGGTTTCCCCAAGGAAAAGCACTGTGTTTATTGTCTCTTGTGTTTGATTGTTGTACTAGTTGTTCTCTTAGTTAAAGATCCTAACATAATACTAGCTTGATTGATAAAAACTCACATGGTATCAGAGCTAACCTGAGAAGAAGACACTATGCAGCTGCGGGAACTAGGGCTTCCTACTTTGTGGATCTCTCTCCACAGATTTTCAGAAAAAGAAGGTTGGAATAACTCTTCTCCATAGGGTGCATCTTTTCATTGAAGCTAAATCCAATTCTGAGGTTTTTCAGTTTTGGACCTGTTGAGGCCTAGAAATTCGCAGGCGGCAACAGTAAGGGATTCTCCCCAATCAACGTTCCCAACTAGCCCGTTCACTGTTTGGAATAGGGAATCCGTTCGGTTTGCGGTCCGGCTACCGTAGGTCAAGTAACAAACAAAGGCTTTACCGGTTGTGGCCCGGCCCACCGAGTTTTTGTATTTTGACTTAAAAGAATGATATGCACGTGCCTAACTAAATGCAGGCTGGTCAAAAACAGGGAGCAGTCACAAAGTGATGCGTAGGTTCTTACCTTTCGTCTTGCTCACAAGCATTCAACCAGATACAAAAGAAATAAGATAACTATATACACTATCCCTAGGGAGCATGGTTATCATTTTGGCTGAGCAATAAATTATCATATACAGTAATAAAAATCACAGATAGCTGATACTTCTCCTAAAGCACATGAACGCTTACAAATATTCAAATAACCAGATAGCTGATCATTCTATAACAACATTTATTGCTCTTAGTGAAAATATATCCCAGAAAAAACTACTGAAGAACATTTAACAAGAACGTAGGTTCAAAACATCAAATATTCTTACAGCAAATGAAATACAGCTGAAAACGAAATAGTTCCTCTTCAACATTATTCATCGAATTGCATTGTTACATTCCACTTCTTTACTCTTTCCAGCAGACAAAATTGCAGTTCACTTAGCAAAATGAAGTAGTTCCTCTTACAAGCCAACAATTATAAAATTTTCTAAGGGAAAAAGCCCCTTTTCAGTCTTCATTCCCCCTATTTAAATTACAGCTGCTGCCCCTTGGGTTTCCCTCTGCGTGTGACCTTTCAACGCCCTTGACGATTCCTTTTCTTCTCCGGTCGTTGCGTTTTCCTTAATCATTTTCATAGGCGTTTTACTTCCTGACAGTAACTGCTGAAAACGCTGCGTCGATGCCTCTATCATCCGCTTGGGTTGTCCTTTTCCTCGCCGTAGGCTGCTCTAGCGATCTATGGGATTCTCCCTGTATATAACTTTAGTGCATTATCCACTAACATGAGACATTAAGCATCGAAAACTTTTAACTATGATGAAAAATCCATAAAAAGCTGGCCTGGTTCATCCGGGCGAGAACTCACGGTAAAATGAATCGGCGGTCGGGCGATACTTGGATCGAACGGGCTGAGAATACTGCATTGGATGGGCAAGGTTTTAGGAGCCGCAATGGTGGAGGAGCATAAGAAGCAGGTGAGTGACAACGCAGGCAACCAAGGAAATCGGATGCCGAGAAAGAACGTATCGGAAGCTAGATTGCTCTGCCACCCGCAACGGCGGAGGGGAAAAATGCTGAAGACAGGAGACAGAGGCTAAAAAAAAAAAGCTCGAGCGTCGGATGAAACTCGCGTCGGCAGCTGACTTCATCCCCCCCCCGGCCGCAACGGCGGGTAAGTAGAAACTCAGGAGCAAGCGGTTTGAACCAATGAATCGGGCGTTGGATGAAACTTCAATCGGGAGGGCAGTTTGATCTGGGAGCCGCAATGGCGGGTGAGTGAGGACTCAACATCTTCCGAAAGAGACCCAATCCAAAGAGAAAACCAACAGCGCTAAGGCCCAATTGCGGCTGAAAATCAATTTCCTTCGTTAAGGAAAAATTTTCATGCTCTACGGGTACTAAAACAGACCACGCGACTCAAGCTAAACTGAACGAAGCAAGCAAAAAGGGTGGGCAATCAAATTCAAACACAAAGATATGCTCAAAGGCGCCAGGCTTTCAACAATCGATCCCAGCAAATAATGGTGAGGAGGTGTCCCAGAGTTTAAGTGAAAAACTAAAATCGGGGAGAAAGGTTGCGGCAGCAACAACTGGTGATTTCCTGGTGAACCTAGATCTCTGGGTGATTTCTTCCTTGAATAGCAGACTGTCCTACAACAAATGTATCCATTGAACTTTTCCAGCTATACAAATTTCTCGATAACAGAAGTGTGTACCTCGATCATTGACATTGGTCCAATTCGGGCGATGAGACAAGATTTTCGAGTCCAGATAACTCTGCCGAGGCCAAAATTGTAGCAGGTGATGAACAGAAACGTTCATTTGTTCCTCATTCCCATGCCATCTTAGCAGCTTTTGTGCTTTTTGGATTTTGTACTTTTTTTATGAGAGTCTCCATGCATGCCTTTCTTACTGAATTTTAATTCAGGATCCTCTATCCCATAGTGCCCTTTTGTGTGAGTGATGTGCTTAAGGTTTCAGCTCACGGACGGAGAGGATCATTGGCAAATTAGTACTTTATGATCTGGATTTAGCTTTGGAGCATGATGTTTTTATAAGAATTCTGACTCTTATCTGCCTTTTGGCATTTATTTCCTGGCATGGGATCATTTAGATTTAACACCCTGTTCATCTTTCTCTTCTCCATGGGTCCCCTGTCATCGCCCCTTAGATTCTAAGTGTAAAGTGCGCAGAGCCTCAACATAGTATTCTAGACTTTTGAATCTGATTGACCTTACAGGAGGTTAAGCAGGACCTCAATGCACACAAAGATTTCGAGAAACTATTTGGTGGAAGAAATTCACATGGAAAACCACAGTCTAACTATTCAACGAATGTTTACCATTTCCAGAAATTTGGAGTTACCCACATAACCATGAGTTAACCACCTTTATTGAAAACAAAGACTCACTTAAAACAAATGAAAGCATAACTCAACACAGCTTATTTATGTACAAGTCAGAAAGCTCAAAAACAACTTAAGAAAAATAAGGTTTGAGAACCAGACCATTAACTGGCAAGTTCTCCTCCCATCCCTGTAAATCCTGTAACATATAGGTAGCAGGGCCAAGTTTAGCGGTGATTTGAAATGGACCTACCCATAACTGTTGGAACTTAGTGTGCTTCCCTTTCTAATCATGGGGATGATCGCATTTTAGGACAAGGTCCCTTACTTCCAAGTCCTTCTTCCCGGATTTGTGCTTGTCAAACCATCTTTTCACCACCTCCTGCTGCTGTTGGAAACGTTCTCTAGCTTTGGATCTGGCCTCTTCTGCTTTCAGAAGATTGTATATTCTTACTTCGAGAACTTCATCATCTGACCCCCTAGACTCTTGAGCTAGTATGGAAGATGGGAGCAGGATGTTGGGGGGAAGGATGGCTTCCTTTCCGTACACAAGGGTAAAGGGTGACACTCCTATGGCAGACTTAGGGGTAACTCTATCAGCCCACAGGGCATTGGGTAAGGCTGAGTGCCAACTTCGTTGGTTTTCTATGACGGTCTTCTTCAGGATTCTAATGAGGTTTTTATTGGAGGATTCAGCCAGGCCATTCCCTTGTGGATAATAGTTAGCAGAATAGTGTAATTTTATCCCTTTCTCATGAGAAAATGCAGTAATCTTAATGGATGAAAAGTATTTAGCATTATCAAAAACTAATGAACTTGGAACCCCAACCCTGGTCATGATATGGTCTTGTAGAAAATTGATGACTTCGTCTTCATTTATCTTGCGCAATGGAATAGCTTCGACCCAGCGGGTGAAATAATCAGTTGCAGTAAGAATATACTTGTGTAGCAGGGAGGAATTTGGCTTTATTTCTCCAATGACGTCTATTCCCCATTGCTTGCAAGGCTCAGTGATCATTACAGGCTTTAGAGGTGCTGCTGCTCTGGGTTGTCTTCCACCACATCTTTGGCAAGTATCACATTTTCTGACGTGCGCATGTGCATCCCTGAAGAGTGTTGGCCAATAGTAACCGGCCCTAAGGATTTTGTGGGCTGTAGTGTCTCCTGAATAATGTCCGCCGGCCGGACCATCGTGTAATTCAGACATTACTTTCTCAACGTCTTCTCTTTCCAAACATCTTAGAAGGACTCCATCATAGTTTCTTCTGAATAATATGCCTTCTACGAGTTGGTAGGAAGCTGACTTTAGACGCAAGCTCTTCTTTGTTTGGAACTCCAATGTTCAGGCAATACCCCTGACTGGAGGTAATGTACAAGGTCTCTATACCAAGATTCAGGAGCTGTGAATAAAGGACAAACATCCATTACATGCAATTCAGCTTCATTATCCCATGCCTGTTCTTCACTATTACTGCTTCCAGTCATCAGCTTGCATAGCCCCTGACCTTTCACTATAGTGGCTGGTTTGAATTCCAAATCGTATTCTTGAAGGGCTGTTACCCAGTTGCCCCTTCTTTCTCCCAATTCCTTTTGAATGAGAAGGGATCTTACGGCTAGGTAAGGGACTATTACCTTGGTTCGATTTTTTAGTATATAAGGTCTGAATTGCTTGACTGCCTTAAATACTGCGTATGCCTGTTTGTCAATGGCTGGGTAGTTTAATTCAGCCCCCTGTAGCCCAGTGCTCATGAAAGAAATTGGGAATTCATCACCCCCATCTTCCTTTTGCATAAGTACGGCTGCCAATGAATCATCGGACACAAAAGTATACATAATAAAGTCTTTGTCAAAGTATGGAATTTTAAGAGAGGGTGCATGTGCAACAGCGGTCTTGATTTTACTGAAAGCATTCTTTTCGGTCTCAGTCCACTTAAACTGTGTGTTTTGCTTGACCATCTGCTGCAATGGTTTGACAGTCTGGGAAAAATCAGGCACGAATCTTCTTACAAAGTTTATTGTTCCCATGAAGGATTGCATTCCCTTCTTATTATGAGGCATGGGAATTTGTTCAATTGCCTTAATCCTTTCTAGGTCTATAGAGATACCTTTCTTTGAAACTATATGCCCCAGTAACTTGCCTTCTGTGACAGCGAACACGCATTTTTTAGGATTGAGGGAAATGCCATACTTCCGACAACACTCGAAAATTTGCTTTAGGTGGAACACGTGCTCCCCTCATTTCTTGGAAAATATTGTGATATCATCAAGGTAAACTACCACACTTCGTCCTATCAGTCCCCAAAACGCTATATCCATAGCTCTTTGGAATGTCGCTCCGGCATTAATAAGTCCGAAAGGCATTCTTCTGTAGGCGAACGTTCCCCATTTAGTTCTGAAAGTTGTCTTTAATCTGTCTTCCTCGGCTACTAGCACTTGGTTGTAACCCGAGAAACCGTCCAACAATGAAAACATTTCAGAGCCAGAAACCATCTGTAGCAATTGCTCCATGGGAGGTACCGGGTAATTGTCTTTGTCTGAGGCGCGATTTAGATTTCTGAAGTCCACGCATAGCCTAATCTCTCCTGATTTTTTCCTGACAGGCACCAGGTTTGACACCCATTCAGAATGCCTGACTTTAAAGATAATCCGAGCGTCCAGCAGTTTCTTCACCTCGCTTTGAATTAGCGGCTCCAGCTTGGGGTGCATTTTTCTTAACGGCTATTGATATGGCTTAACGCCAGCTTTAATAGGAATAATATGCTTAATAATACTAGTGTCGTAAGTTTTCAAATCTACATACGTCCAGGCGAAGACATCCTTGTACTGCTTAAACAAACTAAGAAACTTGTCCCTTTCTGCGGGTGAACAACTTTTGCCGAGATTTACGAACTTGGGCTCCGTTTCAGTCCCTAAGTTTATTAGCTCGAACTGTAAAGTTGAGCTGTGTGTCTTCACGTTAGCGGGTCTCCTAAATTTCTCATTCAATTCAAACATTTTCTCCAGCGTCCTGACTCCTTTGGGAATGAAATTGTCATATTTCATTTCAGCCTGATCTTCCTCATCGTCTATGATAGCTCCTTTAAAAGTCTCATCATTTGTCAAGCATTCGATTATTTGCTGATCATCATCAAATACTCACAAGTTGGTAATCATGTCGGGTA
>LPNX010925010.1:465311-488034 GCA_001517045.1 Pseudotsuga menziesii
AGGGTGGGCAATCAACTTCAAACACAAATATATGCTCAAAGGTGCCAAGCTTTCAACAATCGATCCCAGCAAATAATGGTGAGGAGGTGTCCCAGAGTTTAAGTGAAAAACTAAAATCGGGGAGAAAGGTTGCGGCAGCAACAGGACCCAACACCGCTACCGAAAATTAGGGATTTTCACAAAAGAGGAATTTTTTAGTGAGCCCAGGATTGGATTGATATCCTCCCCAAAATCGAAGTTAGTGATCAAATTCAAAGCATTTGGTTGGACAAAACTCCAGAAAATCAAAACCCTAATCTGCTCCTGAACCAGCACTGCAGGATTTCAGCTCCAAATCCAGATCCACCATCTTGACCTGGTAAGATCTAAATCTTTTGTATTTCCATTTGAGGTTCTCAGTTAAGATGTCTCATCATACCAAGCTTGATGAAAATATTGAGGGAGCTGATAACTTCTAAACCTCAAAGTATAGGATTTCCTTGGTTCTGGAAGAAAATGAGTTGGACTCCTATATCAATGAGGAGGTTCCAGTTCCAGAGGGAGATGAGGAAAAGGCCTTACATAAGAAGAAGTTGGTTATGGAAAAGAGGATCATTTCTGATTCTATCAAGGATCACCTCATACCACAAGTGTCCTCCCTCAAGACACCTAAGGCTATGTTTGATTCCCTAACCAAATTGTTTGAAGGGAAGAACATAAACCAGAAGATGACTCTGAGAAACCAACTAAAGAATGCAAATATCCAGAATGTTGAGACCATCCAGTCTTACTTTACAAGGGTCTCTCAGATCAAGGAATAGCTAGAAAAAGTAGATGAAGAAGTGGAAAATGCAGAGTTTGTGATGACCACCTTGAATGGTCTCCCTAGATCATGGGACTCCTTTATTCAAGGGATATGTGCTAGAAAGAAGTTAGTCAAGTTCAGCAAACCGTGGGAAGAATGCTCTCAAGTATAATCTTGGATAACAAATCAAGAAGAAAATATGGGAAGTGAAGATCAAGCTCTCACAGTTCACTCCAAGAAAACCAAAAGAAGTTCTCATCACTCCAAAGGCAAGCATTTCTCTAAAAATATCTCTAGAAAAGACATGTCTAGAATCAGATGTTATACATGTGATGAAGTAGGACACTTTGCAAGAGATTGTCCTAAAATATAGAATAATAAAAATAGAAACAAGAGAAGAGATCATGCTCATGATACAGAGGATGATGAACCATCGAAGAAAAGAACCAGATATGAAAGTGAAGACTCTTCTAGTGAAGAAGAACATGTCTTGATTTATGTTCTCACGGGAAACATCACACATGGTAGCAATGATTGGCTTATAGACAGTGGGGCTTCCAAACATATAACAGGATTCAAAGAGTCCTTTGTAAAACTTTCAGAACATGAATCACCTCACAAGGTGAAGCTTGGATATGACTACCAATATCCAATAAAAGGTAGTGGGGAATCCTCCTATAAACTAACTCTGTAAAGTCTATGAAGATGCAAGATGTATTGTTTGTACCAGGTCTCAAGAAGAACCTTCTCTTCATATCTGCATTAGATGCAAAAGGCATGAAAGTTGCATTTATAGATGGTCAAGTCATCATGTGGCCAAAGGAAAGACTATAGATGATGCGGTAGTGATTGGAGAACAAGAAGGAGGATTGTACAAATTAAAGGGCCATCTAGAACAAGCCTTGGTCCATGACACAGTTGATCCAAATGAGCTTTGGCATAGAAGGATTGCACATGTGCATTGTAGAGCACTACCACTGGAAAGCAAAGTTGTTGAAGGTCTTCCAGAAATACAAGCAAAACATGATGGGGTCTGCAAAGGATGTACGTAAGGAAAGAATACAAAGAAGACATTTCCAAGTAGTGAAAGCAAAGCAAAAGGAATCTTGGAAATCATCCACTCTGATGTATGCGGTCCTATGTCATCAAGCTCACTAAGCATGTATGTATTTTATGTATCTTTTATTGATAACTTTTCTAGGAAGACATGGATTTACTTCATGAAGAACAAAGATGAAGTATTTAGCAAGTTCAAGGAATTCAAAGCCTTGATCGAGAATCACACTGAAAAGAAGATCAAAAAATTTCGATCAGATAATGACGGAGAATTCACTTCAAATGAATTCAAAGAGCTATGCAAAGACTCAGGGATTAAGAGGGAGTTGTCCACTCCTTATAATCCAAAATAGAATGGGATTGTAGAAAGGAAGAATAGAACTATCATGGAAGCTGCAAGAGAAATGCTTCATGATCAAGATCTTCTAGCAGATTCCGCCCAAAGATGCATAGGAAGATCTTCTAGAACCGTACTCCACACAGAGTACTCGAGAACATGACTCCTAAAAAAGTCTTCTCCAGCAAGAAACCAGAAGTCAGCCATCTCAGAATATTCAGTTGTCCAGTGTACATACACATTCCAAAAGAGAAGAGGATTAACTTAGATCATTCAAGAAAGAAGGGTATATTTGTGGGATACTCTGAAAGCTCGAAGGATTATAGAATATACTTCCTAGGATTCAAGAAGATTGACATTAGTAGGGATGTGACATTTAATGAAGACACAGCTTACAACAAATCCAGAAAGAGATCTGCTGAAGTTCCTAAAGAATCGGAAGCACCCAGAATTCATGATACAACCATGAATGAAGAAACTCAATAAGAAGTTTGAGAATTTGAAGAACCACGAAGACCTGTAGATCCACCTCCAAAAAATAATCCTCATAAGAGGAAACCTACTTGGGTACGAGAATTTATGCAAGGTGCAGAAAGATATGGGGCTCCAGAAGAGAATCAGAGAGAAAGAAAGAGGACCAGATCCTGCTCTGGGTATGTAGCATTACTATGTGATTTCATTGATAAAGAACATTCCAATTATGAAGAAGTGGCAGAATGGAAAGAATGGAAGGATGCTATGATTGAAGAGTATCAATCGATCATGAAGAATGATGTTTGGGATGTTGTCCCAAGAATAGAAGGGAAGTTAGTTGTAACTTCCAAATGGATCTACGAGATCAAGCATGCTACAGACGGTAGCATAGAAAAATATAAGGAAAGATTTGTTTCTCAAGGTTTCTCCAAGAAAGAAGGAATAGACTATGAAGAAACCTTTGCACCTGTAGCCAGATACACTTCCATCAGATCAGTACTTGCTCTAGCTGCAGTAATGAAATGGAAGATACACCAAATGGATGTCAAGACTACTTTCTTGAATGGTGTAGTGAAAGAAGAAGTGTATGTGGAATAGCCACTCGGTTTCGAGACACATGATAGGGATTCTCATGTGTGCAGATTGAAAAAAGCCCTGTACTATTTGAAATAGGCACCCAGGACATGGTACGATAGAATTGACAATTTTCTATCTAGTTTGGGCTTTACCAAGGGTAAAGCAGATTCCAACCTTTACTACAAGGTTGAAGATGGCGACCCAGTGATGCTCCTACTATATGTAGATTATCTGTTTGTGACAGGTATGGATGGGTTGATTACTAATACGAAGAGAAAGCTTGCTATTGAGTTCAAAATGAAGGACTTGGGTATGATGCATTATTTTCTAGGTATGGAGGTGTGGAAGAGTGCGGATGGAATCTCCCTTGGACAAGGCAAGTATGCAGTAGAGATCTTGAAGAGGTTTGGGATGATGGACTGCAAGGCTATGGCCACACCTATGGCATCGAACCTGAAGCTATTGAGTGATGCTTCATCAGAAGTGATTGATGCCATGATCTATCATCAGATGATTGGGTCCTTGATGTACCTGACGAACATGAGACCAAATATTTTATTTACTGTGACCACCTTGAGCCAGTTCCTGACAAATTCAATACATGTTCACCTGACTGCTGCAAATCATATTCTGAGGTACCTAAGAGGAACAATTGATTATGGGCTCAATTACGAGGTGAATTAGAAGATTAACATAGAGGGTTATGTTGATTTAGATTGGGCAGGCAGTGCCATCAATAGGAAGAGCACTTTAGGGTGTTTCTTCAGTATGGGATCAGGTGTGATCTCTTGGTTTAGCAGGAAGCAATCCTTTGTGGCATTGAGTACAACTGAAGCAGAGTATGTCGCAGCTTGTTCATCTAGTTGTGAGGCAGTATGGCTGAGGAAGCTACTATCATATTTATTTGATCTCCAGATGAATTCTACTTGTATACATTGTGACAACTAGAGTTGTGTGAAGTTGTCAAAGAATCCAGTGTTCCATGACAAGTCAAAGCATATCGAGATCAAGTATCACTATGTCAGGGATATGGTGCAGAGGGGAGCAGTGAACCTCCAATATGTTGTGATGGATGATCAGATAGCTGATGTGTTGATGAAGCCATTGGCTAGAGTGAAGTTTGAGCACTTCAGGGAGAAGCTTTGTGTTCTCTAGATCGAGGTCCCTTCCAAGGGGAAGTGACAAGTCCGGAAGCCATTCTGACAAGTAGGTCATATGTAAGGGCTGAGCCATTCTATCATGGTGAGATTATTTGGTTCCTTCCATGTCAGATATGACTGCTAAGCCATTCTGATATGACTGTAGGATTGGTTCCTACATGATCAAATATAAGGGCTACTGCCATTCTGGGAATGGAGCTGCCTAGTGAGTTACCAGGAATACTTGGTCTGGGACTAAGGGCCTTTTTGAGACAATTGTAAGATGTAGTCTTACAAGATCAGATGTGAGTGTTGTGCCTTTATGATGAGTAGGTCAGATGTAAGTGCTATGAATTTTTTACGAGTAGGTCAGATGTGAGTGCTGGCCATTCTAACAAATAGGTCAAATGTAAGGGCTACTGCCATTATTTGGGAGAATGGAGGTACCTGGTCCATTACCAGGTACCTCAGTCTGGGACTGGGGGCCATTCTAATATGACTATAGGATTGGTTCCTACAAGATCAGATGTGAGTGCATACCACTTTGATGAGTAGGTCAGATGTAAGTGCTATGCCTTTCTGACGAGCAGGCCAAATGTGAGTGCTGGCCTTTCTGACGAGTAGGTCAAATATAAGTGCTACCGAAGACCTACGAGGAGGTAGGCCTACAACCAGCATGAAAAAGGGCTGGCTCTGTAGAAATTCCTGTGACAAGAAGAACCATGAGATAGCACCTATGGTACTGATCGAGATCAAGTGAGGATCTAGATCCAGTGATGATGACCCAGTGATGATCTAGATCGAGCTATGATCCAGATCTAGTTATGATGTCTCTGAGATGATCCAGATCGAGTGATGGTCTAGATCCAGCAGTGATGATCCAGATTGAGTGAGAATCTAGATCCAGTGATGATTTGGATCGAGTGATGATCTAGATTCAGTGATGATGATCCAGATCCAGTGATGATCTAGATCTAGTGATGATGATCCAAATCCAGTGATGATCCAGATTTAGTGATGATGATCTAGATCGAGTGATGATCTAGATCTAGTGATGATAACCCTGTGACGATCTAGATCCAGTGATGATCCAGATCTAGATAAAGATGACTTGAAGATGAATATGATGAGAACTTAACGATGACCTAGATGATACAGAGAAGAAGACTTGTGCTGAAAAACTGTGTCGAGAGAATATCTTCCTAGTTAAGAGGGAGTGTTGATGAATATGTAACTTCAGAATGTATTGACTTGTATATCTTATGTATTGTAAGCTGATGTTTATTTCGGGATGTATTGGTGATATACTTAAGTTATGTCATTCCCCGATGTTCCTATCGAGAGGATCTATAATGTAAACAAGTCATGTCAAGTTATTGTGGGTAACCCTCCTATTCTCTAAGGGTTAAAGTCCCCATAGTTTTGGGGCACTAAGGTTATTAGACTCTCATAGAGAGGTCGACCCTAGTAAGGTTTAGTCATGTCGAGAATTAGTATAAATAGAGAGCTAGCCTCTCTATTTAGCACACACTCATCCACACTTAGTTGTAGTACATAACTGAGGAAGAGAAAGACACTGGGGCAAGGAAGAAATAGGTTACTACTGTCAGGAGATCATCTTACTTTTTCGGGGGTTTTACTTTTGGTGCTGATTCTATCTCTTAGGAAGTTGCAGGGTTTTATCCATTTATGGTTTCCTTGAGGAAAAACACTGTGTTTATTGTCTCTTGTGTTTGATTGATGTACATGTTGTTCTCTCAGTTAAATATCCTAACATAATGCTATCTTAATTGATAAAAACTAATAGCAAATTCTTAGCCTCCATCATGCAGATTGTCATCTCCTTCAATGATCTGTTCTTTCTCTCAGAAACACCATTTTGCCGTGGTGTGTAAGGGATTGAATGTTGCATCTAAATACCTGCATATTTACAATACTGAATGAACTCAGACTTGACATACTCACTACCATTGTCAGATCTAAGGATCTTGAGTTTCCTCCCAGACCGGTTTTCAACCAAGGCTCTAAAGACTTTGAAGAGGTCAAAAACATCAAACTTATTCTTTAGGAAGTAAACCCAATAATACCTGGAAAAGTCAATATGAAGGTTAGTGCATATTTGGCTTGACTCATGGACATATGAGAGAATATATCAGCAATGTCACTATGGATCAGCTCAAGAGGTGCAAAGGTTCTCTCATGACTAGCTTTCTCATACTTGTGCTCTAGGTTTTTTCCTAGGATACAACCTTGACAGACTCCATTAGAAAACTTGATCTTTGGTAACCCTATGACCATATCTTTTTCACTCAAATCAGAAAGATACTTGCAGTTAAGATGGCCAAATATTTCATGCCAAAGCTTGCTTGCTTCATTAGCATGAAT
The DNA here is from genome assembly GCA_001517045.1 of Pseudotsuga menziesii. Taxonomy (NCBI): domain Eukaryota; kingdom Viridiplantae; phylum Streptophyta; class Pinopsida; order Pinales; family Pinaceae; genus Pseudotsuga; species Pseudotsuga menziesii. Next base: position 472,063 of record LPNX010925010.1, read on the forward strand.
CAGAAGAGCAGAGGGGTTTGAGTAGGGTAGAAAATGGGAAAACTTGTATACCTTCGAAGTGTGATCTACAACACCTTTTGCTATGACTTTACCATTCAAAATCTCAGTGATTTCAACATCATCAGGGGAGAATATGAACTTCTTTGGAGACCCAGTATGAGTCATCTAATACACTAACAAGAGATTAGAGGCAAGACCTAGAACATACAACACATTATTGAACTTACCATGGTTAAGATCAATCCTTCCCTTCCCCAAACTGTCGGTGAGAGAGTCATCTCCCAAAACTATTGGTGGACCTTTCGACATGCCAAGAGAGGATAATATCTATTTTGTCGAAACCATATGTCTAGAAGCTCCAGAGTCTATGATGAAGATAGGTGAGCTTGATATGTCAGCAACCAAGGCATGTACTCTCTCTCTATCCTTTGAATTTGATCCTCCTACCCTCTTCTTTGAGCAATCGAGAAGGGAGATTTTATTCTTATCCAGGAGTTGGGTCAACATGTCCATTTGTTTTTTCATACAAGAGCTCTTAGGATGATAGCCCTTACTGGAGTATGTGCACTTGCTCATTTCTCCTTTGATCTTCTTCTTCTGGGATTTCTTCTTGGAACCTTGGGGCTCCTCTTGAGACTTGTTCTTGTCTCTCTTTTGCTCAAGTGGCTTTTTAGCTTTCTTCTTGCTTTTCAAATCCATCCTTGAATCTCCAGCAACCAAATCTTGGTCTTTGGAAGGTTTGATGGTGCGCACCTATTAAATTTTAATATTCTAAGCTAGATCATTAGTATTTCATTTCAATTTTATAACAAAATCATATAAACAAGATCACTGAAAGATAGACAAGCAAAACCATACAAAAAGAACACAAATATTTATCCTGGGAAAATTGTAAAGGGAAAAACCTAGCAAAATCTTCTTCAATATAGATGCCCCAAAAATATAAAAGCTAAAACCAAAAGGGAGATCAAAGACTGATCCTCCTCCTTCTCCAGCTACTTCTCTCTCCTCCACTAATGTGCTACACAAGTGAGAGTGTATGTTGCAAATGAGGAGCACCACACCTTTATTTATATTCATCCATTCACTTTAATAATTAAATCCGACATGTAGGCTTGAGTTACACATGTAGGCTCAAGTAACCACACTGGGGTGCTAATGACCCACCTTTACAATTAGAGGGGACTACCTCATGACTCTTATTAGTTCTTGCAATTAGAAGCATCGGGGTAAAAAGTAATAGAAGTGGTTCTCCCGGTAGGACCATCGAGGACCAAAAAAAGATACATATAGAATATTCTTCAAAGTTACAATATTTCAACACTCCCCCTTAACGAGAAGGGTATTCTACAACAACATCAACAACAACAATAGTAGGAGAGAGATAGAGGACATCATCAACATCATCAGGGTAACACATCTATAAATCATTGGAAGCTTTTCAAAATCATATAGTCTTCATCTTCAATCTTCAATGACAACAACTCTTTGACCTTTCGATCAGCATCAACATCTTCAACACTTTGACCTTTTGATCAGCAACAACTTTTTCAACACTTTGACCTTTCGATCGGCAAAAAATTCAGCACTTTGACCTCTCGATTAGCAACAACATTTTCATCACTTTGACCTTTCGATCAACAACATCTTCAGCACTTTGACCTTTCTATCAGCAACATCTTCAGCACTTTGACCTTTCGATCAGCAACATCTTCAGCACTTTGACCTTTCAATCAGCAGCAACATCATCATCATCATACTATGATATTTCGATCAAAAACATCATCATCGTCACACTCTGATCTTTCAATTAGAAACATCATCATCACACTCTGATCTTTTGATCATAAATATCATCATCAAAACATCATCATCATCACACTCTGATATTTTTATCAGCAACATCATCATTAGTACTTTGACCTTTTGATCAGTAACATCATCATCAATAGCTCAAGGCTGGACTAACATCATCTATAGCAGGTGTAACAACAACCAACTTGATCCTTCCTTTCATAATTACGGGATCATGGATAACACTTCTATGGTACTCAGATGATCCTTCCTTTCGAAATTACGGGATCAAGTATAAGGATGATTAATCCTACCACGTTCTCAAGTACCGAAGTCACCAGATCCATTCTGAACCAAATTTCAAGGATGATAAAATCCTACCACCTTCTCGATGACCGAAGTTCACCAGATCCATTCTGAACCGAAGTTCAAGGATGATACAATCCTGCCACCTTCTCGATGACCGAAGTTCACTGGATCCGTTCTGAACCGAAGTTCAAGGATGATACAATCCTACCACATTCTCGATGACCGAGGTCACTGGATCACTTCTAGACATATGTCCTAGGATGATACAATCCCTCTTCATTCTCAAGGATCGAGGTCACTGGATCACTTCTGTACATATGTCCTGGGATGATACAATCCCTTTTCATTCTCAAGGACCAAGGTCATCATATCACTTCTGGACATATGTCCCGGGATGATACAATCCCTCTTCATTCTCAAGGACCAAGGTCCCTGGATCACTTTAGGGCAAGTTCCCAGGGATGATACAATCCCACTGCAACATCACTACTCACCCTTTCGGGGAAGGTATTTCTGAACCACACCAAGCTTGTCTCGAAAGTGTTCGAACTTTACCCGAGACAGGGGCTTTGTCATCACATCATCATCTAAACCATCATCATCTACATCTTCAGTATGTGAATATTAAACTATCACCATTTGTATCTCCAGTATGTGAATACTGAAAGCATCATCATCTATATCTTCAGTATAGAAATACTGAAAGCATCATCACCTCTATATTCAGTATAGAAATACTGAAAGCATCATCACCTCTATATTCAGTATAGAAATACAGAATCACCATCATCTGCATCTACAGTATGTAAATACTCAAACATCATCTATATATTCAGTATGGGAATACTGAAATCATCATCATCTATATCTTATCTCATATGTGGAAATACCGGATTTCTATGTGTTGCGACAGAACACAGGGTTCTCTGTCATCACAACTCTGGTTATCACATAGAATCATTGTAGTATCCATATGCAGGTCAAAAATACTTGATATCAGCTTCCAAATCCATATGGATTCATAACTTAGCATAGTAATCTACTATGTATTCTGCTTCATCCATGCTAAGAGAAACACTGGACTCTTTCCTGCTAAACCATGAACTCATAGCAGACCCCAAAAAAAGCATCTACTTGATGTGATTTTCTTGTATGAGATACTTCCAGCCCAATCTACATATGTATAGCCATACAATCTGTAGTCATGGTTTCCATCATAGTATAGAACAAAGTCTATAGTCTTTTTCAGATATCTCATCACATGTTTTGCGGCTATCAGGTGAACCTGTCTAGGTTGAACTAGATATTGACTCAAGGTGTTCACAGCAAAACAAATGTCTGGTCTAGTATTTGTTAAGTACATCAATGACTCAATAATATATCTGTATTGAGTCACATCCACTAACTCTGATGAGTCATCGGCTAATAACTTCAGGTTGGAATCCATGGGTGTGGCCATGTCTTTTCATTCGAACATATCAAATCTTTTCAAAAATTGCACTGCATACTTTCCTTAATTGAGAAAGATTCCTTCATACTTCCAGACCTAGGAAATAAAGTATTAGACCAAGGTCTAAATTATTTAGCAAACTTCTTCTTACATTCTACAATCTGTTTCTTATTCCCTGTCAGAAATAGATCATCCACATATAGTAATAGTATGACAGGTTCATCTTCTACAACCTTGTAGTGAAGGTTAGGATCGAATTTACTCTTGGAAAATCCCATGCTCATCAGGAAACTATCTATTCTCCCATACCAAGCTTTGGGAGCTTACTTCAGGCCATCGAGGGCCTTCTTCAACTTGCATACGTGAGTCCATATGTCTTCAACTTCAAATCCTTGTGACTATTCTATTTATACTTCTTCTTCAATCACACCATTCAGAAAAGTTGTTTTCACATCCATCTGGTGTAAGTCCCACTTCATCATGGATGCAAGTGCCATGATAGCTCTAATCAAAGTATACCGTGCTACTAGGGTAAATTTCTCTTCATAATTAATTCCCTCTTTCTGATAGAAACCTCTAGCCACAAGTCTTTCCTTACTTCTATCTGCAACATATTTTATCTTGTAAATCCATTTGGAAGATACCACATTCTTGCTTTCTGGTTTGAGTACTATATCCCAAACATCATTCTAGTATTATTTCATCATAACATCTTCCATGAGTTCGTCTTGTGAGGTCATCAACACATCCTAGTCTTCTGCATTCAACCTTGAAGGTTGGAACCTACTTTACTCTTGGTAAAGTCTCGATCCATCAGGAAGCTGTCCATCATGTCGTACCATGTTGAACTCAGATATCTTCTGTAGTCACTCCCCCTGAAGTGGAGTATCATCTTCCCTCTTCATTCTATACAGGTGGTTCTATGGTTGATATATACTTGTCAATAGAGTATTTCATGTCATAGTCTATTCTTTCTGAGGCAAATCATGAACCTTGCTTTGTACACTTATTCTTGTAGATCCATATGGAAGATACTACATACTTCCCTTTATGTCTCGAAACCATATCGAATACATCATTCCTCATGATCAATTGTTACTCTTTGATCATAGATTCTTTCATAGCCATGGTGGCCTTCATCCTTCGAGGTCGATCTACCTCTCTCTGAAGATATTTCCTTTGTCATGATGTCTCTGACTCTGGGAGCTTCAGATTCATGTTTATTGAATTGTCATCACTTGTTCTTCGGAACAAGTCTCATCCTTCTTTTCTTGTAGGCAGTTGTACAGGACCTTTCCTACAATTCAAATGCACTAGTTGCATGGTTAGAACTATTTCATAAAACATATGCATAATGAAAAATTATTATGCATCATGCAACTATTTATCCAACACAACATTCATCCATATCTCACTACTGTCATTAATGCAACCAGTCTATCATGCATAACACATCAACTGAATATAATCAAATGTATAACAAAAAAAATCATGAAATGACAATTGAATACTTATCTTTTATTTGTTTCGTGGGTAGACTCCCTCTTGATCCTTCTACCTCATCATATTCTTCATTCATGACATGATCATTTCTTATCCAAATGATAAGATGGATAAGAGGTTCTTCAATGATTGAGTTCTTCATATTCCCCATCGCTTGAGGGATCTTCTTTGAATGGTGAGAGCTTGATCTTCAATTGCTCCCATCTTATTCTTCTCTTCTTATGAGTTGAGATTCTTCTTCTTCCCAGAGTCACCTGAAAGTAATCACTTCCTTCTGGCACATATTCCTCACATGAATGAATCCCACGATCCTGGGAGGCCATTCAAGGTGGCTATCACCACTTCTGCATTCTTCACTTCTTCTTTTACCTCTTCAATTTGTTTCTTAAGGTCATCTTTTGATGTATGTTCTTTCCTTCAAATAGCTTGGTAAAGGAATCAAACATCTATTTCGGTGTCTTTAGGGAAGACACTTTTGGTATAGGTTGATCCATAATTGAATCATCAATGGTCTTCTTGGCCTTGACCAAGTTCTTTTGGTGTAAGGCTTTGAGCCTCATCTCCCTCTGGAGCTGGAACCTCTCTACTCATGTAGGTGTCCAATTCATTTTTTTCTTTAGAGAGATCACAAACTTTCATGCTTGGAATTTGTCAACTTCACCAAGCTTATCATCAAGCTGATGAGAACCTCTAATGGAAATAGCAAAATATTAGATCTTACCGATTTGAGGTGTCCATCCTGGTTCTAGAGCTGGCTGATCTAGGGTTTGTTAGAGAAACCATAATTTTCAAAACTTGGAATATTTCATATCTTATTGGATATAAATATATATCTCTTCAAGCTGAGCTATCCAATGTACTCCTTTTCTAAAAACTGTGGCTGGAAGCTGCCGGAACAGGAAGCCCTAGTTTTCCAATTTATCCTGTAGAAATTCTTGATACTGTTTCTATGATATCTCTAAAATTACTACTCTTCTATGTATGAAACTTTATACTAAGGTACCCTCACATTTCTATGTTCCAACACCATAGGTTTCATCAGAATGGGTTTCACCAATTGGGACTTATGATCATTTTCCCAAGGTAACCTTTTACAGGACTGTTTATAACATCAAAGTTGTACAGACTTACACGTGTCACTGTTTCATCTTTGGAGTCTGAAACTTAGACCAAAGAAATTAAATTCTGTTCCCTTTTTGGAACATCTTAAAAAAAATTATTTGGACCTTTGTATCCCAAGATATAGAAATTCTCCCCAGGTGTCCTATTTAGGGATGAATCCTGGAAGAGGCTGGAACCCTAACTTGGAGGGATCATATGTCCTATAATATAGCAAAGACGAGGCTGAATTTTGGATACAGTGTACATCATGATTTTATATTCTATTTATGAAATTTTAAGCTCCTTATCCTTCTCCAATCCCGAGATAAAGTGAATGTACCAAACCTTATCAGTTTTAGTATTTAGGGTTTTGCCAACTCAAGGTCAAACTAGGTTTTGACTTTCCCAGAGTTTCACCCAACCAAAAATATTGACCCAGGTCTCTAAAATTCGATTTTGATGAGGAGATAAATCCTATGTTGGGCTCACACAAAAATTCTTCTTCTGTAGAAAGCCCTAATTTCTCGCACCAAAAACTGAAAATGCTTGGAATCGAATTCTACTTCGACAGAAAGATGCACCCTTCAATGGAGAGTCAGCCTAGACTTCTTTTACTGATCGATTGTGGAGAGAGACCCAAAAATTAAGAATCCCTAGCTTCTCTAGATGCACAATGTCTTCTTTCACAGTGGCTCTGATCCCATGTTAAATTTTCATATGCTAAGCTAGATCATTAGTATTTCATTTTAATTTCATAACAAAAGCATATAAACAAGATCACTGAAAGATAGACAAGCACAACCATACAAAAAGAACACAAATATTTATCCTGGGAAAACACTAAAGGGAAAAACCCAGCAAAATCTTCCTCAATATAGATGCCCCAAAAAGATAAAAGGTAAAACCAAAAGGGAGATCAAAGACTGATCCTCCTCCTTCTCCAGCTACTTCTCTCTCCTCCACTAATGCGTTACACAAGTGAGAGTTTATGTTGCAAATGAGGAGAACCACACCTCTATTTATATTCATCCATTCACTTTAATAGTTAAATCCGACATGTAGGATCAAGTAACCACACTGGGGTGCTAATGACCCACCTTTATAATTAGAGGGGACTGCCTCATGACTCTTATTAGTTCTTCCGATTATAAGCATCGGGGTACAAAGTAATAGAATTGGTTCTCCCGATAGGACCATTGGGGACCACAAAAAGATACATATATAATATTCTTCGAATTTACAATATTTCAACACCACCATCAGCAGCTTATCTTGCTCCTGTGTGAGGGATTCCATGAACTCTGCAAGCTTAGGCATCTTCCAGGCTTGAGCTGTCAACTTGGTGGAAAGGAAGGTTGAAAAAAAAACTAAATAGTCAGTACCAAGGTTAGAAAGTATGGCCAAAACTAGTTTCTATTCCTTGTTTTCAATTCCACACTGTTTCAACTGCAAAACAAGGGCCTTAAACTTGGAAAAGTAGAGTTGCAATGACTCGAAGCTACTGGGATTTAAGGAGATCATCGCATTCTCGATTTGATGTCCTCTCATATCATATTCCTTTCCAAAAACCTCTTCTATATTCTCCCACACTTCATTAGGTAATGTCAATCCATCAAGATGGAAGAGGAGGTCTCTTGAAATGCTCAGACACAAAAGACCATAGGCCTCATCCCTCCTGTTGTGCCATTTAATTTTCTCTACAGCTGCATTGGGATCTCTCTATATTGACATAGTTACCCTATAGAGACCTTTCTCTCTCAAAAATATCTCCATCTCATCTTTCCACTCAAAGAAATTGAATGGAGTCAAGATGATCTTCTGAGATTGGTCCATAGCTCAAAAACTGTGCCCTCCAGTCAGCAGAATGGGCTCCCAATCAAGATGTCAAACCTGTAATAACAATAAGAAAGGAGAGAAATAGATCTACAAAGGCTCTGATACCATGTGGAAATTGAACCCAAGAGATAGAACAATTACACTCACAAAATTGCTAATCAAACATGCAAAATTCACACCAAAGGAGACAGAAATTGGAGAATAACACTGATCTATATTCAATAAGTGTACAATACACAACGTTATGAAGTAATAGGATTATTAAATATATAATTACATGAGATATTTGAATTCATAAGGATTCCATTCGAAATGGTCAAAAAGAGGGCGTACTAAATCTAGTCAAATCCCCCATAGGTGCATAAAGCAGTTTCCAAATCTACCAAGATGCTCATGAATTGGATAAGTTAAGTAGGAAAGCTAATGAGGGATGGAAAGAAAACTCATACATGCTTTTATTAGGAGAAAATGAGGGAGGAAGATATGGGAAAAAAACAAGTCAATTACACCTAGTCTAGCTTTTCCTTTTGCCTTAAATCTCAATAAAATAGGTAGCTTTTCAGAAGAAGCAGATATGCACTTTGGAGGATCTGGAATAAAGCAGACATGCTAAATTAGGTTTCCAATATGCTTCCCAAGTGCTCCATGAATCATTTTTAGCATGTGTTGACTTCTAGGAATTATAGAACACAACTAGCATAGAGTGGAATCTAGGAAACTAGGTAATAAGACAAAAATAATTAAAATTAATGTCTAAGGTAGGTAACTATGGGTTGATTATTCTAACAAGTGTTGTAAAGGGGATAAGTGATGCCCTCATTAAAGTTGATTCCCTCACTAAGGATGATGTTGGCATGGCATGGCATGGCATAGATGATGATGTGGAATGAAGATGAAATAATTTTTACATTATGACATCATTCTGTAGAAATACGACAACTTAGTGAAAATCAAGAAATTTGTTAAGTATGGGAAAATTGGTCCAAGTAGCCTTAAGAGGATGCCCACCACAAATTGTGTGTTGAATAAAATACCCACAGCACATGGGGATATTGTAGGTTGTTGTTTTGTCTACTCAACCATGGTCTCATTTTGTCCAAAGAGACCCTAAAGAAGAATTTATGGACCTGCCAAAACTGTGGTTTAGGGAAATTAAACCAAGCCTAGGAGAAGATAAAAAATTTACCAAGTATGGAATTATTGGTAAAATATTCCTAACTGGCTTTAGGGAAATGCCTGCCATAGCTCATAGGATGATGATAACAATATTCTGAGAGTGTGGATCTCTAGAGTGTTGTATGGTGCATCCAAACATAGTGTTATTCTGACCAAAAATTATTTTAGTGAGAAGATATCAATCTGCCAAAAGTGCCTCTCAACCATATTTGCACTGCTCCAGAAAAATGCTTATAGAGGAGAGAGAAATAAACTCCAGAATATGATAGTGGTCTTGATGGATTCACCTTGTTTTCCTATACCCATTGGGCATCTCACTTGCCAAGTTTGAAGGAAAAATAAAATCACCTTGGTGACCTAGGGTTTGAAGAGAACTGGTTAAGTGTTAGACAAAGAGTTTGAGAGACCATTTGGAAATGCCCAAAATTAAATATTTAAAGGAATAAGATTGCATCAAGAAACAAATTCATATGCAATAAATAACAATAATAGTAAGTTGATTTCTTAACTCAATTGAGGCCAGGATAAGTTTATGTACTATATGAAAAATATTTATTTCATATGATATAGGGACATTGACGTCATAACCCAATATACCTGGATTTGTGAAAAAAAAACAATATACGTGAAATCAATAAAAAAACTCATTTGTGTGCATTCCTCGGCATGAATTCCAAAGATTGCATTCCTCAGTGTTCATTCCATAGCATGAATTCCTAAGCTTGCATTCCTCAGCGTGCATTCCTAATCTTGCATTCCTCAGTGTGCATACCAAACCAACCACCATTGCAATTGAAATTGGGTCGTTGCATACTATGGAAATAGATGAAATAGGGGCATCTTGCACCATGGAAACAAACACATGGGCCTTCTCTACCACGGCATCAGGAGAAGCACAGGGTTGCCAAGTTGAATGATTCACGGTGAAAAAAATACAAGAGAATGTTGATGAATGGAGTGATACAATCATATGGCCAACTATTATGTTAAATATCCTTTTAAGAGAAGGAGTGAATAGGTTGATTTTTGGACATTTTAATTTCCAAAATGATGAGATAGATGATTTCATCTATAGTTATTATCATCGGGCTATGGAATTGAATATTTTTGGGAAGAGGGTTCATATAGACCCCGATTTGGTTTCCAGAGAAACCAAAATTCCACGAAGAGAGGGGGCAATGTTATACTCATGGAAAACCCCCAAGCTAGTAAAGATTCAGAAGGTCAGTAAAATTTGTGGGAAATGAGTTGTTGTTCCCAGCAATGGTCTAAAAATGGAATATGTTCCTCAAGGAATATACAAAACCTTGATTCAGAATATCCTTAGGACCATTATGAATCACCACAAGTGGAATGATATTTCAGGTGATTGCATGCGGTTGGCCATACATTGGGTTGAAGACATGGCCATAGATGTCCCTCATCTATTGGCTAGGACATTTCACTCTGCATTGCAAGATAGTAAAATGAAGAGGGTCAAGTTCAGTTACCCGGGAACAATGCAAAAAATTATTAATTTATGCGGGAAATGAGTTCAAGTTCAGTTACCATCTACATGGCCATAGATGGTCAGTAAAATTTGTGGGAAATGAGTTGTTGTTCCCAGCAATGGTCTAAAAATGGAATATGTTCCTCAAGGAATATACAAAACCTTGATTCAGAATATCCTTAGGACCATTATGAATCACCACAAGTGGAATGATATTTCAGGTGATTGCATGCAGTTGGCCATACATTGGGTTGAAGACATGGCCATAGATGTCCCTCATCTATTGGCTAGGACATTTCACTCTGCATTGAAAGATAGTAAAATGAAGAGGGTCAAGTTCAGTTACCCGGGAACACTGCAAAAAATTATTGATTTATGTCGACCCAGTCTTGTAGGGTCAAAATCTATTAGAACATACATTAGGAAGCCTAAAGAACAAAAAGAAATGAGGAATTACCTCAACCATATTTAAAGAACAATGTAGAATTAGTTTCTACTTTCACTACGTCAACAGTACATGGACAACCTTTCAAGGACAATATGGAATCTGTGGGAAATGAAATCCCTTCAATTTTCCATGAAGAAGATATTGCTGCCACAACTTTGGATGGAATGCATGGAAATGAAAATGCAGATCAAAGGGAGGAATTTGTGAACAATCATATGGACCATTCATCGGCTAGTGATGAACACCTAATTCATGCCAAATATTTTTTATGGTAGATTCATTTTTTCTTTATTTGATAAAATGGTGCATTTCAAAGAACAACCTACCTTGTGGGAGGATTCCTTCACAGCTAGAGATGAATTGTGCAGAACTAAGGATGTCCAAATTCTTGATTTGGTACATCGTATTACAAGTTTAGAGAAAAAATTTGTGGAAACTAAAAAAATAATTGGCCAGAAGAATAAACTTATTAAGGATCAATGTTCTACATTTAGTGTAGTTCTAGAAGGATCGATTTCTGACCTTGACAGACTGAAAGACAATTTTCAGGCTGAAAAGAAAAAAGATGAGGAAACTATAGGGAGACTTAAAAATGAGCTGAAAACAAGCCTCAAGTTTTGAACATGCCACTATTGAATACTGTATTTGGTAAGGAAGCAGAAATTTAGCAAGAATTGAAGAAGAAAGAAACATGTATTGCAGGTTTGAAGGTTGAGTTTGAAAATAAAATGAGAGAAATGATCATTAAATAACAAAATGAAACTGTAGAATATGAAACAAGATTGGAAAAATTGAATAAAATAATTAAAAAATATATGAGTTGCTATAAAACTAAGAGAATTGAAAGGATTTCAACAACACTTGGGGATAAAAGAGTTGGAAGAGGAAAAGAATCAACAGTCAAGGGTAAATAGGTCTGGTCACTAGAAGAATCATTAATCAAGGGTAAACAGGTATGCACACCAGAAGGATCAACAATCAAGGGTAAAATGGTCAGCACACAAAAAGATTCCAAAGTCAAGGGTAAGAATATCAGCACACCAAAACGTTTTTGCAGTACAAAACTTGGTGATGTAACTATGGAGAGATTACTCCAGTTTCAGAAGTCCTTGCAACAACGAGAGAAGACCTTGAACAAATCTTCTTCAACAATCGATGCTGTAGAGTTAACATTTGGCTCATTAGTTCCAACATTGAAGAAGAAGATAGAGGAGAAGGAGGCTGAAATTAGAGACCTTCACCAAAAACTATTGGAGAAGGGAAAAGCACTACATTTGGGATGTGATAGTGAGATACAAGATTTGAAATCCCAAATTAAATCTTTGCAAATGAAACATGTGGCAGAAGCAATTTTGTATACTCCATCTGATACAGATTTGAGGGAACAAGAGCTCGAGGAGGAGGTACAACAATTCAAGAGAAAATTAAGTGCAATTCAATCTAAGCTAAAGTGGATGAAGGATGACATTAAAAGAAAGGAAGATAAGCACTGAAAACAGAAAAATAAAAATGTGTTTCTAATGTGTAATACAAGTGTAATGTGTAATCCATATATGAATTTTTCCTATATCTATGAGATTTTAATGTGGAACCCATACTGAGAAGTGTGTATGAAACTACAAATGCTGAATATATTCTTCGTAATATATTCTACAAATGAATTGACATATGAAATATTATTGAAATATATTCTACAAATGAATTGAGAGATCATCATCTCTAGTGCAATACATAAAAAATTCCCTTAAAAATGGTATTAAAACTATCCCTTGAAATTTGATCACTGGAGGTTATGAAAAAGTAACACTTGCTCTGCTTGACACTAAAAAAAATTCTAAAGGAGAAAGTATCAGGTAAAAAATTGGAAATATTAAAATGATAAAAGGGGAGGAATAATAATAAAAAGACTCTCCTATTTTATTCATTGAATTTGACAAAGAAATAAGGCATGTGTGTGCATTTTACTGAAGCAAGGAAATTTTGGATAGCTTCACTCAAATGCACATCCAGCCTACATTACAAAGACAAATTCATCGATTCAAACCATGGAGTGTCTGTTCAGGCATAAAAAACCTAAATAATCTTTCAAAGTTTAAATTTTAGACATAAAAACTAATGGTCTACAAGGAAACTCCAAATTTATGTGTTTTCCACATGGTAAAAATCATAGTTGAGTGCCTCAAGTAAATGCACACATTGGCCTTCATTTCATGTTATATTAAATAAATTGCACTATAACATAGGCATACCAAACTTTTCTACAAACTCTTGTATTCACTTTTGTAAGTTGTATGGTCTACAGTAAAATCCAAGTCATCCAAAATAACAATTGATATCAATCTGCCAAAAGTGCCTCTCACCCATATTTGACTGCTCCAGAAAAATGCCCACTGAGGAGAGAGAAAGAAGCTCTAGAAGATGAAAGTGGTCTTGATGGATTCACCTTTTTGGCCTCTACCCATTGGGTATCTCACTTTCCAAGTTTGAAGAAAAAATGAAATCACTTTGGTGACCTAGGGTTTGAATAGAACTGGTTAATTGTTAGCAAAAGAGTTTGAGAGACCATTTGGAAATGCCCGTAAGGGGGTGTTCCTTTGATGATAAAATTAATTGAATGATATGGTCCTATTCATTGTTGAAATGAATATATAGCCATGCTCTTGGTTTTTATTATGGTGATCATATAAGGAAAAGATCAACATGCCAAACTAGAAGAAAAATGTTATTTTGCATACTTAAGACAAAGGAAAAATGGCTAAGTGTTAAAGGGGCTAAGCGATGCCCGCATTATGGTTGATGCTTGCACTAAGGATGATACCAGCATGGCATGGCATGGAATAGATGATGATGTGGCATGAAGTTGAAATCATTGTTGCATTATGACATCATGATGGAGAAATATGACAAATTAGTGAAAATTAGGAAATTGGTGAAGTATGGGAAAACAGGTCCAAGTAGCCTTAAGAGGATGCCTGCCACAAATCATGTGTTGAAGAAAATTCCCACGGCACATGGGGATATTGTAGGTTGTTGTTTTTTGTAATCAACTGTAATGAACATAAAATATATAAATATTAAAAATAATATTATTAGATAATTATTAATTATTAATTAATAATTATCAAAGAGTCATGACCGTAGGTTGAAAAGTCACGAATGGACATATATAAGTTCGACCACTGTAATTCAATCATATCAATTCATATCATCAATTTAATATATTATTATGGCTTATCTCATTTACCAAGTTTTCTGGTAATATTATTTCTACAAGCGAATAAATATTCGCTTCAGTGGTATCAGAGCTAGCCCTTTCTTAGGCTTGTGCTCATTCTGGCTTTTAGCCAAAATTTCAGATTTTATCTAATTTCAGAGTTTCTCTGTACACTTGGTCTTTGACCAGTCCTGGCTTTGGCCATTCCTAGATTTCAAATTGACGAAAAATATATATATATAAATTATTATTAAAAAAAAAAAAATCCTTGAAAAAATATCGGCTGCAAATTTGAAGGATACTACAGCAAAATTGAATTAGAAAAAAAAGAAGAAAAAAAAAGAGTTAAAAAAAAAGAGAAAAAAGTAAAAAGTGCATCACCCAGGTTTCCATAATTTTTGGGTTTCCCAAAAAATAGGACTTTGTCCTTAAAAGAATTAAAAAAAAAGGGTAAAAGTAACTCCCCCCAAAAAATAGAGAGTTAAAAAAAAAAGTGAAGAAAAAATTAAAAACAAAAAAAAACTAAAAGAACGAGCCAAAAAAAAAGAAAAAGAAAAAAAAAAGGTTAAAAAAAAGGGGAAATAAAAAAAAGGTTAGAAAAGAGAAGATAAAAGTAAAAAGTGCATAATAATAACTATTAAAAGAAGCAAGTGAGATTTGAACCTGGGTGGGGAAGTTAACAATCATTCCTGCCAACCACCCAAGCTACTCACATTTTATAAAACTTAAGGGAAATAAAATATAAAAAAGGTGCATAATAATAACTACAAAGAAGCAAGTGCGATTTGAACCTAGGTGGGGAAGGTAACACTTACTCCTCCCAACCACCCAATCTACTGACATTTTTACAAACTATTGGAAAAAAAGAAGGAGATATTGATTAAACTTCAGAAAAAAAAAACTCATGAATATGGATTTTAATATTGAAAAGAAGCAAAACTTTCCTATCACCTTACAAAAAAATATTTCAATACTATTTAGAATTAAAGGGACACTTGCAGGGAAGGATATCACCATTTCTATTGCACCTGCGGAAAGAAATAATTATATTAATACTGAATTCGCTAACCATTTAGTGATTCCTGAGTCAAATATAAGGGAAGAGCTAGACTTTTTGGACAAAAAACAAACTGAAATAAGTGGATTACAACTGAGTGTTGGAGATTATATGGTCACATCGAAATTCATTGTTAGTTCCTTATGGAGCTTTGACGGTGACATAATTTTGGGTTTACCCTGGATAAAAACATTGGGGACTTTCATCTTAAATGCCGAAAAGAAGTTTCTAACATTTTCCTATAACCGGAAGAGAATAACATTTCAAGATATTACAATGAAGTCAGAAATAGAACCTCCAACATGTGAAGAATTCCAGGATATATCAAACATGATTTCACAGGGTAATCAAAAGTCAGAACAAAAGAAGCAGGAAGAAGTTGAAAAAATTGTCACTAGTAAGGATGAAGAAATCACTCGTTTGAAGAATCATAGTCAAGACTTGATTGCCCAAATTAAGAAATTAAAAGAAGAAAGTGATTTCAATCAGAGATGAACAAATAAAGATATAAAGAAAGAAATAAGTGATTACGAAGTAGAAACAATCCGCTTGAACAAAATCATTAACAACAAGGATGAAGAACTGACGCACATAC
>LPNX010925010.1:492481-552428 GCA_001517045.1 Pseudotsuga menziesii
AGAATTTTTGGGGGGGGTTTTAAAAACCGCCTCCAGAAGTATTGAGAATTATACTTTTGGGAGGGGTGTTTAAGAAACCACCCCCAAAATATTGAGAATTGGAATTTGGGGGGAGGGGGGGGGAGGGGGTGTTAAAAAACACCCCCAAAAATCTTGAGAATTGCACTTTTGGGGGGGTTATTTAAAAACCACCCCCAAAAGTCAAATTTTTGGGACTTTTGAGGGGGGTTTTTAAGAACTGCCCCCAAAGACTTAAATTTTTTTTTTTGGGGGGCGGGGGGTTAGCAAAATCACCGCAAGCTAAAACTGCCCCCAAAAGGGTATTTTGTTGTAGTGATTACATTGTTCTTGTGGTCCTCACTTGATTTGTCATCAAACTTAGGTATATCGAAAGGAAATTTCATTGGAATAGCATGCTAGGAAGGATTGTGATGAATAGGATCATTGATCAAATGCGACAAATATGGAAGATCAAGCATAGCTAGAAAGGGTGGCTATTGATTTGGTTGTAGATACCAGTAATATTGATAAGGCATTTGAATTCCACGATTGATAAACTGGAATTGATGATCCTCCAATAACAAGTGGGTTAGGTTGAGGTTAGTTTTTGAAAGTTCCACCTAATGGTCCCCTAGGTGGCCCCCCCAGTGGGATGCCCCCGGGTGGACCCTCAGGTGGTTGACCTCTAGATGGGGGACCTTTAAGTGGTGGCCCTCCAGGTGGTGGACCTTCAGGTGGTGGTCCTCCATACAGAGGACCTATAGGTGGTGGTCCTTCATAGGGAGGACCTCTATATGGCGGTCCTCCATACGGGGAACCTCCGAGTGGACCCCCAAATGGTGGAAGTCCAAATGGGGAAGATTCAGATGTACTTTCGTACATGTTTGCAAACAAGATTCTATAAATAGGGACATTCGACCAATTAGTTTGTAATCATGGGGTATAAGGGTTACTAGGATAAAGGATGTCGAGAAAAAAATTTCCGGAGGAAATGGGTTGGTAGTTTTGGGTCACCATTTCCTGTTGATTTCCTAGGTGAAGGCATCTCCATGTGGGTTGGTTGGAAGTTGGTTGTCCCGGTGTGGAGGAATGAAATATTGTGTTTGTAGTGGTGGAAGGTGGCCCATCTATGGGTTGTTCTAGAGAAACACTCTGCCTGTGATTCGAACTAGTTCTAATGGTTGTGGGGATAGTTGGTCCTCAAGATTTCCCCCTAATGACGAGATTAATAGGAGAAATAGGGATAGAAGGGATAGTTTGAGCTGATAGGGAAAGGATTAAAGGTTGGATGGGATTATAGGAAAGCACACTTTGAACCAATATTCTAGATACATTAGCATCATTAGACCGAACAAGGGCATGGTGGTATTCGGGAGTGGATCTTTCCAAATGGATTGGAAAAGGAGAAACACTTCTCCTTCTTATGATTTCTCCTCTCCTACATAAATTGGACACCATCTCACAGAAGGGTCCAAATACTCATTATCGGATAACAACAACCTTGAACATACAGAATGGTTCAACCATAATGATGGTTAAACACTTCTACTCCAAATATTAACCATTCAAAAAGGAACACACACAAACAACCCTACACAAGCTAAGGTTACATGCAAACTTAAGTGATAAAGAGGGGCTAAGAAAGCCAAAACCTCACTAGGTTTTTTAAGTTGTCACAACTCGCGATATACTGTAGGTTCCAACAACAAAACATGACAAGGAGGATTGAGACTGTACCCTTTCCTAAATACCTGAATACCTGGACAACACATGCGTAGTAGCTCCCCGAGTGTTGTTCTTAGTGTATTTCTCCAATTGGACAACCAAAAGGATTTTCTCATTTGGTATCGGTTCCTAGAAGGGTCTCCCTATATACACCAAGTATGTGGGAGCTCAAGTCCGTGTTAGTGTTGCTTGATGCACAACTGTTTGAAAGGGGCCTTCCAATATACTATCGCGTATGTGAAGAAATTTTTGATATACCTCGGATCTACATGAAAAGATGTTCGATATAATGTTTGGTATATGGAAGAACCACATGATCCCTGGGATGTAGTGTAGGAAAATAAATGACAAATCCTATGTTTATAGACACTGAAACACATCTTCTAACTTATCACTCAAATTAATAATAATTTTAACCTAATCTATCGTTCAATTTTATTTTTAAGGTTAGTGAATTTTTGTGGAATATGAAGTAAATTGCAATATTTGAATCATCTAAATGGTGATGCAATTTTCTTTTCAATGAAATATATCTATATTAAGGGGGGGTTCTTTTTTTCAAAACACAAAAATACAACCATGCGATCCAAATGACTCGTTTCCTCAGACTTCAAGTAATTTTAGACAAGCCTAAACTCTAAGGCAATGTTTTTAAAAGATCTTTTGATTCAAAAAGAAAGGGATTCATAATGCACACATGTCGATTTTGTCTAATAAATCCTCAAAAAAAAAATCACTTTCAATGATTTAACCAAAGCAAAAGAAAGCAATCCATCATTTTCTTTTGTTTTTTATACGATTTCAAATAAACAAATTTAAAAAATCACACTACAAAAGCAGAGAATCCATACTATTTTTCCTTTCTACACATCTGTAAAGAGATCCTAAAGGACTAGTCATATAAACCATACACCCAAAATCCGATTTTCACATGAAACTTATTCAATTTCGAATATTCTACTAGGACAACTTCTTAAGATCTAACATTAAAAAGTACATACAAGATAAAAACACATTGCAGGAACTGTCAACGAGCATGGAAGCAAATTGACCAAACCCAAAAAGAAGCAAACGTTTTGAAAAAAATAGTTGTAGAGATGGAGAAATCCTACCTTGGCGCACCCTGTATGGCAAAACTAGGGCATCATACTGTGATCGATGCACTATACCTCTTTGTAGAAGGAATAAATGGTGCTTTCTGACTCTAGAAAGAAGGCATTGATGGATCTTGTTGTCAGTGGACAATAGGCATCAGGAAGGGTCCAATGCTCTGTCAAGCACACTCAGGTGCGTCGACGGATCTAGAGAACAAAAGAGCCAAATAACCTTCAAGATAGACCAATGTGAATTAGAATTTAATTATGGTGAGTAAAAACATGAACCAAAGAAGGAGAATGAGGGTGAATTAAGGTGGACTAATCCCCTTAGATATTTGAATGAGTAAGAGAAAATTTCATATGCTTGTAATCAAAAGTGACATAAAAAAATTCATAGATCTGATTGGTTTTTCCCTAGTATGGTCCCGAATTTTGTTATCGGGAATGTTTCAATCAATGTGGACATAGTTTGTTCCTCTATCCTGCATGGGGAAGATCTAAAACAAAAAACCACAATGATGCATCCTTCTCCTAGATAAATGAACTATTTGAATGTTAATCTTTCCTTACCTTAGTGATGGAGGTTTTCCTTTCCTTACATATCCTTTGTGATCAAATGTACCTACAAAGAGCATGAAGAATGAGACAAAATGGTGAAAGCAACAAGAAAATCCAAATATCTATACTAATAGTCAAGGAAAAAACTAATAAACAACTGATATTAGCACAAATCGTTTATGGAAAAGGAGAACATGTTTGTATAGATAATATAAAGAGTAAGAAGCTACAACCAAATCCTTGACATTGAAGCCTCAATATGACAACACTTTTAACATCACTCTTACACACACTCTACAATATTTTACAATCCTCACTCACAATGACACTGTCTTACCTACTACACCAGCTATGATTCCCAAAGCATGAAGATGCTCTCTTAGTATTCTTCCCTTCTCCACTCATGAGAAGAAGCTTGTATAAATATGACAAGTGAAGCCTAAAGGGGTTGAGATATTTTGGGAGGAAGGTAGGCAATGATCCCTAGGGGCTAGGATCTTGAGTTCCACCTAATCCAAGCAGTTGATCATCCTCAATGAGGAATTTTGTCTAGAAGGTTCTTGAAACATCCCTTTTTACCTTTTTGACAGTGCTAATGCTCTCTGCATATGGTAAAGTAGCGTCAACGCTATTTTCCTTGAGGGAAAAGGTGTCACTGACGCACTATGTCAGCGGGAACAAGGCGTCAAGTACGTCTAACATCCTATTTCAAGAGACAAGGTGTGTCATACATCATAGGATTGGGAAAAAAGTTCTACAAAATTTGTCCTGGCCGTGCCACATCAGGGAATTCATCATAACTACCAATTTTAGGTGTAACAAGTATAATGTCATATTATTCTAATTCCTCCAAGCTTGCAAGTGGAATTTTTTATTCTTGATTGATATTTGTATGTTTCCAAGTTTTAACATATTTGTCAATTATGTTTCTATAGATCTCTATGTTCTCTATGCAAATTGGACAAAAGCATGATAGCTTGAACTTCTATCAAATGAAAATACATTTTGGAAATATTTTTTCTTAATTGAGTGTGATTCTCTAGTTACATGTATGGTGCTAGCATCATAGGGAATTCACCTGTTTACATCTTGGATTCCAATAAGACAAAAAACCTATGGATTGAAAAATGTGTAAGTTTGAAATGTCAATATATATTAAAGATAAGTTGAAATTTCAATCACCATTAAAAATAATATTTTTAATAAAGTTAATCAGATTTGCATGTACAAAATATGTACACTCATGCATACATCGCTTGATTGTTGATTATATTCATAGCTTCGATTTTATTTAAACCATTGAACAACTTTTTTTTATCCAATACAAATTTACTGACATAATGGTTCATCTGCTACCTTCGATATGATCATTTTACACATGCCCCTACACCATTATGTTCTTCTTTCCCATGACCAATCTCAAAGAAATTCCAACAATGTTTAATGTTTGAATTATTATGAAGGTGACATAACCAAAATAATGGTTATGATGATTTAAATTGACCTTTGACCATATCCAATGTTCATTGAATTGAATTCCATTTTGTTTCATTGAGTCATACATTATACCAAAACAATGTTGAACAAAATGTGTATCATTTCACTTAAGAGGCGCACTCTACAACCCAGTATGGGAGAGATGTGTAAATCCTTCTATGCTCATCCTAGATCTGACATGCATCCTTTATAAAAATAATAAAATATTATTAAAAATAATAGCATGTGTACTAAAATTAAATTTAAATTATTTAAAAATGCATATATACATACATACATACATATAACTATACAAATTAAGTAAGATAAAACCATAAACATTGCATTACACACTTCCTCGACATTTCCACTAAAAAAAAGGGTTTGCACCTTGAGAGAGTTGATATACCTCTTGGCACTGAGTAAATCCCCTTTTAGATGGATATATATTGGTGTATACAATTATCAATAATATAAAAATGATACTCTTTTATCACTCAAAAATCACCATTTGTTCTTTATATATCATCAACATTGTGTTTAGCATTTCTATATAGAACATGGACAAGTGTAGAGACTTGGTCAAAATATAGTATTCATTGTATATCTCATTTTTGTGAAACACATATGTAATTTTCTTCCAAACCAACCACGAACAAAATTGTCCCTTGTGGAGAAGCTTCAAGAGATTGTTTGAACTATATGTCTTTCCACCATGCTTTGCATGAATACTTGGTGTATTTATAAATCTATTTTTTTAACTTGTTCAAGAAATCTCGCATATGTATTTTATATTCTCTCAAATAAATCCTTTAGAAATAGCATTTAAAGAAACCATAATGTTGAGATCTTGAATATATTCAAATCTAAGTGAATCCATGAAGATGAGTAACATTTTTGGCCAAAAATGATGATGAAAATTCAATTTTTTACTCATCCATTAAATTTAAGGTCTCAGAACTTGTATATTCCTTGTGACTTCCAACATACAACAACAACAACAAAAATGTAGGGAGTTATGTCATATTTCTACCTATATTTTTTTTAAATAATAAAATTATTTAGTATACCAAAATTGCATTTAATGATAGGTTTGTTCTTGTAAATTTTATAAAACGTTTACAAGCAACTTGTGTTCATGTAAAATAATTTAGTGATAAATGCATAATTTTTTAATAAAAAACTCAACATAATCTACACAAAATGCACTAGCGCGCACATATTTTTTTTTTTAATTTATGATGGGAAATTACATATTTTTTATTTTTTTAAATGAACTGTTGAATATTTTAATTGCATTTCATACATATGTGTGTGCATGTAAGGTTTTTTTTATTGGTTGCAAAAATCTAAAAATAAAAAACACCATTATGAAGAGCACACATTAGTCTAGGGTGTATGTATTTTTTGAAAAAAAAATTGTGTAGTTTTTATGTTTTTTATTTATCTATGCACTGATTTGAGGTTGTGGACATGTTTTTGTAAGTATGTTTCAGAAGAAAATAACAAAAAAATATCATATGAACTCAAAAAATTGCAAATGTTTTGCTAATGAATACACAATTTGTTGATGGATCCACTAGTATGAAGTCCAATATCCAAGGTGTATGCTAGGATAGGATTTAGGTGTAGTAAGAAGAGAATAAACAAATAAATTTGAAAACAAGGGATAAAAGTTTGTTTTAAATTCCTGGATCAAGCTAATGGATCAATTAAGGTTTTTAAAAATCTCGATTGATAATTTGTGTGCATTTTTGAAACATCTTGGTCGAGGGTTTAAGTGTGGTTAACTGAAAACTAGATCGAGATAATATCTCAATCGAGAATACTAAAACTAGCTTGATTGAGTTACTGTTCGCTAACTTTTCCAATCATTTTTCCTTCCTTCTTTCTCTCTAACCTAACCCACGAACTAGATACCCACATTTTTCATTTAATGAAGCATATTGTATAAACAAATTTTTAGAATATACATAAACTTAAATTTACGAATTGTAACTTCATTTTTAGTCTCTTTAGTCTCTCAAAGTGAATTGTTTTCTAAGGATTTCAAAGGAAAATGGAATTTTTTATTTTGTATTCATCAATTAACATGGGAAAGAAGAAATGTCAAAGTAGGAAACATGATCTTGATCAAATTAATGAACAATACATACAAGAAAAGACCAAAGAAAGGATGAGGCAACGATGAGTATCATTGAGAGAGAAACAAGAAGATGATGAAAATCAACCTTTGGGGGATCCAGCTCCAATTGAGGATGATATCAATATATTTCTTATTCATTATTTGAATGATAATTATTTCAAAAATGTTTCTTTATTATTACTTCTTACCTCATTCTTTCATTTATCATGTTTCAAAATTAATTATGTAATTATCATGTACAAATTAGTTACAAAACTATCATGTTGATTGATACGTAGACATCAATTTTTCAAGATATTATACAATTTTTATTAGTCGCAATTAATATTTATTTAAATAATGTAGTGAAATTTTCATGTACATGCATCGAGTGTTATAGATTATTATTGCATGTTAGTGTACAACCAACTTATCAATCTAGATATAGCAAAAATTTGTGTGACCTCTGAAAATTCTCCTTGTAGTCTTAAATTTTATTTCTCAAGGTTCGTTTTGATAGGAAGTTTCAAATATCATCTAGTGGAATTGATAGTCAAATATTCATACCAATAAACACTCTAGGACAACTTAAATTCGAATATGTACATACATGTTAAAAAAACAAATCCTTAAAGTAGATATCAAATGTTCTTTTATGTATACAGTTCATGTTTATTTTGTATATGATTTATCCTTAAATTAAAGATATAAATGTGCATCCAATTTCACACATAAAATGATAAATTATTAGACATGTATTGTAAATTACTTCCTTGAAATGGATATTGAAATAGATAAAAAAAATCGGTACATAAAGAGAGACACATATATAGCGTGGTTCACCCAGTATGGGCTATGTCCACACAAATAATATTGGTCCTTTATTATTATACCGTCCAATAAAATGAAGGGGTATAACCTACAACACACCCATTGCACTTCATGTTCACTGTCTGACAGTCTCTCACACAATCACATATATTGTTTTTGCAATGCTACAATACAATACATGGTTCTATTATAATGCCTTCCTTTAATAAATGGAATACCATGGGAAAATACCATGGGCTTCCCAGAACCCTAGGCCTATAAATCACCCATTATTGACCATGTCATGACTATGAAATTACAACATTTTACAAGGAATTATTTCCTAAATTTTTTCTATGGGGGAGCTTCCCTTGAACCTTTGCCAAGGGTGGCTACCAAAATAGTCCCCACCCCCATGGATCCCCCAATCAACTATAGTGGGGGTTGGGGGGGGGACCCCCCACACTCCCTCATCAGGTGTTGGGATCCAAACATGGATGAGATAACATCTTTGAATCAGGAAGATCAGGGATCCACAAACAACAAGTACATAGGTGTGTGTAATATCCCCTGTGTTAAGCCCAAGGCATATGTAATTTTTAATTGTTTATTATTGCGACATGGGGTACTATAAAAAGGGTCTTTAAGGACCTGGAGACATTATTATTATTTTCTAAATAATTAATTACTGAAAAAAATTGGCACATCATAGACCATAAAGAGAGTATGGGAGGCCTAGATCCACAATGTGAGGGGGAATGGGGGCATTCCCAACACTTTAGAACTTGTTTGGTTGATCTTGGTCCATATTTATTCCTTAGTGGCTTTATTAATTGATTATCACCCAAAAATTATACAAATGACCAAATTTTGATTATTTTATCTTACGTTGGTATTATTGATCCTAATTCATGATTTAGTGGGCCTCCTTAGTGTTTGGGTGGGTGCCCTTGTTGATTGAGCCCCTTTGGTGGTTTTGTAACTCCTTTGTGGAGGTTACAAATGGTTTTGTAACTCCCATTTGCACAAGTGTTCCCTCACTGGATATTTTTATCCTTAACACCTCAAAAGTTGTGTAAATACTTATGTAACGCCTTGTGTAAATACTTTTGTAAATCCTTATGTAACCCCCCTTTTCTAGTTTTGGAATATGCCTTGGCTTGTGTGACACCTCACCTCACTAATTTTGAGTTGGGTGGAGTGGCTTGGAGTCATTATCCTTGAAATTAAAATTGATTGGTTTGGATTAGAGTTAACCTCTTTTGGTTGAATTACCCCCTTGATTTGACTCAAGTTGGCTTACCATGGTTTGATTTTGACCCATTGAGTTAGAATTACCTCCTTTGGTCCATAAATACATGTTTGATATCCTTGGTTTGGGGGTTGTTTTTCATGGTTATTTTGGATGGTTGTTGATTATGGTTGTTCATACCTTTGATTTTCATTTTTATCCACTACTTGACTTTGTCCTTGACCTGCACATAAATCCTGATGGTGAATGGCGATATCTCAATGGCCTAGGGGGTCTGGATTACCACTGCACCTGGTAGTGGGGTGGAAGAGGAAGTATGTGGTGAGGAATATAGTTTTGGATTCTCAATATGATACTTTAGTGGACCTCTATTTTGGATATATGGCCTTAGCTCGGGGGTATCCTATCAAAGTGAGATCTGGCTTGGTAGTGCTAAAGGCTAGGTGGAATGTGGTCTCGATGATGCCAGTTGTGCATTAATAAGATAATTGATTTGTCTAATGTTTATTTAATTTAATTGGATATGATATTATTTATTAATGGATGAAAATGAAATTTTTTATGAAACGTATGAGTTATTTGTGGATTAAATTTCTCATAGAGATCAATCTATTTATGCAAGTAAATTTTGTGAAGGAATTGGAAACTAGTTTTCAGGATTTTGTGCACAAATTGTTCAAAAAAATAATTATTTGGAACCTCTGATACAGAACTAATATTTATGCCCATGTTCCTTATATATTGTTTATTTTGATAGCACAATATCGTCATGACGGTTTAAGCCACTTTTCTTTGATGCTTCTACCTTTTATTTGAAAACTACTTCTTCGATGGGACTGTTTAGCATAGTTTGGAGAAATATCACATGAAGTGTTTGTAAAAATGTTTGAGTGTTAATTTTATGATTATTTCTGATAAATAATATTTAAATTTGTGTCATAATGTGAGGATAAATCTTTTTCATAGTGTTGAAAAAATTTCTACTGAATTTCTAGATCAATTTCCAATTTCTAGCTCTTTCAATGGAATTGTTTTGTGTAGATTTGTGACTTTGCATATGAAGTGTTTTCCATAATGATAGGATGAGATATACATCTGTTATGAATGATAAAACATGTTATTTATATTTCTAATTTTATTTTAATTATTCTATGAGCTATGGATTTAAATATTCTAGTGATTCCTATAATTACTAGTCAATTCGGATGAATAGAAGTAACTTATTTTGTGGATTTTTTTAATGGAATGTATATGGGATGAAAGATACAGCCGTATGAATCTAAGTGATCCCTAATATTATTTCCATGAGCTACAATAGTCATATATTTCTCTTCATTTGGAATTTGGAAAGTTCAATTGAAAACTAGGCACATTGCAGTGAAATTGGCAAATAGTTTGGATTCGAAACTCTGTTTTGGTAAACGATGAATACACATCCATATGATTTGTTATTGGTGCTTTAATTGTGTTGTAGAATGATATTTTCCATATCTTTACCTTCACCTTTGTGTGCTTTGAAACTCGGTATGATTGGTTTGATTGAATTTTTGGCAGTGTTTATTAACTAGTTGTATTGATTGAACTTGAAATATCCTTAGTTTATGTACTCGAATCATATCTGCAAAAGTACTTTATTTTTTTGCACATACATGATTAAATATGTGTATAATGGTTGTAGGTTCACCTTTTGGTTCATTGGCTTGGTTGTGTGTCGAATTTGTGCAAGACTAGTTGTTAGTATTGAACAACTAGTTAACTAGTTCTTGTGGAATCATTTTCATAATTACTATGGTTAATTAATTGGAAAATGGTAATTATCCTTGATTTACATGTTATTAGGTGTTTTTTAGCCATTGTATTTGATAAAAAGTGTTCAAGTGATAAACAAATGAATTATAATAAGTACCATCAATTATGCGCTAATTGTCGTTAAGTATCGTAATTGGAACACTAATTACTAATTAATCATGATTAAGAGTAAATGGAATTTAGATGTGGAATGTATGTCTGAATTGGATTGGAATGGATATGTGATGTTTCTTGAATGTGTTAGCAATCCTTTCTGTCCCTTGGATTAGACAATTGAATAATTATTGAATTTATTTTAATTTATTTTAATTTATTTGTAATTAAAAGGACTTTTTCATTAAACAAATATTGAAAAATGAATTTTAATATTTGTTTAATTAATCCATTGTGCTAAAATTATATAATTAGCCTTATAGAGCTATTTATATGTCCGTCAGGCCCATTGATATCCCCAGGGGACATTACAAGTGGTATCAGAGCTTAGGTTCCAACACTGCGGTTGTTGGGCCTTCTACAAAGTTATTATTTTATGTATATGTGCATTTGGAGTTTACAAATGTGCTTAGTAAGATCAATTAAACCTCCCTTATGTTAGTAGAAGAATCAGAAACCTCACTTCAGATTATTTTGTTGTATTCCTTAGAATTAATTAATATTGAATATTGGTTGTTCAATAGATTGATTTGTAACTACTATGTGGTGCATATCTAACAATTCACTCTGACTTGATTGGTTGATGTGTGTTCATTTCCTCTTTTATTGCTCATTGAATTGTTAATATTGAAATGCTTCTTGTAATATGACTTATTTACTGGTACATTATGATTATGAATTGATAAGTAAATAAGTGGCACTATAATAGTATGCACTATGTAATATTATCAGTATTAATTTAATACTAAGTTATTAAGAAGATATAGTTTTATTATTATTAAATATTAATATGATTTATTAAGTGACATTTATACCCTATATAAATTTTGTATTTTCTATGGATGATATGCTTTTATAGTCTTATTTATGCCAACATGGATGGGTAACTCCTTTGCTATTTTTAGGAATGGGATACTTGTCTAAATTGTGTTTCTCATACTCTTTTTATTTTATGCATGTAGTATGATTTTATATTATTTATTATTTATTACTATGCTAAGTTATATAATTAGTTAGTGGTGGAATTGCCACTTGGAGGTAAGCATAGCTATGGGATATTTTTGTATTCTATCATTTAATTTATTTATTTTGGGTTTAGTGGTAACATTATTATTATACTAGCTATCTTACTAATTTATTTATTGAGTGGAGAAAATGAGCCACTTGTTCCCTAATGGTTCATATTCTATCTTATTTTATTTATTTTGTTTATGGAGATGTAACTCCTTATCTATTTTGGAGGATAATGAACCACTTGTCTATAACGGTTCTTATTCTCTTTTATTTTAATTATTTTACTTATGGAGATGTAACTCCTAGTCTACTTTTGGAGGATAATGAACCACTTGTCTTCTCTTAATTTTATTTATTTCGTTTTGTGTATAAGTAAGTAGTATTGTAGTGTAAGATAATATTATATATATGACATCGACATAAATATATATAATATGATAGTATTGTGTTATGCAATTATTTCTTTAATTGTATTGATATTATGGTATAACATAATAATTCTATGAGTTTATTAAATATGGAATATACAAGGTATATGACTAATATGTTGTGTATATGATTAATAATAATATGATATATGATTGAAGAATTATAATATATATGTAAAAAAAAATGAGTGTATGTATATAATACATAGTAGTAGTAAGTATGGTATATGGTATGAGTATATGAGAGTGTGTTCTATAGCTAGTAATTGTTTTATTGTATAGTATTAGAATATTTTGGTGGTAGGATGTTTGGTTGTTTGAGGTGACTATGTATTTACTTTGATTGATAAGTAGTGTGCTACGTGCAAATAATTAGTAATGTAATGTATATTATATATATCCTTATGTGCTAATAACTCTATGTAATGTTATGATAAATAGTAACTACTCGATATGATTTCTATAGTTAGTGTATGTTGTTTGATATTAATTGTTGTTATTGGATGTTATTGATTGACATTGGTTGATTAATGGTTTATACTTTAATGACATTATCAACATTGTATGTATGGCTATTACTGGTTGTCCTTGGTTGTTAAGGTTTTTACGTTTAGGATTGTTGCATCTTGGTTGATGTATTCTGATCGTGCATTTTTATTAATGTATTCCAATTGATGTATGTTGGTTGATGTATCTGATTGATGTATTAGGATCATTGTCTTCTGCTTGATGAATCTCGGCTGATGTATTTTGATTGTGTATTTTGATTAATGTATTCCAATTGATGTATGTTGGTTGATGTATTATGATAATTGTCTTTTGCTTGATGAACCATAGTTAATGTATTCTGATTGTGTATTCTAATTGATGTATTCTCATTAATGTATTCTAATTTATGTATGATGGTTGCTTTGTTTTGATTGATGTACTATGATTGATGCTCATATGATTAGTTGATTCATGTATGGTTGTCCTTGGTTGATATTGCATGATCGATATATGATTGATATAGGTTGAGATATTATGAATTGATGATCAATGTCTGTATGGATGATGCATGCATGAGGGTTGTTGTATGATTGATATTAGTTGATGAATAATGTCTTTTTGAATGATCTCTAAGAAGAATTATGCTTTGTGTTGAGATGAAAAGTAATATGTCGTTATGGCCTTTTTTGGTTCTTAGTTAGATTAGAACTGTTGCATATAACTTCACATTGCTTGTTACATTAAAGTGAAAAAGTATTTAGGTGATCTTTGAAAATATTCATCCTTATGATCTTCATTAGAAAAGTATCGTGTGTTATTATTGAAAGGTATACTAGTAACAACTTGGTGGTATTTCATATATCGTTGTTGAAAAGTAAGTACTAATCGTGTAATTGACCGAGTATGATACATGTACCTTTATTGAAGATGAACTTCATGTATCCTTATATATTCATTACTAATTGTGTAGAATGTGGTACTAGTATCTTTATTATGAAACTATCTAGGGATCTTATTGAAAGAAAATATATCCTTGTGGTCTTTGTTGAAAGTATATTGCTAGGGTATCCTTGTAATATATCAAATACCTTTGTTGAAATGCATATTTGTAAAATATCATAGTGATAGTTCATTCATCTTGTTAGAAAAATATCTTGGTGACACTTCATGCATCCTTGTAGGAAAATTATTTGAGTCATAAATCATGCAAAAGCATCTTGGTAATGCATATCACGTGATCGACTTATTTGAACACATTTCATGTATATTAGATGCATTTCATATTATTGAAATTGATTAGAATAAGATTCAGTTAGATGCATTTCAGGTATTTTGTTGAAGAAGTATCTATATCTAGAGTACCTTGCATATACTGAAGTATTTCATGTAATTAATTAGAATTTTTTTTTAAAGATGTATTTTAAGAATCTTTTTGAATAGTATATATGTTTACTGCTAACCATGTGTATATTGGGAATGTGAAAAAGCATCCTTGTTAAAGAAGAATCTCTATTTTTAAGTATCTTTGTTGAAGAATATGGTTTAGGTATTGGGATTGAGTTCCTGGATTCCCTCAGAGAGCAGTCTAGTATCCATTTCCAGAGAGGTAGTTTGGTGGATTGTCACCCCTTTGCTCATGGCATATCACTCTACTCATTAGAGGAAATTTCAACTAAAAATGGGCCTCCTAAGGAAAATTAATAAAATAATAGTTAAAATAATATTTATTAATTTTGGAGGAAGAAAAGAAAAAACTACTTTTTTGTTTGTATTTTCGACATATCTCCCTGTGTTTTTACTCAAATTTCGATCGAGAGAGCTCGTTGGATGCGGAATTAAATTCCGCATCCAACGAGTACCCACTTGGCATACTTTTGATAGCCCTCACTACCCCAAAAACAATAAATACCTGAAAAACGTGATGATGAATTTTGACGGGCCCTGCTACCCCGAAAACAAGAAATACCTGAAAAAACATGATGATGATGTCATCATCATGTTTTTTCAAGTATTTCTTTTTTTGGGGGTAGTAGGGGCCATAAAACGTATGTTGAGTGGGTACTCATTGGATGTGGAATTAATTCTGCATCCAACAAATTAATTCTACATCCAACGAGCTCTCCCGATCTAAATTTGAGTAAAAACACAGGGAGATATGTCAAAAATACGAACAAAAAAGTAGTTTTTTTTAATGATACCTATCCCCAAATTTATATTAAATTTTTTTTTTAGAGGTGCTCCCTTTTTTAATTTTAAATCATTTTGATTGGCTAATACATGATGACATGGAATTTGTATTATTTTTGGAAGGCCCATTTTAAATTGAAATTTCCTCTAATGAGTCAAGGTTCTCGCACAAGAATCTAGGACATGGGATGGTGACCACATATATAGTGGAAACAGACTGGAAAGTGGTAGTGGGAAGCATTGTGGTTCTCAGAAGAGCTAGTTCTAGTTCTGAGAGTTTCTAAACTGATTGTGCTCTTCTTAAGGGATGAACATTGTCCCATTGAAGCTAGTTTCCTGGATTTGAGATAAGTATTCTCTCATGTGCTATTCATGTTGTTGTATTCTATATAGGTTCCATGGTGGTTGATTTATGTTATCTTTATTTTCATGGGTTAATTGTTAAATAATAATATTATATCATGTATCCTATATTTTTATACCTGATGTTAATCATATTGTTAATTGAAATATGATTTTCAAGTGAATGTATCTTTGTTTATATTTGAAGACCCTATAATGGGGATTGGAGATTCACCCTTGTTGCTAGTCTTGGTTCCCACACAGGAAGCCGAGAAATGGGATGTTGATATATTGAGGAACATGTAAGGTGAAGGGAATCACATCCCATAGGTAGTGGAGACAGACAGGAAAGTAGTAATGGGAAGTATTGTGGTTTCTTGGAAGAGGAGTTCCAAGAAAGACTACTTGAAAACTGAAGGTAGTGATCCTTTTCAAAGTTGTAAAAACATGTATGTATTATGCATCGAGGACGATGCATGGTTGAAGGGGGAGGGGATGTAATATCCCATGTGTTAAGCCCAGGGCATATGTAATTTTTAATTGTTTATTATTGCGGCACAGGGTGCCAAAAAAAAGGGTCTTTAAGGACCTAGAGACATGTTGACGGGCGTATTTGACTATGCCCGCAACGGGGGAAAACGACCCAGTCCGGGATCCTTAGGACAGGTTCCAAGCTGTTTCAAGTAGTCGTTCCCTACAGGTTTAGAGGCTCTGTTGGCCTGAGATCCTAAGAGACTAATTAGTGCTACTGATTAGTGGGTGTTAATCTTATGATCACAAGAATTAAACTCAGATTTAAACTACTGTTATGTGAGATTACTATAAACAACCTGCTATATAGATACAGCACAATTCATAAACAAAAAGTTATATATTACAAATGCTGTTAATGATATACACAAATACACAGTAATTACATCAAGGAATAAACTAAAGATGTTGTTTTTAAAGAAAGTATGTAATCAGACTAACAATTTTAATATCATGCAAGAAGCGAGAATTAAATAAATCCTAAGTTCTAATCTAACACCTATCCCGATCGGAAGCACGATTTAACTAAATCTGATTCTCAACAAATACTGGTAAATGCAATGTATGATAATATTTGCAGAATATTAAAGAAATTTAAAACCTGCACATTAATACACGCACCATCAACTACCGTGTATCAATAATGTCAATTATTGAATGCAGGATATGTTATACCAATATAGCTGAAAAACAAGGCAGTGAATACTTAACAAATTATCTTCGCATAATTGATGAAAAACGAATTATAACGAAAATAGAAACATAAGAAACACAAATACCAGCAACTGAAAGATGTCGTAAACGCAAACAAGTTTTAAAACTTAAGAAACGTGAATCCAACATCACCAGTCCAAAACATCATGACGACTGGCAGCAAACCGCCAAGCAGCCCAACCAGTAAGAACTAGCAGTTCAGTATGTGCATTCCCAATAGTATTCCCCCATCGATCACAGCAGCAGAGTTTCGATCTGAGAGAGCAATCTCTCAGTCCCGTCCCCCCCTCACTGGCAACATACAATCTTCTTAAATAAACAGCAATCAAAAGAAATCCAAAACGAATTCAACTCTGTACAGGCGAATTTCTGGAAACAAACATTTTGTTGCCGGCCGCAACTGCCAAAATCGTGCTCAAAGGATCCCTGAAATCTCCTTGAATCCATCCTTTTCTGGCGAAATCCACCTGGGTAAAGCTAAATGGGTCCATTCTGAAGAAAACCCATGTGGCGGATTTCTCGGATCTGCCTCCATTTGTTCACAACGTGGCTCAGAAAATCGCCTGTCAGTTGAGACACGCGTTTTCTATTTTTAGCTAGAGATGAAATTCGTGGCAAGATTTCCTTCCTCTTACTTGGCATCCACGGTCAATGATTATCCTCACTGATTCCATAAACATAGTAAATCGCTCCACTCATAGCTCCAAACTTTCCCATGACTTCAAGGGATTACTGGCTGAGCATATCACCTCTGTCTATTCACACAAAAACTGTCCATTAAAAACTATTTCAACTGAAGCATAAAATGTAAGAAGCCAGAATGCAAGATGAACAGAACAATCTTTTCAATTAAAAACAGAGAATCTTCATTAATTTCTGGCATAATCAAAGAATCTTATAAACAGCCATCATTCAAAACTACAGAGAGTGTGAATACCAGATATGAAAAGCTTGACTCTCAAAGTGAATAAAGCCAGCAATCAGTGCAGAATTTCCAGAACATAATCAACAAATGACTAGGATAGCCACTTCTCTCAATCTACGAACTGTTTTTAGAGTTTAAAAACTTATAGATGACCGTGTGATTATCAGCCAAATCCTTCTCAGTACCGTGAACAGAATATAGTTAAATTCTCAAAGATGAGCTGTTGTCTAATTGCCAAAAGTTCTGTTGATAAAACAAAGGAATGAAATCCCTCTTCTTTTCATGAAGCAATCATAGACAAGAAAAAGAAGCAGATGCAACTTACCCGAAATTATTCAGTTTTGTGTGAAGTCATATCAAGTGTAAGGTAACTGGCCTTGACAGTGAATAAGACCAGCAACAATGGAAAATTCTCTAGAATGTGATTAACTAAACTCTTCTATCAGACTTCAAACGAGTTTCAAATTTTCTGAATCAAACCCCAGGTATAATGACTTATCCAATTCCTCATACTCAGCAGAAAGAGCTTAATATTGCTAAACTCTCACAGTAAGCAGAGCTAATAAAAACCAGACTTTGCAACATAAACCCTTTGATGAAACCCTTTATGATAAAGTTTTAATCACATCGTTTGATAAGAGGATAAGAAACATTATGAGAACCTCAAATGTCAAATAACTTAGGCAAATGCTTGATTATAACAAATGTGTGGAGTTTGCTAAGTTTTGAGTCGAATGGAAGTCATAAGGAATGATCATTAGGACACAATCCATAAGTCTAGCAATTTAAACACCTTGTCATAAAATAAGGAATTCAAAATGTAAAAGAACCAAAAGGCAAGTCAAGTCAATAAGATGAGAATAAAAATGTTTAAAGCATTGAAAGTGATTATGATCATGACCTTGGTTTTAAATAGAATTCTTAAGACAAAATCATACAATGCTAAAACAAACTTGATGAATGGACATCTGAATTCTGACTTTCTTTTAGTACCATTTTTCATTCTCCAAATGACTAATCGAAGATGTGACTCAGTGTGTAAATCCAAGGTTCTCTTAGGTACAGAGATCTCTTGGTAAGAACATGATTTGTGGCAATTCTTTCAACTAATCCATAATTCGCAAAGGTTTCTTTTAAAAACATTGAATTTCATGTTTCAGTAGTTTCTGGAATATCATCATTTCAGTAGCTGTCAATTCTTTACTTTTACTGTATGAAATTCAAACATTTCATCAAAACAAAATACAATTTTGTTTGATGAAATAATGTTTTTTAAAAGGCTGTTGGGTAGGGGCACAACAAGACATTATTATTATTTTGCAAATAATTAAATAATGAAAACAATTGGCACATTAGAGACCACAAAAAGAGTATGGGAGTCCTATATCCACAATGTGAGGGGGAATGGGGATATTCCTAGCACTTTAGAACTTGTTTGGTTGATCTTGGTCCATATTTATTCCTTAGTGGATTTATTAATTGATGATCACCCAAACATTATACAAATGACCAGCTTTTGGTTAATTTATCCTATGTTGGTATTATTGAGTCTAATTCATGATTTAGTGGGCCTCCTTAGTGTTTGGGTGCGTTCCACTTGTTGATTGAGCCCCTTCGGTGGTTGTGTAACTCCTTTGTGGAGGTTACACTTGGTTTTGTAACTCCCATTTGTACAAGTGTTCCCTCACTGGCTAGTTTTAGCCTTAACACCTGAAACGTTGTGTAAATACTTATGTAACTCCTTGTGTAAATACTTTTGTAAATCCTTATGTAACCCCCCTTTTCTATTTTGGGAAGATGCCTTGGCTTGTGTGACACCTCACCTCACTAATTTTGAGTTGGGTGGAGTGGCTTGGAGTCATTCTCCTTGAAATTTGAATTGATTGGGTTGGATTAGAGTTAACCTCTTTTGGTTGAATTACCCCCCTTGATTTGACTCAAGTTGGCTTACCATGGTTTGATTTTGACCCTTTGAGTTAGAATTACCTTCTTTGGTCTATAAATACATGTTTGATATCCTTGGTTTGGGGGTTGTTTTTCATGGTTCTTTTGGATGGTTATTGATTATGGTTGTTCATACCTTTGATGTTACTCTGTTTCCACTACTTGGATTTTTCGTTGACCTGCACATAAATACTAATGGTGAATGGCGATATCTCGATGGCCTATGGGGTATGGATTACCATTGCACCTGGTAGTGGCGTGGAAGAGGAAGTATGTGGTGAGGAATAGAGTTTTGGATTCTCAAGAGGATACTTTAGTGAACCTCTATTTTGGATCTATTCCCTTAGCTCGGGGGTGGCCTGTCAAAGTGAGATCTGGCTTGGAAATGCCAAAGGCTGGGTGGAATGTGGTTCGGATGATGCCGGTTGTGCATTGATAAGATAAGTGATTTATCTCATGTTTATTTAATTTACTTGGATATGATATGATTTATTAGTGGATGCACATGAAATTTTTGATGAAACATATGAGTTATTTGTGGAATAAATTTCTCATAAAATTCAATCTATTTATGCAACTAAATTTTGTGAAGGAATTTGAAACTAGTTTTTAGGATTTTGTGCACAAATTGTTTGACAAAATAATTATTTGGTACCTATTCTATAGAACTAATATTTATGCCCCTGTTCCTTATATATTGTGTATTTTGATGGCACAGTATCCTCGGAATGGTTTAAGA
Organism: Pseudotsuga menziesii; assembly: GCA_001517045.1. Classification (NCBI taxonomy): domain Eukaryota; kingdom Viridiplantae; phylum Streptophyta; class Pinopsida; order Pinales; family Pinaceae; genus Pseudotsuga; species Pseudotsuga menziesii. The sequence continues at coordinate 512,800 of LPNX010925010.1, forward strand.
CACTTCTCTTTGATGCTTCTACCTTTTATTTGAAAAGTAGTTCTTTGATCGGACTCTTTGGCATAGTTTGGATAATTATCACATGAAGTGTTTGTAAAAATTCCTGAGTGTTAATTTTATGCTTATGTATGATAAATAATACTGAAATGTGTGTTATTATGTGAGGATAAATCTTCTTTGTAGTGTTGGAAAAATGTCTACCGAAATTCTAGATCAATTTCCAATTTCTAGCTCTTTCAATGGAATTATTTTGTGTAGATTGGTGACTTTGCATATGAATTATATGAAAAAATGTTAGAATGAGATATACCTATTTTATGAATGATAAAACATGTTATTTATATTTTTAATTGCATTTGAATTATTCTATGAGCTATGGATTTAAATATTCTTGTGATTCCTGTAATTACTAGTCAATTTGGATGAGTAGAAGTAACTTATTTTTGTGGATTTTTTAATGGAATGTATATGGGTGGAAAGATACAGCCATATGAATCTAAGTGATCCTTGATATTATTTCCATGAGCTACAATATTCATATATTTCTCTTCATTTGAAATTTGGAAAGTTCAATTGAAAACTAGGCACATTGCAATGAAATTGGCAAATAGTTTGGATTCGAATCTCTAATTTTGGTAAAATATGAATGTACAGCCACATGATCTATTATTGGTGCTTTAATTGTGCTATATAATTCTATTTTATAGATCTATACCTTCACCTTTGTGTACTTCAAAACTCGGTACAATTGGTTTGATTGAATTCCTGGCAATGTTTATTAACTAGTTGTATTGATTGAACTTGAAATATCCTTAGTTTATGTACTCAGATTAGATCTGCAAAAGTACTTTATTTTGTTGTACATGCATGCTTGAATATGTGTATAATTGCTTTAGGTTCACTTTTTGGTTCATTGGCATGGTTGTGTGTCGAATTTGTGCAAGACTAGTTGTTAGTATTGAACAACTAGTTAACTAGTTCTTGTGGAATCATTTTCATAATTACTATGTTTAATTAATTGGAAAATGGTAATTATCCCTAATTTACATGCTATTAGGTGTTAATTAGCCATTATAATTGATAAATAGTGGTTAAGTGATAAGCAAATGAATTATAATAAGTACCATCAATTATGCGCTAATTGTCATTAAGTATCGTAATTGGAACACTAATTACTAATTAATCATGATTAAGAGTTAATGAAATTTAGATGTGAAATTTATGTCTGAATTGGATTGGAATGGATATGTGATGTTTCTTAGATGTGTTAGTAATCCTTTCCATCCCTTGTATTAGACATTTGAATAATTATTTAATTTATTTTAATTTATTTGTAATTAAAAGGACTTTGTCATGAAACAAATATTGAAAAATGAATTTTAATCTTTGTTTAACTAATCCATTGTGATAAAATTAGCCTTAGAGAGATAATTATATGTCCATTGGGCCCATTGATATCCCTAGGGGACATTATAGTTTGTCGACCCATCTGTAAATGTTGAAAAGACCCAAAAAAATTATCAACCAAAAAGGTAACAAACAGGCTTAAGCTTATAGGTTCACTCGACCAACCCAACTACCTCAAACTGGTCAAATTGGACACTTACCTCTAGAAATGGACTTGTTTCTCTGTCCTCCGGCGATTCCATTTAACCACGAATTTTATGGTGAGTCATGATTCTCCTCAATGTTACAACATACCCATGCTTCACATTGCATTTTCCTTTCCTTGTTCAAAATTCATGTTCTTCATTCCACTTTCATGTTCTTCGTCGCTACTATTTTTACTATGACTCCTTCTATAAATTCTTGGTCCTCCTTTCCCCAAGGTTCCCACCAACCTTGCGTTTCCTTGTCACCTTTTTGCAACACTTTTCCAATTTTTCCATCAACTTCTTAACCCCCTTTTTAACTTCAAAAATAGGTTTAAGGAATTAATTAGGTAAACTATGGGTTTATAAAATTATAATGTGAGAATAGTTAAATAGGGTCATACAACTTTTAGTCTATATGACACAACCCCTTCACTTACCTAGGTGAATACATGAGTTCTCGTTCATTCATCCTATTGGCTATAACACTAGCAGCTTAAATTTAGTATTAAGAAAAAAATTGCAACTTGAGTTATGCCTTACAAGCACTCATAGTATTTTACAAAATTACATGAACAAAATAATGGAGTTTCAAAACAGGGGTGTTACATTCCCCTCCCACTTAAATTATACAGCGTCCTCGGTGTTTATATTGTCCAAAATTTCAAAATAAATTTCAAAAACTTTATATTCATTTTATCAGTCTTCCAATAGATAGGGATATTCTTCCCTCATCTCATCTTCTAACTCTCAGGTTTCTTATTTAGGACTATAGTGGTTCCACTAGACCTTTACGTATCCAATGGTTCTATTCCTTATCATCTTGGTTCTTTTTCCCAATATGTAGATGGGTTGAACCTTAATTTTCCCTTTAGGTTCTATGTGTATCACATGCCAGTTAAGAATATGATTAGTATAATACACATATTTATTTAATAATGATACATGGAAAACATTATGTATTTTGATCATAGGTGGAATATCAAGCTCATAAAATAAAGGTCCAATTCTATTCAAGATCTCAAATGGTCCACAGAATCTAGCTGCCAACTTCTTGTAGCTGCCCAACCTCAATGAAATTTTTTTCCTTTCACTTTCGAAAAAACTTTGTCCCCAACTTGGAACTCTTTGTGTACTTTTTCCTTGTCAGCAAAATTATTTTTCTTTTCTTGGTATTCCTCCAATTTTTTTTTTTTTATCTTTTCTAACTATTGTTCCATTTCTTGAAGCATTTCTGGTCCCACAATCATCCTACCATAGGCTTGTCCTGGCTCACTGGAACACTACAATTTCTTCCATAAAGTGCTTCGAAAGGACTCATCTTCAGTGATTCTTAGTAACCATTATTATAAGAAAACTCAACAAGGTATAAAAAATATCCCCACTTACTAGGCTTGTCCATCACATATATTCTAAGCATGTCTTCAATAACTTGATTCACCCACTCAATCTTCCCATCATATTGTGGATGGTACGTTGTATTAAGATTTAGTTTAGTACCAAATTCCTTGAATAATCCTTTCCAAAAGCTCAAAGTTATATTTGGATCATGGTATAAACCTATTTCCTTAGGTATTCCATGTAACATGGAGACTTATTTCATATAAACTTTTGCAATCTTGGTTGTTGTGAAAGTTGATTGAACAAGTACAAAATGTGATGACTTTGTTAGTTTATCAACTACCACCATCATGGAACCATGTTGCTTATTAGTTCTTGGAAACTTGGTAATAAAATTTATGGTTACTGAATCCAGTTCCATTCTTGTATAGGAAATAGATGGAGTAGACCAATAGGATGCTTATGCTCTACTTTAATGTTTTGGCATTCCAAATAGCAAGCAATATACATTGCCACTTCCTTCTTCATACTTAGCTGATAAAATTATTTCTTAAATGTTGTTAAGGTCTTTTGATACCCTCGATGTCCTGGATATGGTACATTGTGAATTTCTCGCATTATTATCTTCTTAATTTGACTTTTAGCTGGCACATAAATTCTTCCATTGAACTAAAGAATTCCATCTTCAGACATTGAATATTTAGAAAAAAATTACAAGTATGCTACCTAATTATAAGGATGGTGTAACCTATTGATAATGGTCATATAACCTCAATACCTCATGCAATTTATTTTTTAGGTCTGATTTCTAGTGACTGGTGGTTGAAATTTGCATTAGTTGGCCTTGTCTGCTGAGTGCATATACCACTCTATTATCCTTTCCTTTTATGGACTTGATTTTTAAAATCAACTCACTTAAGAATCTAATCCATCTAGATTGCCTAGAACTTAAATGAGGTTGTTCAAATAGATATTTTAAAATATGATGACCAGTTTTAACTCAAACCTGCTCCCCGTGAGGTAGTGTCTCCACATCCAGAGTGCATGAATTATTGTTTCCAAATCTAGGTCATGAGAAACATAGTTTTTCTCATGTTATTTTAACTCTCATGATTCATAGAAAATTATGTTACCATATTGCATCAAAACTCTTCCAAGTCCTTCCAATGATGCATCAGTGAATACAACATAATCTTTCTTTGGATCTAGAAAATTTAACACTGGAGCTCAAGTAAGATATTATTTTAACAACCTGAAACTTTCCCCACGCTTTTGACTCCAAATGAACTTTAATCCCTTCTTTTGCAAATAAGTGATTGGATTTCCAATTTGGGAAAATTCTTCCATAAATATCCTATAATAACCTGCCAATCCCATGAATGATCTGACCTCTGTCACATTACTAGGAGTAGGCCAATATTCAATAGATCTTATGTTTATAGTACCCACTACTACACCTTCTTCGAAGATGATATGGCCCAGCTATAACAGTTGGTTTTTGTAGAACAAACACTTACTGAGTCTAGCGTACAGTTGATTCTCACTCTTTATCTACAAAGTGATCCTAAGATGCTCTTCATGCTATTATTTAGATTTAGATTAAACCAAAATATCATCTAAAAATACTATAATTAATTTATCCAAAAAATACTTGAATACCCCATTCATTAAGCACATGAATGTGGTTGGTGCATTTGATAACCCAAAGGGTGCTGCAATGTACTCATAATTCCCATACCTGGTCCGAAAATTAGTCTTACTGATTTCTTAATCCTTAATGCGCACTTGTGATACCCAAATCTAAGATCAATATTGGAGAACACATTTTCCCCTCTCAATTGATCAAAAAGATAAAAATCCTTTCCAAAGAATATTTATTTTTTATTGTGGATTCATTTAGCTTCCTGTAGTCTACACACAGCCTCAATGTATAGTCTTTCCTTTTGTGAATAGTGCTCAAGCTCCCCAAGGTGAAATTCTTTGGCATATGTAATCATTCAACAATTCTTCCAACTGTGTTTGCAATTCTCAAAGTTGTGGGGTGCTCATCATGTATGGTTCCTTAGATTCGGGTGTTGCCCTTAGTACCAAATCGATGGTGAAATCAATGTCTCTTTTGTGAGGAAAACCAAGAACATCTTGGAAGTCATATTCAAACTCATTGAGAATAGTTATTACCTCTGTGCATGGCCATGTCTCAGTTGGAAATTCTTCATCGTTAATAATGTATAGTTGGAACCCTTTACAAATGTATTTATTCAATTATATGGTTGATATTTCCCTTATTGAAATTGGTCTAGGTATTCCTTTTAACTTTACATAATTTCCATCCTCATCGAGGCCAGTCACAACCTTGTTGTGGAAATGCAGGATTGCATGATGCAACTCAAGGAAATACATTCCCCAAAAAATGTCATAAGACCCAAGAGGAATTATGTCCAAATTAGATTTGGTGTGCAACCCATTCACGTTAAATTTACAGTCTTCAACCACTGCTGTAACTTTCCTTTTCATCCCTATAGCTAATTGCGCCAATTTTTTTTTATGGAATTTCCTTCCCACTAGCTTGCATATTTGAACCAACTTAATATTAACACAACTGAAAGTATCTATGGAATAAATTGAAATTGAAACTAGTAAATTGTTTATTTTACCTTCAATTTAGATCATTGATTATTGATGATCTACTTGGTGATTTTCCAAAGCTGCATAGTTACGCGGAATGTTTTGAGCTACATCCCCCACTATAGATTCTTCCTTAAAATTATAAACTCTGGAATCCTTGTTCTTTTTCTCAGGAAAATTGCTGAAACAGTGGTCACCTCCACACCTACAACATTTAACCGATGAATATTTCCCTTGTCCTATGTGTTCGTTTATCCTTGGTCCCATTTTCTGATGTGGTTGTTTGAAAGAACTGAAGCATTCCTACTTACCACCAAAGGGATTGAATCATTTTTTCATCTATTCTTGTTTTGTCTTTAGATTAACTTTCTAGCTCTTGTGAATGTCTTTCATGATATTTCCTTGTTTATACAAGCACTTGGCCTTCCTTATGCACTCTTTCAATGTAAGTGGTTCATCATAATTGATCTGGTCTTTATAGAATGTTGGAAGACCACTAAGGAAATGTTGTATTTTTAATTTATCCTCTTCAATAAAATCCACATAGCTTAGCAACTCCAAAAATATCTTTTCATACTCTTCCATGGTCATGTTACCCAATTGGAGTTCAAAGAACTCAAGCATATTCTTATCGTAATATTGATGTTATAAATATTCTTGCTTAAAGTATGTTTGAAATCTTTTTTAGGATATCTTCCTCTCTTCCAGACCTTCTACTTTCTTCAATGTTTCCCACCAATGGTAGGCTTTTCCTTTAAGGTAAAATGTGACAATCATGGCTTCTTAATTGCCTGAATAGTCATGTAATTGTAGATATTTTTTTTTATCTCTTGAAGCCACACCTCTACAAATTATCAAGACTTCTCTCCATCGAAGGTAGGAGGCTTAAGTTTTCTTAGTTCACCTTGTAATACATTTTTGTCTCTTTTTCTTTTCTATTGTATTTTAGGGCTATGCTTATGATGAATTTCATATTTCACATTTCCATGATGGATACCAACTAAATGGTATTGGGAATGCACATCCCAGTCATTGGAATGTTTCTACCTATATAAAATTTCTTTTTTAAAATAAGGAACTCTGCGTTAAGTTTTTTGAATCTCTACGTGTTTCAGTTGACCATTGGGACCATCATCAGGAGCTCATAAATATGGGATGTAAGAAGCTCATTTTGAATTGTAGAACCACAAAAACTTATTTATATCCATTTATACCTAATCGTGTATGTCGGCTATGGTAAAATGGTAAAATGGATAATGTTATCATTTCTTAAGCATGTGAAAGAGAGGTTTCCAATTGGCGTTAAGTTTTAATCCCTTATCTCGATTTATATTGTTAGGATGTAATTCAATCTCTAGGGATTCCATCACTTTTCTTCTCCCGTAATGATCAACTTTTCTTCTCCAAGCAGATGTGGTAGTTGGTTTTAGAGGAGTGCTCTACTAGATCAAGTTTTTGAATTCTATTCATCCTGAGATCTGCATTGTGTTCTTTAAACCTAACCTTCATTGATCTCCTAGTCTCTCCGATATAAACCTTGTCGCATGAACAAGGTATTGAATATACTCCTTTATAAATTATCGGGTCAGTTGGATCTTTGGCCGAATCCACAATTATACTTATGGTATTTTTGGGGGAAATAGGCACCTTGATGTCTTTTTCTCCAAGATTCTTGATAGCTTTTATGAAAGTATTTTGATGTAAGGAAGCAATATAATTTTTTCTTCTTGGGTATTCTTCATTTTCTTGACATTTGACAATCATGCCCTTCTTACCATATTGTCGAACTAGGAATCTTTGTATACGTTCAATATGAAGGTCTCAGCTAAATGCTTCACTTCCTATTCAACATGTTCTTTATCTGATATTCTTAATGCCCGAGTTATCAAGGTGTTGATCACTCCTATTTTTTGAGAGGGGAAGTGATGTGGATTGGCATGCAAATACCTATTAGTGTGTGTAGGATTCCTATAAACTTGGTGTTCCATAGATCCATTTCCATTTTTTTATAAGGACATCAAGGAAGGATACATTGTTGGTTTCCTCTGTTTCCATCGTGAATTTTATGCTCGCATGTTGGATATTTAGATGATAAAAAAACTCATCTAAACTGCCTCTCCCATGGGGATAAATAAAATTGGTATCATCCACATAATGTTTCCATTCCTTGGGTTTTAGCGAGTATGAATCAAGATACTATCTTTCGAAATGTTCCATGTAGAGGTTGGCAACCAACGGTGAGGGCAAAGAGCCCATCACTACCCCTTCTATTTGCTCATAAAAAATTCCATGAAATGTAAAATATTTGGACCTCAAACATGTCCTTATCAATTTCGATGTCTCTTTATCAATAATCTCTTCAATGACATTGATGGCATCTTCTAGAAGAATTTTGTTATATAACGAGACCACATCAAAACTAACCAAGATGTCATTATCACCGATCTTCAGTTGTTTTATGTTATTTACCCAATGTGTCAAATATTTTACTAAGGAGTTCATCTTGCTGACTAGATGCTTTAGTTTATTTTCTAGGTATTTGGCCAATTGATAACTTGGTTAGCCAATCATGTTGACAATTGGATGAAGGGGCGCATTCTTTTTATGTATTTTTGGTGATCCATAGATACATGACACTATGCAATTTATGGGGTGAGCTTCTTTTTCATCTCATTGTCCAAAGAGGATTCCATAATAATGCGTGTAAAATCCTTCATTACCTTATTGCTTGGATCAGAATTAAGTTTTTTGTAGTCGCCACTCTTTGTCAAATGCTCAAGCATATTTTTGTTGTAGTCCACATTATTCATTATCACCATGGAATTCCTTGTGTCCTCTTAGTGGACATTGATGTTGTTATTATTTCTCAGTTCCCTCATTGCTAAAGATTCTTCCCTGCCAATGTTACATTATAATAACTTAGCCCATCTAATGGTGACAACACATTCCTATCTAATGGTCTCAACAGTTTTCTCAGGAAGATATTTGATGGCGGTCTCAATGTCACAAATGAGGTCCTTCACATCCATTCTTCTTGGGACAATCACAAAGTAATACTCTATTCTAACATCTTCTGGCTTGGAGGATCCAGTTGATGGTCAGAGAGGTTGACTACATTGGTTTTGTTTTTTACACCTTCGATGACATTGTTGTTCCCATAATTTTTGGATTTAAGTCATTCTAATTTTATTGCATGCCTATGTAAGGTGTTAAATAGAGTATCATCATGTTTCTCAATGATTATGCAGTCCACGTTATCCCAAATGGTTTGGTTTATGATATTACTAAGTTTGATATGAAGCCTACATGTTTTACCCGAAAGTACATCAAATTCTCATTGTTTCTTCCTTAATTGCGTCCTTATTATAGACAAACTCATTGTGTGGAAGATTATGCAGATATCCCCATGGTTGAAGCGATGGTGAATCATAGCGAAATATGGAATGACCCTCCAGTCTTAGCAGTTTTTTAAGAAGGTGATGTCTGCTATTCTATGTGGTGTTCTTACATGCAGTATTTCAAGTGTTCTGAGTTCACTCAATGTATCCCTTTCATGCTTACATCTCATATTTCTGAGCTCTTGATGATGATCCCAATAGTGGACCGAAACATGTAGAGATTCAAAAAACTGAATGCAGAGTTCCTTGTTTTAAAAAGATTTTCCTGCATATAATGAAATTTCTTTGTTTAGGGAGTCTTGTCCTTCCCTTACTATCACCGAAGGTACTTGCTACACTTTATCATGCATCTGCATTAAATTTTGCATCAATTGTTGGTTAATTTGATTATGCCATTCCATGTACTATAGAAGCTTTTCATTTCCAACTTGAATATTCTTTAATGTCTAAAACAATTCCTTGGGTTCCATTTCAAACTGATAGCCATTGGACTCTATCCTTTGGTCATCACCCAATTTCATTTATTATACAAACTATGATATTTTAGGGCTCTCGATATTCTTGAAATTCTAACTTCCCACCACTCTAGAAATTGGCAATTAGAAGGCCTAGAAAAATTGTACTATTCTAACAATGTGAAATTTATCCAGGTTTATTAGTTCACAGCTAAATTCATATGCATAGTGTAATTTACACTAAGTGCATTGATGCATTTAATTCAATCATAATATAAATTTAAGTAAATTATAAAGCACAATTCTATTAATATGCAAACATATCCTAGAGGCTAACTGGGATAAGTGTAACACACCCAGTGTCACATTAGAATTTTCAACAATTTTTTTTTAATGAATATTATATGCAAATTTATTTTTTTTAACAGAAACCTTGAAGATATTATATTAATTAAAAATGTTGTAGCCAGCCAAGTATACAAAATAGGAGGTCTGGGACCTACATAAAGTGTTGTAAAACCCAAAATTACATAAATGTAAACCCCAACTAAGACAAAGAAAAATTTTGTAACCCTTCGAAGGATAGATTCGGACATAGACACCTAAAAAAAATACAAAAAAACATAAAATACCCATTAAGCTAGATTACTCTTGCTACTTTCCTTTTGTGTCATTGACAGGATGCACCACCAAGGCTTCCTCCATTGCTTGATCTCTGCAAGGGTATTTGTGAATGTGTTTTCTTTGATTCATACTAACTAACTTTTGCAAGTCATCCTTCATATAACCTATAGTTCTCATTAAATAATACAAATATCAGTGATTATATTCAATCTAGGTATCTTGATTTTCTATTTTACGAGCCATCCAATCCGTTGTTCTTCTTCCTTCAATTACACTTTTGTTCACTATGTCATAGACTCATCTTAAGTGTTTCTTGATATCCTTGAGATAATTATGGAGGTCTTCCAGAGTAACTTCCTTTTCTTCCAATTCTTTATGGAATGATATCAGAACTAAGAACGTTGCGTGGCCTTTTGCTTGAGGACTCGGTAGGCAGTCTGTGCCTGAGAGATCCAGAACCTTCAAATGGAGAATCTGCACTGAACCTATTCTTTGCGCTAGAAAAAGGCTAATATATTGTGCCAAGGTTTCCAGAAAATGCTCAAAACGGTTGATTCAAAGAGGAAAGCTATCTCTAACTGCAACTATTCCTTTCTTATGTTTTACTGAAAGCTATCATAGCACTAACAGCTTCAATACTAAGTATAGTGCTTTCAGTGATGAAGGTATCCTTTTCTGCACTAACAAAAATGAGTTCATCTCTTGATGGAGCGAGAGCATACTAAGCATTGGGAGCATAATGAGCATTGGGAGGATTCATTTGGAGGTCGTCCTGGACTCATGTGAGCATTCTAATCCAAATACACAGAGCGGAGTTCACATTTAATTCCTTCACATGGCCTATGTGATGACAGATGGGTTCCGACATCCATGCTTCCTGGCAGCTGGAAAATCACCGGAAAGAGGTGGCAGTACTCCTTTCTCGAATGTTCACAACTCACATGCATGGAATATGACGAATGAGTGGGGTTCTTACACTAGGTCTTAACCCCACTTGGAGCCTTTTGGTAAAACTATAATTCTTAGGGGACATAAACAGTATTGTTTATGTTTCCCTTCACCTTGGTTGTTCCAATTTTTAGCTTGGAACCTTGGTTTTCCAACTTATTAGCCTCTGAATCATTACTTTTAAGGATGTGGAAATAGGATACTTGAGATTTTGTAGTGACTTGATGAATGCAATCATAGATTATTTTTATTTTGACCACTCCTTTATTGTATCCATTGTTCATTTTGTGGATTACTTGCTTAGAGTCTCCTAGAACAGTGATTTTGAGATGTTGAGTTTCCTTTATAAATTCATTTTGAAGTAGAGAGCGATCCATTCATCTTCATTGTTGGTTTTTCGATGAAGTCCACATGCATAAGAGAACACTATATTTCCTCCAAGATCAAAGACCCACACCTACGTCCTTAGGATTGCCTTTTGAGACACCATCGAAAAAGAGGGTATAATTATTTAGCCTCATCCACCAATGAGAGAATTCATCTGGATTTTTCCTGATTTTCCAAGGGTGAAGAGCTAACCGGAATTTGGTTTGAAGAGAGTTCTATGGAAGAATTTCTTGGCTCCAAATGAGTTCTTTTGCATTGAGATTCTCAGAAGTGGGGAGAACCACATGTTTGGTGTTCATATTTTTGTTGATCATGTTAATTTCTTTGAAGGAAACACGTTGAGGATCTTCCTTCTTATTCTAAAAAATGATCCTATCCTTGGCAAGCCAAATTTTCCAGCAAACATTTTTTAGAGCGGTATTCCACATTCTACCAAGAGTATTTTTCTTTCCTATTTTCCATGGGTAACAACTTTTCCAGTTTGCAACCATGGTGGAGAGAGTTCCTGGAAGAACTAAATTCTTACAAATAGGTATGAGGAAAATATTCCACACATGTATAGTGAAAGAACACTCCAAGAACAGATGTCAAGAGGAGTATTCCTGCTCAAGATAAATATTATGTTAAAATTCCATATGCTAAGCTAGATTATCATCATTTAATTTCAATTTCATAACAAAAGAATATAGATAGGATCACTGAAAGAAACAGTATCATAAGAAAAACACAGTTTTATCCTAGAAAAACCCTAAAGGGAAAAACCCAACAAAACCTTCCTCAATATAGATGCCCAAAAGATAAAAAGGTAAAACCCAAAAGAATGAACTCGTCCTTCTCCTGCTACAACTCTCTCTCTCTCTTATGTGCTACACAAGTGAGTGTGAGTGTGTTCAAATGAGAAACACCTCACCTCTATTTATATTCTTTCATTCACTTAATATTATACTTAGTTACGTAGGCTCAAGTAATCCTAATTCAGTTATGTAGGCTCAAGTAACCACAACTAGGGTACTAATGACACGACTTACAATGGAGGTGACTTCCTCGTGACTCTAATTAATTCTCCCGATTAGGAACATCGAGGTACAAATAAATACAAGTGATTCTCCCGATAGGAGCATCAAGGAACACAAAAATATATTTGGAATATTCTTCGAAGTTCTAATAATTCAAAACTCCCCCTTAACGAGAAGGGTATTCTACAACAACATCAACAACAACAATAGTAGGAGAGAGAAGGCATCATCAACATCATCAGGGTGATACATCTATAGATCATCAGAAGCTTTTCATCATCTTCAACATATATTCTTCATCTTCAAAATTCAGCAGCAGCAACACTTTGATTGCTCAATCAACATCATCATCATCAGTAGTATTTTGACCTTTCAATCAGCAACATCATCGTCAACATACTCTTGAAGTTTTGGTCATCATCATCATCATCATCATCATACTCTGATATTTCGATCAGCAACATCATTGTCAGCATACTTTGAAAATTCGTTCATCATCATCATCATCATTATACTTTGAAATTTTGGTCAGCATCATCATCATTATCATACTCTGAACTTTCGGTCAACATCATCATCATCATCATACTCTTATATTTCGATCAACAACATCATCATCACACTCTGATATTTTGATCAACAACATCATCATCACACTCAAATATTTCGATCAACAACATCATCATCATTAGCAACTTGTAATCCACAACACGAAGATGAATGTCTTCGGATCACTTTTGGACTTAAGTCTAGGGATGATACAATCCTACCACATTCTCGACATCTAAAGCTACCAGATACAATTACGAGATAACTACTCCCTATCACTTTAGGACTAATTCCAAGGATGATGCAATCCTACCACATTCACAAGGACTGAAGCCTCTGGATACATTCTGAACAAAATTTCAGGGATGATGCAATCCCACCACATTCACGAGGACCGAAGCCTCTGGATACATTTTGAACAAAATTTTAGGGATGATGCAATCCCACCACATTCACAGGGACCAAATCCTACAGATACATTTTGAACAAAAGTTCAGGGATGATGCAATCCCACCACATTCACAGGGACCAAAGCCTCTGGATACATTTTGAACAAAAGTTCAAGGATGATGCAATCTCACCACATTCACAGGGACCGAAGCCTCTGGATACATTTTGAACAAAATTTCAGGGATGTTGCAATTCCACCACATTCACAGGGACCGAAGCCTCTGGATACATTTTGAACAAAAATTTCAGGGATGATGCAATCCCACCACATTCTCGAGGACCAAAGCCATCGGATCTGTTTTAGACAAATTCCTTGGGATGATACAATCCCTCTTCATTCTTGGAGACATAAGTCTACAGATAAATTTAGGAAAAATGTCCAGGGATGATACACTCGCACTGCAACATCATTGTTCCCCCTTTCAAGGAAGGTCTTTCTGAACAACACCAAGCTTGTCTCAAAAGTGTTTGAACTTTACCTGAGACAGAGGCTTCGTCAACACATCAGCAACTTGCTCATCAATACTCACATAATAGAGCTTTATTGCTCCTTTCTATATCATCTCTCGAATGTAGAAATACCGTATTTCTATGTGCTTCAATCTATCATGGAACACTGGGCTCTCCGACATCTTTATACATCTTTGGTTATCACATAGAATCTCAATATTATCCATCTCCAAGTCAAATAGACCTCACATTAGCTTCCAAAGTCATATGTCTTCACAGCTAGCAGAGCAGGCTGCTATGTATTCTTCTTTTGTCGTGCTAAGAGCAATACTAGACTGTTTCTTGCTAAACCATGAGATCATAGAAGACCCTGAACAAAAGCATCCACCTGATGTGCTTTTCCTGTCTGAGACACTTCCAGCCCAATCTGCATCTGTATAGCCATACAATCTGTAATCATGGTTTCCATCATAGTATAGACCAAAGTCTATACTCCCTTTCAGATATCTCATCACATGCTTTGCAGCTATCAGGTAAACCCATCTAGGTTGAACTAGATACTGAATCAAGGTGTTCACAGCAAAACAAATGTCTGGTATGATATTGGTTAGATACATCAATAACCCAATAATCTGTCTGTATTGAGTCACATCCACTAACTCTGACGATTCATCAGCTAACAACTTCAGGTTGGAATCCATGTGTGTAGTCATGGATTTACATTCCAACATATCAAATGTTTTTAGGATTTCTATTGCATACTTTCCCTAATTGAGAAAAATTCTTCCTGAGTTCTTCCATACTTCTAGAACTAGGAAATAATGCATTATACCAAGGTCTTTCATCTCAAATTCTTCAGCGAGCTTCTTCTTGCATTCTTCGATGTGTTTCTCATTCCCTATCAGAAATAGATCATCCACATATAGTAATAGTATGATAGGTTCATGTTCTATAACCTTGAAGTAAAGGTTAGGATCGGCTTTACTCTTGGAAAATCCCATGCTCGTCAAAAAAATATTTATCCTTCCATACCAAGCTATGGGAGCTTGCTTTAGGCCATACAAGGCCTTCTTCAACTTGCATATGTAATTTCATTTGTCTTCAACTTCAAATCCTTGTGGTTGTTCTATGTATACTTCTTCTTCAATCACACCATTCAGGAATGTTGTTTTCACATCCATCTGGTGTAAGTCCCACTTTATCATGGATGCAAGTGCCATGATGGCTCTAATCAAAGTATACCTTGCTACTGATGCAAATGTCTCTTCATAATCAATTCTCTCTTTCTGAGAGATACCTCTGGCCACAAATCTTGCTTTGTACTTCTCTATGCTTCTGCCAGCTGCATGTTTTATCTTGTAGATCCATTTGGAGGATAATACACTCTTACCTTCTTGCTTCGAAACTATATCCCACACATCATTCTTCATTATTGACTAGTATTCTTCAGTCATTGTTTCTACCCATTATTTCTTATGTATTTCTTCTTCATAGTTTCAAGGTTCTTGATCTACAAGATCACACATCAAAGCTACATAGTTGGAAAATATCTTGGGCTTCTTACTTACTCTTGTGGAGCCTTCAGGAGCTCCATATATTTGTGCTTCTTGTATAATCTCTCTTTCCCAAGCAGGCTTTCTCTTTCATGATATCTCCATCGTAGGAGGTTCTTTTGGTTCGGTCATGTCATGCTCTTCAGGAACTTCATATTCAAGGAGGAATGTAGCCTCTACATTTCTAGGAGGTGCATCTTCCTCATACACTTCTTCATATTGGAATTTTCTGGATCTCTTGAGAGATGCTTCTTCATTGAATGTTACATCTCTATTGATTTCCATGTGATGGAATCTAGGAATATAAATTCTGAATGCCTTGGATACTTTATAGTACCCAACAAATATCCCTTTCTTTATGGAAGGGTCCAACTTGGTTCTTTTCTCTTTTGGTATATGAATATATACTGGACAACCAAATATTTTGAGGTGACTTACCTCAGGCTTATTTCTTGTGAACATATTTTCTAGAGTCTTGAATCCAAGAGCACTTTGAGATATTCTATTATGTACGTAGAAAATAGTCCTTGCTGCTTCTTCCCATAGATGCATAGGAAGATCTTGATCATATATCATTGTCTTCACTGCCTCCATGATGGTTATGTTCTTTCGTTCCGCAACACCATTCTACTGAGGATTGTAGGGAGTGGTTAGTTCCCTCTTGATTCCAACATCTTTACAAAATGATTCAAACTCTTTTGAAGTATACTTTCCGCCATTGTCTGATCAGAGTGTCTTGATTCTCTTGTCTGAAATATTCTCTATCAAGGCTTTGAATTCCTTGAATTTCTCAAACACTTCACTCTTTGCTTTCAAGAAGTATATCCAAGTATTTCTTGAATAGTCATTAATAAATTTAATATAATATTCGAAACCACTTAAATATGTGGAGGACATTGGACCACACACATATGAATCAATCAATTCTAGCGTACCTTTTGTTTTTGTTTTTCTCTTCAGAAATGGATTCTTGGTGTTCTTTCCTTTCGCACATCATTTCTAAATTCCTTCATGTTTGATCTTCATGTCTGGTAATCTCGTCACTACTTTTTTCACATGAGGTAGTTCTTTGTAATTTATGTGAGCAAGCATTCTATGCCATAGTTCACTAGGATCAGTGGACTCATGAACAAGGGTTGTTTCTGAATGTCCCTTGAGTCTATACAAGCCTCCTTCTTCTTCACCAATGATAACTGCATATTCAATATTCTTCCCTTTGGGCCACATGAGTACTTGGCCATCTATGAATGCAACTCTGAATCCTTTCTTATCTAAATCTGAGATAGAAAGTAGATTCTTCTTTTGACCAAGTACATATAATACTTCTTTCATCTTGAGGGGATTTTCTGAATCAAGCTTATAGCTTCCTTCACCAACTCCTTCGATTGGATATTGATAGTCATCTCCTAGGGATACTTTCTGAGGAGAGATATTTTCTTCAAGTTTGGACAGAGTTTTCTTTTGTCCCATCATGTGATTTGAAGCACCACTATCAATAATCCAAGTGTCTTCTCTAGGTGTTATAGACCCAAAGAGTGCAAATAATAGTACATACTCTTCTGCATCTTCTTCTCTTGCTTGCTTTCTTGGAGGTCCCTCCTCTTCTTATTCTTTATCCTCATCTTTAGCTAGATGAGCATGATGTATTTTGTTGTTGTTGGTCCTCTTCTTATAATCTTGTTTCTTCATAGGACAATTTCTGGCAATGTTTCCTATCTTATCACAATGGAAACATTGAAATCCAAAGCAGTCCTTATTTGATAAACTTTCTCTTGATCTTTGGAACCTTCTGGGAGGTTGATGCTCCTTCTGGTTTCCCTTATTGAAGTTGGGTTGAATTATTCTTCTCTTGGTATGAATGGCTAGGGCTTGATCATCCTCCTTTAGTAGGGCTTCTCTATTTACCACTCTAGTCTCCTCTTGAATGCAGTCTTCCCATACAACATCAAACTTCATGCTTTCCTTCTTGGAACAAACCATCTAGATGAATGAATCCCAGGGTCTAGTGAGACCATTGAGAGTAGTCATAACCATCTCATATTCATCAAGTTTGTCTCCAATGGCTTCTAGTTGTTATTTGATCTGAGAAACCCTTGTGAAGTAATCCTGGATGGATTCTCCATGACTCATCTTGGTGCTCTTTAGTTGAGATCTTAGATCATGTTTCTGTTGATGTTTCTA
Source organism: Pseudotsuga menziesii (assembly GCA_001517045.1). Taxonomy (NCBI): domain Eukaryota; kingdom Viridiplantae; phylum Streptophyta; class Pinopsida; order Pinales; family Pinaceae; genus Pseudotsuga; species Pseudotsuga menziesii. Next base: position 530,369 of record LPNX010925010.1, read on the forward strand.
CCCTCATACATTCTGGAGAGGGCATCATACATTTATTTTGGAGTCTTCTTGGATGGCACTTGAGGGATCAAGTGATCCTTGATAGAGTCAGCAATAATCCTTTGTTCCCTAATCATATCCTTCTTGTGCTTCTCCTTAGCTTCAGCTTCTTCAGGTTCTGCAACTTCCTCTTTGTATACTTATCAACATCATTCTCTTGGAGAATGAGACCAATCTTGTATTTCCATGCTTAGAAATTCTCTATGCCTTCTAGCTTGTCCTCAAGCTTAGTGCTTGGGGCCATCTTGTCAGAAAATCACAAAAAATCGAAATTTTGCGGAATGAGAAATTGAAATTACCAGGAGATGTGCTTGACTGAGGAGAGTTTACTGGTGTTCTTGGTTTCTAGAGATCTCAATTCTTCACCTTCCAAATCAGACTTGTGAGATTAAGCTCTATAGCTTCCAGCTGTTTTCTGGTTCTACAATTTTCTGGTACAACTGTCAAACTAGGGTTTGACTTTCCCAGAGACTCACTTACCCAAAAAACTCGATTCCAGGATCAATAGATGCGTTCTATGAGGGCACAATGTTCTATGCAAGCATTTTTTCGAAAATCAAAATTTTTTCCAAACCCCTAATTTCTTCTGGGGAGAGAGAGGGCTTTTTCACCTTGTGAAATTGTCCTATTCAGGTTAGCTCTGATACCATGTTAAAATTCCATATGCTAAGCTAGATTATCAGCATTTAATTTCAATTTTGATAACAAAATCATATAGACAGGATCCCTGAAAGAAACAATATCACAAGAACAACATGGATTTATCCTGGGAAAACCCTAAAGGGAAAAAACCCAGCAAAAGCTTCCTCAATATAGATGCCCCAAAATATAAAAAGGTAAAACCCAAAAGACTGATACTGCTCCTTCTCCAACTACATCTCTCTCTCTCTCTCTCTCTCTCTCTCTCTCTCTCTCTCTCTCTCTCTCTCTCTTATGCACTACACAAGTGAGTGTGAGTGTGTTCAAATGAGAAGCACCTCACCTATATTTTTATTCTTTCGTTCACTTAATATTAGACTTAGTTATGTAGGCTCTAGTAATCCTAATTCAATTATGTAGGCTCGAGTAACCACAAATAGGGTACTAATGACCCGACTTACAATGGAGGGGACTTCCTCATGACTCTTATTAATTCTCTTGATTAGGAACATCGGGGTACAAAGAAATACAAGTGATTCTCCCGATAGGAGCATAGGGGACCAAAAACATATATTTAGAATATTCTTCGAAGTTACAATAATTCAAAATATTACATCTTGAGGGCCCATGGATCCTGTGTTTTCTTAAATTATCTATTTTTAGGAGCTTGTTTTCCACCAGGAGCCAAAAGAAAGAGTCGATCTTTGGGATACTATCTGAGTTCCATATCTTCTCCTAGTTTCTTTAAAGAGGCCCATTTCCATTATATTGCAGATTGATATCCTTCTTTGATTGTGTAAGTCCCAATTTTTCCCCACCCTCTTAGACATTTTTCTCTGAAATTGAGGGTGGTGATACCATGGAGAAAAGAGGAGAAAACATCATATTCTAGGCAAAGGTGGGACGGTCGATTTAATCTTTTCCGACCCTTCCAGTCGTCCCTTGATCCCCAAATGGAAACATATTTAATATTATTGAAGCTAAGATCTTCCAGCCACCTATGAAGAGGGAGAAGATCATCTTTTGAGTCTAAGGGATATATTCCCAAGATGGATTCTGTCTATATGTTTATTTTACTGTCGTTCCTAGGAATCTAGTACATTTTGTCTTTAATTAGACCAACAGATTTTTTACAAAGGTTCCATATGGTGGCTCCTTTACCCACCCAGGATAAGTCTAAACATATAGACTTTTTCCTTTTGATATATTTTTTTATTATTGCCTCTATCCACCATTTCTTTCCTCTCATAATCATCCTCCATACCATTTTTCTCCCAGGGAACTATTGATTTTCCCTAGGTCCTTGATTCCAAGTCCTCCATTGTGTTTCTCCTCCAAGATTGCTTCCCATTTTACCAAATTGAATTTTCTACCCTGGGTCTTCCCTCCTTGACATAAGAAATTTCTTATTTCCATGTTGAAGGTGCTAATAACTCCTTTATGGGAGAAAACAATTACACAAGAGAAGATGGGGTAGGAAGAGAGAATGGAATTTATGAGTACCACCTTTCCTGCTAGATTAAGCTAGGTATTGCTCCAAGCCTGAATTTTCTTTTTAAGTTTCTAGATTAGAGGGATCCAATTCGATATGGTTCTTTTCTTGTTAACAATAGGAACTCCCAAATAAATGAAGGAGGTCCCTTGGAGATTCACCTGAACTCCTATAATGTTTTCTATTTCTCAAAGATATTTAGGGTTATTGTTCCATCCATACAATCATGACTTATTGACATTGATTTGGCTACCCGAGGTTTTTAAGAAAAGTTCCAAGGTGGTTTTGAAGAAATTGTAAATTTGGATCGAAGCACTACCCAGAAGAATAGTATCATCTACAAACTGATCTTGATTGATTTGCACACCCCTTGCGATACCGATGCCCAGTAATCTCCCTTCATTTCTGAATATGTTAAGTCTTCTAGATGATCATTTCTTCTACAAGGATGTAAAGGAAGGGATACATCGAACATCCTTGTCTGATTCCTCTTCAAGATTGGAAAAAGGAGACTATGTGGCCATTTATAAGAGGAGGGATACAAGGCATGCTGATGCAATCCTTCACTCATCGTATGAAGGCTCCAAGAAATCCATAATTTTTCATGACTTGAAATATATAGGAGTGCCTTATTCTGTCAAAAGTATTTGCAAAATCTATTTTGATTGTCATACCTGCTTCTTTATGCATCTGAATTGATTGAATTGTTTCCTGAACCATTATAATATTGTCGTATATATTCCTGTCCGCTATAAATCCTCCTTGGTTTTGAGAGATAAGGAGCGGGATTGTTAAGGTTTCATATGATAGACTAGATTCAGTAGTATTAAATTCAAGATCACAACAATAGCATATCAATAATCACTGATAGAAACACAATCACAAGATAGATGCAACATTTATTCTAGGAAACCCTCAAGGGGAAGAAAACCAAGCGAAAATTCCTCTGTATAAGATGTATAAAAGACAACCCCAAAAATAGGTGTTCTCCTCCTTTTGTTTTTTCTCTCTCTCTCTGATGTGCTACTCAAGTGAGTGATTATGTGTTCAAATAATAACCACATCTCCTCTATTTATACACAATGAGTCAACTGACTTTTATCCTAGACAAGTCGGCTCCACTAAACTGTCTGGGTCGTCTTCACCTAGGAAGACTCAAAACAGTATATTATATTATTTATTAGGGTGCTAAATACTTGACATGAGTAGAGTCTTTTCCTCGTGACTCTATGATGACAAAATACAATAGTAACACCCTCTCATAGGAATAATATCATCTCCCTTGGGTTACATCAGTAAAATACATTTAGAATATCCTTTGAAGTTACAATATTTCAACACTCCCCCTTAATGAGAAGGTGATTCTACTGACAACATCATCATGGACTATAGAGAACAGAGAGACAATAAATAGAACAGTTCATTGAGGTAATACATCTATACGTCATAGGAATTTTTCACAATCAGTAACTGGAATAGTTACTCTTCATCTCCTACATCACATGATCACTTGATCCTTTTGCAGAAACGCTTCGACCTTTCGATCCTTCATAGTAGCACTTCGATCTTCTTGATATTTTGCAATACTTTTATCCTTTGCTACAACACTTTGATCTTCTTGATCCTTTGCAGCAACACTTCGATCTTCTAGATCCTTTGCAATAGTACTTCGATCGTCTAGATCCTTTGCAACACTACAATCCTTTCAACTCTTTTGCAACAGTACTTCGATCCTTTCGATCATTTGGAACAACAATTTTATCTTCTCGATCCTTTGCAGTTGTACTTCTATCTACTTGATTCTTTACCACCAATATACCTAAAATGCACATTATCTATATGCAGGATGATCAATCCTGATCACTTTAAGACCTGAGTCCAAGGACGATGCAATCCTCCATCAACATGATCCATGAAATCAATTAACTGAATTGTCTACAACTAAATGTAGATCTCGACCGCACCCAGTGATGCCCCTATCATCCATAAGGACTCATCATATACCATCCATACCACACAGTTTAGGACCACTCCCAAGTTAGTGTTATACTACGGTATCCACACTTACATGTAGGCATGCTCTTCCAAACAAGAGTATTATCTACAGAGCTGATCTCAATCGCATACAAAATGTCATCCCATCGTAGAACATCCATACCACATAGGTTAGAACCACTCACAATTGAGTGTTATACTACGGTGTACATGAGGAATCATCATAGCGAATCCATACCACTGAGGTTAGGACCACTCCCAAGAGAGTGTTATTCTATGGAATCTACATATGAATGTAGGCATACTCTCCATACAATAGTATAGTCTACAAGGCATATCTCGACTTCATACACAATTTCAGTCCTATCATCTATGAATACTCATCGTAGACCATCCATATCACTGAGGTTATGACCACTCCTAAGCGAGTGTTTAATCTATGGTATCGACAAATGAATGTGGGTACTCTCCATGTGAGAGTAACATCTACAGGGCCATCCTTAGCTAGTAAGGACCACTCTCATGCACAAATTTTTATACCTTCCATTCTCAAGAGAGGATACTATCATCCACAAGTGAATTTGGGTACTCTTCGTGCGAGAGTAACATCTGCAAAGCCATCCTTAGCTAGTAAGGACCACTCTCATGAACAAAGTGTTATACCTTCCATCCTCAAGAGAGGATACTATCATCCACAAATAAATGTTAGACCATTATCACCACTATCATCCATCATCGATGCCATTCTAATCATTACTCCCCCTTTCCTGGGAAGTACCATATTATCAACGTGCTCCCCCTTTGTCTGAGGAGGCTTCATGTCTTTGACCTGATCTTCCTTTTTTTTAAAGGTCCATTTCTTCATCATCTATAGTCCCATCACTATTCCTCCTTCAGAGGAAAGTCCTTTCGAACTACACCAATCTTTTCACAGAATTATTCGAACTTCACTCAAGATAGAGGCTTGGTTAGTACATCAGCAACTTGCTCATCGATACTCACATACTAGAGCTTGAGGGATCCCTTTTGTACCATATCCCTGATATAAAAATATTGGATTTCTATATGCTTTGATTTGTCATGGAACATCGGATTCTCTATCATATTTATACAACTCTAGTTATCACAAATAATTTCTATGGTTTCCAACTCCATTTCAAATATCCCTGTGGATCAACTTATGAAGCCATATCGCTTCTCAACAAGCGGAGCAAGATAAAATGCACTTTTCTCTAGCCATGCTGAGAGAAACACTAGACTGTTTCTTACTAAACCATGAGATGATGGTGGATTCCAGACAATAACATCCACCTGAGGTGCTCTTTCTATCTGTGGCACTTCCTTCCCAATATGAATTCATATATCCATACAATTTGTAGTCATGATCTCTCCCAGAGTACAGTCTTAAATCAAGCATACCTTTTAGGAACCTCATCACATGCTTTGAAGCTATCAAGTGAACCCATCTATGTTTAACTAGATACTGACTCAAGGTTTTCACAACAAAGCATATATCTAGCCTTGTGTTCATTAGAAACATTAATGACCCAATAATCTGTATGTAGTGATTCATGTCCACTAGCTCGGATGTCTCCTCAGATAATAGCTTCAAGTTGGTTTCCATGGGTGTGGCCATGGATTTACAATCCAACATATCAAATATTTTCAATATTTCTACTACATACTTTCCCTGATACAAAAAGATTCCTTCTATGATTTTCCACACTTCCATCCCTAGGAAATAATGCATCAATCCAAGATATTTCATCTCGAATTCTTCAGCTAACTTATTCTTGTAATCCTTGATCAGTTTCTCATTTCCAATCTGAAATAGATCATCCACATACAACAATAGTATGACTCGTTCATCATCCATAATATTCATATAAAGATTAGGATCAGCTTTACTCTTGGTAAATCCCATGCTTGTCAAGAACCTATATATTCTTCAATACCAAGCTCTTGGAGCTTGCTTCAATCCATACATATCCTTTTTCAACTTGCATACCTGAGTCGCTCTATCTTCGACTTCAAATCCTTATGGTTTTTCGATGTAAATTTCTTCCTTAATCACACCATTATGGAAGGTTGTCTTTACATCCATCTGGTGTAAGTCTCGCTTCATCATGGAAGCAAGTGCCATGATAGTTCTGATGGAAGTGTACCTTGCTACCGGAGCAAATGTCTCTTCATAATTGATCCCCTCTTTCTAAGATAATCCTCTAGCCACAAATATTGTTTTGTACTTTTCAATAATTCCATCAACTGAATGTTTTATCTTATAGATCCATTTTGAAGATACCACACTCTTGTTTTGTGCTTTGGGAACAGTATCCCAAACATCATTATTTGTGATCGATTGGTATTCTTTTTTCATTGATTCAACCCATTCTTTCTTCTGTGCAACTTCCTCATAGCTGGTGGGTTCTTCATCTACAAGGTCACACATCAAAGCTACATAACTGGAGTATGGCTATGATCTTTTGTTGGTTCTTGTGGAGCCTTCTGGTGCTCCACATCTTTCTTCTTCTTGTATGATTTCTCTTACCCAAGAAAGTTTCATGTTTCAAGTGATGTCCATAGTAGGGGCCTCCTAAGGCTCTAGCATGTCATGATATTCTGATGCTACTATTTCAAGAGTTTGTTCAGCTTCTATCCTTTTGGGAGGTACATCCTCTTCATGTACTTCTTTAAGCTAACACCCTCTTGACTTCTTAAGAGTTTTCTCTTCATCGAATGTTACATCCCTACTAATCTCAATGTGATAGAATCCTGAAATGTATCTCCTGAAGGCTTTGGAGACTCCACAGTATCCTATAAATATTCCCTTCTTTCCAGAAGGATCCAATTCGGTTCTCTTCTCTTTCAGAATATGTACATATAATGGGCATCCAAATATCTTGAGATGGCGTACTTCAGGTTTCTTTCCGTTATACATCTCTTCAAGAGTCTTGAATCCAAGAGCACTGTGACATAATATATTTTGCACATATACGGTTTTTCTTGTAGCTTCGGCCCATAGGTATATAGGGAGGTCTTAGTCATGAATCATGGTCTTCACTGCTTCCATGATAGTTCTATTCTTTATTTCCACAACACCATTTTTTTGGCGATGAAACAAATATTGAAAAATGAATTTTAATATTTGTTTAACTAATCCATTTTGTTAAAATTATCCAATTAGCCTTAGAGAGATAATTATATGTCCGCCAGGCCCATTGATATCCCCAGAGGACATTACAAGTGGTATCAAAGCATAGGTTCCAACACAGCAGTTGTTGGGCCTTCTACAAAGTTATTATCTTATGTATATGTGCATTTAGAGTTTAAAAATGTGTTTAGTAAGATTAATTCTGTTAAGATATTTAGACACTTAGGAGTTAGTTAAGATCAACTTGTGTAATATATCCATTAGGTAAAGTGTGTTTATTTAGTATGCATTGGTATGGATTTGTAAATATTCTAATATGACGATCATGATATGTTCTATACATAAAGTGATCTGATGGTTCAACTTCTCTTAGATCATACCTACCATTGATCCGTGGCTTAGCACCCAATTGGTCCATGATCTCTATTATTTGGCTAGGGCCATGGGTTATTTCCCTCTCGAGGGATTTAACCACGTGACAAACATCGGTGTATTAATCTGTGATTCATTTTTGTGAAGTGGTTTCTCTAGGTGTTCGGTCTTTTGGGAGTACCATGTGTACCCAAACATGGTATCAAATCATTTATGAAGAGTCGCTTCCAGTTTTGATCAAGATCTGGAACCGCTGTTGCCGCAAATTTGAAATGATTTCTATTTATAGAGTTTCTATGCATTTGTGTCCTATGGGAGCTATTCCATTGCATCTAGATCATCGTTTTCGTTGGGAATAGTTTTTGTTTCATCGAAAACTATTTCCGTTTGATCCAGAAACACCCATTTTGGCAAATTCGAAGGTATAATGTTACAATGACGGATTTGTTTAAATTTTTTTTTAAATTCTCTCATATTTTATCAGTTTTACTATTATATATTTATTTTTTTAGTCTCAGACTATTTCCTTCCCTAGCTGCGTATGCTCTTTGTCGTGCGCGTTGCACGATCGCGGTGAATCATAAACAGAAAGGGAAAGTTTTTTTTTTTTCTTGTCTTCTCGGCTACGTATGGTATTTGCCATGCACCTTATGTGATCATGGCAAATCAGAAATAATGAGAAAACTTGAAAACGTAGACTTTTCGGGTAAGCTAGCCAAGATCTAATGCCATTGTGTGAAAAAGTTTTTTTTGTTTTTGTTTTTCGTTTCTTTTTGTGATTTGCAGAAGAAAAAAAGGCAAGCACGGAGAACAAGAGAGAAGAGTAAAAAAAAAAAAAATCCCTTCCTCTTTCCATTCTTTTATGTACCTTTTAAACTTAGCTCACTTGGTCCAAAGTTGTTTTATTCCTTAATAGGTCTTGATTTCAAGTCTTATTAAGCTACTTTTTAGTGCATGCAATTTCTATTATCAAGTTACTTTATTGTAAAAGTGCATCTCACTTAAATAAAATAAAATAAAAAGTGATTCACTTAAGTCTTTTAATTTATTGCCGCACTATTTAAAGAAACATTATTGTAAAAGTGAACATCACTTATTCTACAAAAGTGATTCACTTAAAAGCAACTTTATTGTAAAGTGATTATCAAAGGTTGATATTGGGAAGAGGGGGGTTCTTTTTTTTAAGTTGGTCAAGTTAATATCTGCCACATCACTATTGGGGACACCTTCAAGATTTTCTTTGATCAAGCATAACTTCATCATTCGGAATTAGTTTTTAGTGCCATTTTTTTTAAAACAACCTAATTTTCTGAGCTCTTTGCATCCAGATAGTTAGTTTCTGTTCTTTCATCCATTATTTTCAAGTAAGGACGCCCCTTGTGATATTATACTTACTAGTTCTAACTATTTCTCATGGAAATCTCGCATGGAGGATGTTCTACAAAGTAGGGGACTTTTCAGAATTACCTTAGGGAAAGAAACAGAACCCACTGATTATGATAAGAAAATAAAATGGGAAAATAGATGTGATGAAGCTCGAGGATTGATTGGGATGTCAATCTCTACTGATTTGCAATTCCACATATCTGGAATTGATGAACCTGATAAAGCTTGGGAAAAGTTGGAATATGTGTTTGGTAAATAGAATGAAATTCGAGGTCATCAACTTGAGAATGAGGTGATTTATTTGAATCCAAGTGATTTTTCATGCATTCAATACTATTTATCTAAGTATAAAACTATTAGACTCTTATGTGAAGAATGCAAGATTAAGAAAGAAGACAAACAATGTATTTATCATATTTTTTCCAAACTTGGACCTGCATATTCTATTTTTGTATCTACATTCTACTCCATGAAAGAATCCTTGACTGCAGCTAGCTATCAAGATCCTAGTCTTGAATCCTTTTGTGATTCCTTAATTAGAGAGCAAGATAAGCTCATTCATCTTGGAATAATTAACAATGGAGATACATCTGGGAAAGCCTTATTGTCCCAACAGAAAGAAAAGTCTAAGCCTCCCAAGAAATAGAATTTTTGAAATAATAAGCCAAACAACAAGGGTCCCAAACCCTCTCAATCAACTCCTTCAAAAAATGACAAAGGATCCAAGCCAAAAGGAAAGAAGACTGAGTGTCATTGCAATTTTTGTGGAAAAGATACTCATGATGAATCTAAGTGTTTCAAGAAGATGGCAACCTTGGAAGCAGCAAGGAAGAAGCACCACATTAACCTAGATTCATCTTCAGAATCTACCTCTCATGAATATGCACTTTATGCTTCTGGTTACTCTTATACTGCATCTTCTTCTTCTACTTCAAATGAATGGATCATTGATTCTAGAGCATCTTATCATATGGCTAAGGATCAAGCCATCTTCTCTACTATGCATGAATGTAACACCAAACAAATAGTTGTTGGTGATGATAGATCTCTAAGTGTTGTAGGATCTAGAACAGTTCCAATATAAAATGGTCATTTCAGTGATGTACTATATGTTCCAAAAAATTTCCTGCAATTTGTTATCAGTCTATCAAATTACTCATTCGGGTAAAGGTAAAACTGTGACGTTTACACCTCACCAAGTTGTAATTAAGGATTTTAAAAATATTCAAAATGTCCTTGCTACTGAAACTGTTGATGATATTACTGGGTTGTACAAATTTAACAACTTTGAGTCATCACCTTTTCCTTCAGTTTTTGTTTTTCATAGTGATAACTTGAGCAAACTTTGGCATGAGCAATTTGGTCACTTAAATTATCGCTCATTGCAACAACTATGTAAAGATAATATGTGACTGGTATTTTGATGGTATCTTGCAAGGATGCTGTTTTTTATGGTTGTGTACTCAGAAAACATCATCGAGACTATTTTGACAAACGTGCCTCTTGGCACACCTCGGTTCCCTTAGAGCTTGTGCATAGTGACTTGTGTGCTCCTCTTCCATCTGCTTCCTTTTTTGGTTTCAAATATTTATTAACCTTCATTGATTACTACTCCAGAAGCACTTGGGTTTACTTCCTAAAAATTAAGAGCGAAGTATTTAACATGTTCTTAGCCTACAAGGCCCTTGTTGAAAAACAATCTGGTCATCAAATTATTAAGTTAAGATTTGACAATGGAGGAGAATATGTTAACAAAAAGTTCACTACTTTCTGCACTGAACAAGGAATCCAACAACAACACATTGTTCCATATACACCACAACAAAATGGTGTAGCTGAATGGAAGAGCCACACTTTAAAAGAAATGGCTAATTGTATGATCCAATCTAAGGGACTAAGTCTTCAATATTGGGCCGAGGCCATAAATTGTGCAAATTGCATAGTTAATTGCACACCAACTAAATTTTTACAAGGTATAACACTGGAAGAAGCATGGAGTAAAATTAAACCATATGTAAGTCACTTTCGTGTGTTTGGTTGTGAAGGATGGGCTCACATTCCAGATGAAAAATGAAAATCATTACATCCTAAAAGTGAAAAGTGCATATTTGTTAGATATTCAGAAGATGTAAAAGGTTATAGACTTCTTCATCCACATTCTCATGATATAATCATTAGAAGAGATGTTAAATTTGATGAAAATCTCTTGGCCTGCGAGCCTAACTTGGCGGGTGTGCCATCTTTGGCCTGCGAGCCTGATTCGGCAATTGTGCCTTCTTCTTCTTCTTCTTCCAAATTCCTTGACAAGTTTCCAACTCCAGTTTCTAATGATGATAGTGAGGATGAAAATCCACCTCCGCCTACTCATGTTTCTCCAATTGCACCAGCACCAATGCTTCCTTGATGGGTCCGTTCAACATGTGAAGTAGTTGGTGATCTTGTTGGTGATCCTAGAGATCAACCTCAAACACATTCTCAGTTTCAGTGAGCCTCTTCTATTTTGGCTCAATTTTTCAAGAATCATGATCCAAAACCTTTTGTAGAAGCTTCAAGAAATCCAGATTAGGATGCAGCTATGGATGAAGAATATCGTTCCTTAATGGAGAACGATACTTGGGATCTTGTTTCTCTTCCAAAAGAAAGAAAAGTTGTCAGATGTAAATGGGTCTACAGAACTAAGTATGCATCAGATGGAAGTATTGAAAGACTTAAGGAAATGTTAGTTGCCAAAGGTTTTTCCCAAGTTGAAGGGATTTACTACAATGAAACATTTACTCCTGTCACAAAAATGAACTCCATCCACCTTGTTCTTTCCATTGTAGCCTTACATAACTAGGAATTCCATCAAATGGATGTCAAGTCTACCTTTTTACATGGTGATTTGCAGGAGGAAATTTACATGGAACAACCTCCTGGATATGTTCAGGATAACTCTAGTCTTGTCTGTCTCCTTAAGAAATCCTTATATGGCCTTAAGCAAGATTCTAAAGCTTGGTATGCCAAAATGGATAGCTTTCTCCTTGACACGATTTTTTCTAGATGCCATTCTGACCCCAATGTCTATACCAAGAAAGTGGGAAACCATCTCATCATACTTGTTGTTTATGTTGATGATCTTATCCTTACTGTTAGTGACCCTAAGATTTTAACCCATGTGAAATCCATTCTTAAGCAAAATTTTGAAATGTCAGACTTAGGACATTTGCATTATTTTCTTGGTATCCAATTCTTGCAAACCAAATAAGGAATCTTTCTTTCCGTGTCTAAGTATGCTTGTGACCTTCTTCGTCACTTTCACATGGAATATTGTAAACCATCCCCTTCTCCCTTCCAGTCTGGATTCAAACTTTCTGTCACTTGTACTTCCCCTCAAGTAGATGTTACCTTGTATCGTCAGCTTGTTGGTAGTCTTTTATACTTGACTCATTCCCATCCTGGCCTTTCCTTTGTCGTTGGTCGTGTTGCCCATTATATGAAAACTCCTCATGAAATTCGCTAGAAAGCAGCAAAAAGAATACTTCGATATATTCAAGGTACAATTCAGTTTGGGATTCATTACAGTACAAGGGGGACACCTTTGTTGGTTGGTTTCACTGATTCAAATTGGGCCGATGATCATGATGATCGAAATCCTACTGCAGGTTATTTTTTCAGTCTGGGATCTGGACCTGTCACTTGGGCTTGTAAGAAATAACAAGCTCTTGCTCTTTCCCTAGCAAAAGCATAATATCGAGCCATGGTTAATTCCAGTTAGGAAGCTTTATGGCTTTGACAGATCCTTTCAAAGTTTGGATTCGAGCAACAATAGCCTACTCAAATTTGGTGCGACAATCAAAGTGCCATCAAGCTTGCCAAAGATCTAGTTCTACATCAATGCAGCAAACACATTGAGCTACACATGCACTTCATCAGAAATATTATTCCTGATCATGTTCTTGAAATGCTCTATTTCCCTATAGATGATCAAGTTGCAGACATCTTCACCAAGTCTCTTACAGAAGCGAAGTTTTCTAAACTTTGATCTATGTTAGGAGTTCATGAATGTGTCCTTAAGGGAGGATAGGCTCTAATGCCTCCTTCCTTCTCCTAATAGTGTCATTTTTGTAAATCCTCCAATCATATCCCAAGTTGTTCATAAGGGGGGATGTTAGGATATTTAGACACTTAGGAGTTATTTAATATCAACTTGTGTAATATATCCGTTAGGTAAAGTGTGTTTCTTTAGTATGCATTAGTATGCATTTGTAAATATTCTAATCCGATGGTCACGATATGTTCTAGACATAAAGTGATCTGACGGTTCAACTTCTCTTAGATCATACCTACCATTGATCTGTGGCTTAACACCCGATTGGCCCATGATCTCTATTTAAAGAGAATGGAGGGCCCTTGGCTAGTTGATCGATTATGAGAATCTCATGTAACTTTCTTTCTTTAACATAATAAATTGCTCCAAGTAGCTGTTTGGGTAGGGCCATGGACTGTTTCCCTCTCGAGGGTTTTAACCACATGACAAACATTGGTGTATTTATCTATGATTCATTTGTGTGAAGTGGTTGCTCTAGGTGTTTGGTCTTTTGGGAGTACCCTGTGTACCCGAACAAATTCAACCTCCCTTATGTTAATAGAAGAATAAGAAACCTCACATTGGATTAGTTCGTTGTATTCCTTAGAATTAATTAATATTGAATATTGGTTGTTCAATAGATTGACTCGTAACTACTATGTGGTGCATATCTAACAATTGACTCTGACTTGATTGGTTGATGCATGTGCATTTCCTCTTTTATTGCTCATTGAATTGTTAATATTGAAATTCTTCTTGTAATATGACTTATTTACTGGTACATTATGATTACGAATTGATAAGTAAATAAGTGGCATTATAATAGTATGTAATATGTAACATTATCAGTATTAATTTAATACTAAGTTATTAAATGATATAGTTTTATTATTATTGAATATTAATATGATTTATTAAGTGACATTTATACCCTATATGAATTTTGTATTTTCTATGGATGATATGCTTTTATAGTCTTATTTATGCCAACATGGATGAGTAACTCCTTTGTTATTTTAGGAATGGGATACTTGTCTAAATTGTGTTTCTCATTGTCTTTTTATTTTATGCATGTAGTATGATTTTATATTATTTATTATTTATTACTATGCTAACTTATCTAATTAGTTAGTGGTGGAATTGCTGCTTGGAGGTAAGCATAGCTATGGGATATTTTTATATTCTATTATTTAATTTATTTATTTTTGGGTTAGTGGTGACATTATTATTATACTAGCTATCTTACTAATTTATTTATTGAGTGGAGAAAATGAGTGACTTGTCCCCTAATGGTTCATATTCTATCCTTTTTTTTTTAATGGAGATGTAACTCCTTATCTAGTTTGGAGGAGAATGAGCCACTTGTCTCTAATGGTTCATACTCTTTTTTTTAAACTATTTTACTTATGGAGATGTAACTCCTAGGATATTTTTGGAGGAAATGGGCCACTTATCTTCTCTTAATTTTATTTACTTCATTTTGTGTATAAGTAAGTAGTATTGTAGTGTAAGATAGTATTATATATATGACATTGACATAAATATGTCTAATATGATAGTATTGGGCTATGCAATTATTTCTATAATTGTATTGATATTATGGTATAACATACATTCTGAGTATATTAAATATAGAATATATAGGTTATATGACTAATATGTTGTGTATATGATTAATAATAATATGATATATGATTGAACAATTATAATATATATGTAAACAAAAATGAGTGTATGTATATAATACATAGTAGTAGTAAGTATGGTATATGGTATGAGTGTATGATAGTGTGTTGTATAGCTAGTAATTGTTTTATTGTAAACTATTAGAATATTTTGGTGGTAGGATGTTTAGTTGTTTGAGGTGACTATGTATTTACTTTGATTGATAAGTAGTGTGCGATGTGCAAATAATTAGTAAGGTAATGTATATTATATATATCCTTATGTGCTATTAACTCTATGTAATGTTATGATAAATAGTAACTACTCGATATGATTTCTATAGTTGATGTATGTTGTTTGATATTATTGGTTGTGATTGGATGTTAATGATTAGCATTGGTTGATTAATGGTTTATCCTTGTATGACATTGTCAACATTGTATATATGGCTATTATTGGTTGTCCTTGGTTGTTATGGATTTTACATTTAGGATTGATGCATCTTGGTTGATGTATTCTGATTGTGTATTTTTTTTAATGTATTTCAATTGATGTATGTTGGTTGATGTATTTGATTGATTTATTATGATCATTGCCTTCTGCTTGACGAATCTCAGTTGATGTATTTTGATTGTGTATTTTGATTAATGTATTCTAATTGATGTATGCTGGTTGATGTATTCTGATTGATGTATTATGATAATTAACTTTTTCTTAATGAACCATGGTTAATGTATTCTGATTGTGTATTCTAATTGATGTATTCTCATTAATGTATTCTAATGTATGTATGATGGTTGATTTTTTTTATTGATGTACTATGATTGATGCTTGTATGATTAGTTGAATCATGTATGGTTGTCTTCTTCATGTTTTTAGACTCTCTAAAATTGAAATCACCATTGAGCATTTAATTTCTTGGGATCGCTAAACATCCATGAGATCATGCCATAACGGTGTCTTTAGGCGCCACCCCATATGTTACAGTTTGGCAGCATTCCCCCATTTGGGTCACCTTTGTTCAAAGTATTCTGCGATGAGTCTTCCTTCGATCCCCTGGATATCAAAATTCTAAGTTACCTCCCCCCCAAAGTATTTCCCATCTGCAATCCCAGTCCCAGTATAACAGCTATGATCCCTCTCCCATGAGTCTGTTTCATTTGCTTCCAGGTCATCCCTGTCATAATTACTCTGAACAAAGGAAGTTTGAGTCTCCCATGATTCCTTGCACATGTTACCCCACTCAATGTGTCATTCCCATATTGTCCCACATCTTTGGTTATCCCCCTCACGCTTCTGGTCAAGGAAACATCATTTCCTTGGTCAGTTGTAGCTCTCCCTTTGTCGACAACAACACATCTATTCCAGAGGATAGACCAAGAGGTCCCTGTATCCTAGTTTCATTAATCTCATTTACAAGTTCCTAGGACCATTTGAGAGGAGTCCTTAGTTTCTCTCGGGATGGTTATTTCTCATGTGCTCAACTTCAACTACATAATCACACCATTGAGACTTGTACAAGGTATTGGTTTATGCAGTATTTAGTTGAAGACCTCGATTGTCACCTAAATCTAGCACATTGGTGAGTCTATTAAGGGAACCATACATGTTTATGCCCCTTGTTATTTCCAGATTGCAGAAAGAGTGATTAGAAGCCCTGAGAGCAGTGATTTTGTATAGATTCATGATTGATGCAGCATATTGTACCACAGACTCACTCTCCATCAGTGAGTCCCTACAAATTCATGAACACTTCCAGAACCTGCAGATCATCATTTGTGAAGATATTGCATTCCATGAGAATGCCATGGGTCCTATGTATCAATTCTTCATATCAGTATTGTATTCAGCCTCTGATTGAGGCTACCATTATGTAACAACAGTTGTATATGATCATCTCTTGTATTTCGAATCCTTGATCCCATTATTGATACTTTTGACATTGTTATGAGAATGGGTATACCCACCTCATCCATATACATGTCACATATTATTTGTATCTTACCCATTGATGGGAACCAACATTAATACAAAACCAGAAGCCACCGTGTCATGAACAAGGAATCATTGCGTCTTCGTAGGTCTCTCCATTATCCCCAAGTTCATATGATGCTCGTTGGCCATACTATGACCTCCTGCCCTCACACATCATGGAGCAATCTGTTAACACAAACAAATTGCTCAACCAGATCTATACAGCCTACACCACATACAGGCATCCATTTCCTATCCGTTTTCCATCCTTTTTGACCTCCACACCCATGTTTTAACCTTATTCTCTCTAAAAAAAACTCAAAAATATTAAAAAGGGCCTAAAAACCCACAAAAGAACTAAAAATATCACAAAGGGGCTAGAAACCCCAAAAGAGCTAAAAACAGTAAAAAGGGGCTTAAACCCCTAATTACGGTCTAAAACCCTAAATGAGAGAAAAAGGACAGCAAAAAAACTATACTTGGAGGTCCCCATCACAACATGACATATTCCTTTTGCCATTATTATACTTGCATGAGTACTTTGAGAAACCGTCCCTCTCAAACTAATCATCTCAAGTCACCAAACATTCCATTTTCCTCACTTGCTCCCCATTTTGTGTGTTGAGTCAACCTCCATACTACCCAAATTTGTGGAGAAGTGGTACCATTCTGAGTCAAGGCACGGTGGCCCCCTTTCAAGTAAATCGAAAGGTATAACAGTCTCGTTGTTTTTGTTTAGTTTTTTAGATTATTAAGATTTGTTTATTTGTGTTTCTAATAGTTTGTTTTTCAAATATATCTTCCATTTTGAACTCTACCCTTTCATCCCTTAGACGGAAGGGAGGTGCATCTACACATAGCTAGGGTTTTTCCTTGGCTACAACTTTAATATGGCTTTGATCTTTTGTTGGTTATTGTGGAGCCTTCTAGTGCTCCATATCTTTCTTCTTCTTGTATGATTTCTCTTACCTAAGAAAGTTTTCTCTTTCAAGAGATATCCATAGTAGTGCGCTCCTGAGGCTCTAGCATGTCATGATCTTCTGATGCTACTATTTTAGGAGTTGGTTCAGCTTCTATCCTTCTGGGAGGTACATCCTCTTCATGTAATTCTTCAAGTTGACACCTTCTTGACTCATTAAGAGTTGTCTCTTCATCAAATGTAACATCCCTACTAATCTCGATATGATGGAATCCTGAAATGTATATCTTGCAGGCTTTGGATACTTCACAATATCCTACAAATATTCTCTTCTTTCCAGAAGGATCCAATTTGGTTCTCTTCTCTTTCAGAATATATGCATATACTGGGTAGCCAAATATCTTGATATGGCTTACTTCATGTTTCTTTCTGGTATACATCTCTTCAGGAGTCTTGAATCCAAGAGCTCTATGAGATAATCTATTTTACACATATATGATTTTTCTTACAGCTTTGGCCCATAGGTGCATAGGGTGGTCTTGTTCATGAATCATGGTCTTCATTGCTTCCATGATAGTTCTATTCTTTCTTTTTGCAACATCATTTTGTTGGGGATTATAGGGATTGGTTAGTTCCCTCTTGGTTCCTTCCTCCTTACATAATGCTTCAAATTCCTTTGAAGTGTATTCTCCACCATTATCTGATCTCAGTGTCTTGATTCTATTTTATGAATGGTTCTTTACAAAGGCTTTGAATTCCTTGAACTTCCTGAGAACTTCACTCGTATTCTTCAAGAAGTATATCCAAGTATTTCTTGAATAATCATCAATAAAATGTGACATAGTATTCATATCCACTCAAGGATATGGAGGGCATAGGACCACATACATTAGAATGGATTAGTTCCAACGTACCTTTAGTTATTGTATCACTTTTAAAAATGGAATCTAGATGTTATTTTTCTATGCACATCCCTTATAGGTTCCCTCATGTTAGATCTTCAGATCTGGTAACCCTGTTACCACCTTGCTCAAATAGGGCAATTCTTTGTAGTTGATGTGATGAAGTCTCCTATGCCATAGTTCACTTGAGCTGGTAGTCTCATGGACAAGGGCTGTCTCTAGATGTCCTTTGATCTTGTACAATCCTCCTTCTTCTTTTCCAATGACTACAACATATTCAAGTGTCTTTCCTAATTTGTTCCAAAGAAGTACTTGTCCAGCTACAAAAGAAACTCTATATCCTTTATTATCTAGAGATGAGATGGAAAGTAGGTTCTTTTTCAAACCTGGTACATGCAGTACTTCCTTCATATTCATCGAAGTCCCAGATTCAATCATGTATCTTCATTCACCAATAACTTTGATGGGATATTGATAGGCATATCCCAATGATACCTTCTAGGGAGAGTTATTCTCTTCAAGTCTTGACAAAGTTGTCTTCTTTCTTTTCATGTGCTTAGAGACACCACTATCAATAAGCCATGTGTCTTATCCATGTGTTACAGACCCAGAGAGTACATAGAATAACACATATTCACCTCTATTTCTCTTTCAAGGTCTTTCTTCATCCTCATATTCAACTAGATGAGCATAATTCCTTTTGTTGTTGTTGTTGTTCTTTGGTGATAGACATTCTCTAGCGAGATTTATTATCTTATGACAGGTATAGCATTAATAATTGAGTAATGCTTCTTCTTCTTCTATAATTTATTCTTTGAAGGATTATGATTACTCTTCTTGAATTTTGATTATTTTCTTCCTTTAGTATGGGTAGTTAGAGCCTGATCATCTTCTTTAAGGATAGTTTCTCTATTGGCTACTCTAGCTTCTTCTTGTATGCAATCTTCCCATACTATGTCAACTTCATACTTTCTTTTCTGGCACACAGAGTCTATATTAATGAGTCCCAAGGTCTAGTGAGGCCATTGAGAGCAATCATAACTAAGTCATCCTCATCAAGGGTATCTCCAATAGCACTTAGTTTCTATTTGAATTGGGAGACTCTTGTGAAGTAATATTGAATAAACTCTCCTTTATTCACCTTGATGCCCTTTAGTTGAGCTCTCAGATTCATATTTTTGTTGATGTTCCTTCCCTCATACATTCTGGAAAGTGCATCATACATTTTCTTAGGTGTCTTCTTATATGACACTTGAGGGATCAAGTGATCCTTAATAGAATCAGTAATGATACTCATTGCCTTGATTAGGTCTTCTTCATGCTTCTCCTTAGCTTCATCTTATTCAGATCTACAATCTCATCCTTGATTTACTTCTCAAGACCATTCTCTTTCAGATTGAGGCCAATCCTTTACTTCCAAGCCAGGAAGTTTTATAGGCCTTCCAATTTGTCCTCAAGCTTAGTGCTTGGGGAAATCTTGTCCAGTAGGTCGCTAAAAAATCAAATTTATCCAAATAGGAGATTGACCTTACCAGTAGATGTGCTTGAAGGAGGCGAGTTGGTTGACCCACTTTTTTTTTGGAGATCCCTGATCTTCGGTCTTCAAATCCTACTTATGAGGTTGCAGTACTACAGAATTTTTGGTTCACTAACAAACTACGGTTTGGATTTCCTAGATATCCAACCACCCAAAAACTTTGATCTAAGGCTCAATAGATGTGCTCTAGGAGGGATCAACTTTCTATGCAAGTAGATCTTCAAAACTCCAACTTTTGCAGAAACCCTAATTTCTTTCGGAGAGGGAGGAGAGAGAATTTCACCTTGTGAAAGCTGCTCTAATCAGGTTAGATATGATGCCATGTTAATATTTCATATGATAAACTATATTCAGTAGTATTAAATTCAAAATCACAGCAAAATCATATCAAGAATCACTGATAGAAACACAATCACAAGATAGACACAGCATTTATCCTGGGAAACCCTCAAGGGGAAGAAAACCCAACAAAACTTCCTTTGTATAAGATGTATAAAAGACAACCCCAAAAATAGGTGTTCTCCTCCTTTTGTTTTGTCTCTCTCTCTATCCTTTGCGCTACTCAAGTGAGTGTGTCTGTTTTCAAATAAGAACCACAGCTCCTCTATTTATACACAATGAGTCAACTGAATTTTACCCTAGACAATTTGCCTAAACTGTCTGGGCCGACTTGACCTAGGAAGACTCAAAATAGTATATTATATTATTTATTAGGTTGATAAAGACCTAAAATAAGTGGAGGATTTACCTCATGAATCTATGATGTGTTAGAATAATCAACCCATAGTTAGCTACCTTAGACATTAAATTAATCATTTTTGTCTTATTTTCCTAGTTTCATGATTCCACCTTATGTAAGTTGTCATTTGCCTATCCATAGTGGTCAAAATTGCCTATTTTGACTCATGTAGCACTTGGGAAACCTCAAGGAATCAATTATGCTTTATTCCTATCCTCCTAGGTGTCCTTCTGCTTTTTTTGCTTTATTGCCTGCTTTTTCAGTGCTTTAAGGCAATTGGGAAAGTTTGACTAGGTGAGGTTAACTAGTTTTTTGTCCTCCACATCCTCCACTCTTTTCTCCTATGAAAAGCATGTATGAGTTTTACTTCCATCACCTTTTAGCTTGCCTAAGTGCTTTCCAATTCGTGAGCTCCTTAGCTGATTTGGAAACTACTTTATGCACCTATGGGGGAATTGCTTAATTTTAGTAAGCCTGCTTTTGACTAGATTTGAATTGCCTCCTCATGCATTCGAATCCCTTATGTAATTATTTAATGCAGCAACCTATCATGTTACAGGGTTGGCTATTGTACACTGAGTTGATACAGTTTAGTGTTCAGCTCCATATTCAGTCTCTTTTGTGAGTGATTTTGCATGTACAATTGATAATTGTTGTGAGTAAAATTGTTCTATCATTGGGTTCAATTTCCACATGGTATCAGAGCCATTGTAGATTGATTTCTCTCCAAAATATTTTTGCAGGTTCGACATCAGTGATTGGGAGCCTTCTACTGACAGCCGGGACAATTTCTGAGCTATGGATCAATCTCAGAAGATCATCTTGACTCCCTTCAATTTATTTGAATGGAAAGCAGAGATGGAGATACTGTTGAGAGTGAAAGGCCTCTACAGGGTGACTATGGCAACAGAAGCAGAGCCCAATGTAGCTACAGAGAAGATAAAATGGCACAACAGGAGGGATGAGGCCTATGGTCTCTTGTGTCTGAGTATTTCCAGAGACCTCCTTTTCCATCTTGATGGATTGACATCACCGGATGAAGTATGGGAGAAGCTTTCTGATCTTTTTGGAAAGGTAGATGAAATGAGGGGACATCAAATAAAAAATGAACTGATCTCCCTGAGTCCAAATAGCTTTGAATCTCTGCAACTCTATTTCTCCAAGTTCAAAGCACTTGTTTTGCA
>LPNX010925010.1:552525-623561 GCA_001517045.1 Pseudotsuga menziesii
TTCATGGATTGGTTGCTGGCACATCAAGCTCACCTAGTTTCGTCATTGATTCTGGAGCTTCAAGACACATGGTTTCGACCAAGGAGGCATTATCCTCACTTGACATGTTGAAAGGTCCACCAATAGTACTGGGAGATGACTCTCTCACTGAAATTTTGGGCAAAGGGAGGATTGATCTTGATCATGGTCAGTTCAGCAATGTGTTGTATGTTCCTAGTCTTGCCTCCAAACTCTTATCAGTGTATCAGATGACCCACACTGGGTCTCCAAAGAAGGTCATATTCTCCCCTGATGAAGTTGAGATCACAGAGATCTCAAGTGGTAAAGTCATTGCAAAAGGAGTTGCAAATCATACTTAGAAGGTATACATGTTCTCACTCTTCCTACC
Source organism: Pseudotsuga menziesii (assembly GCA_001517045.1). Lineage (NCBI taxonomy): Eukaryota > Viridiplantae > Streptophyta > Pinopsida > Pinales > Pinaceae > Pseudotsuga > Pseudotsuga menziesii. The sequence continues at coordinate 552,914 of LPNX010925010.1, forward strand.
CAACTCAAACCCCTCTGCTCTTCTGATTCATGCTAATGAAGCAAGCAAGCTTTGGCATGAAATATTTGGCCACCTAAATTACAAGTATATTTCTGATCTTAGTGAAAAAGAGATGGTCATAGGGTTACCAAAGATAAAATTTTCCAAAGGAGTCTGCCAAGGTTGTATCCTAGGAAAACACCCAGAGCATAAATTTGAGAGAGCTAGTCATGAGAGAACCTCTGCACCCCTTGAGTTGATCCACAGTGATGTTTTCGGCCCATTCCCTCATATGTCCATGAGTCAGGCCAAATATGCAATGAATTTCATAGATGACTTTTCTAGGTATTGCTGGGTTTACTTCCTGAAACACAAGTTTGAAGTTTTTGGCCTATTCAAAGTCTTTAAGGCTTTGGTTGAAAACCAGTCTGGGAGGAAACTCAAGGTCCTCAGATCTGACAATGGTGGTGAGTATGTTAAGTCTTAGTTTATTCAATATTGTGTAGATGCAAGTATTTAGATGCAGCATTCTATCCCTTACACACCACAGCAAAATGGTGTTGCTGAGAGGAAGAACAGATCACTGAAGGAGATGGCAACATGCATGATGGAGGCCAAAACTTTTCCACCAAAGTACTGGGCCGAAGCTATCAACTATGCAGCGTATATCCAGAATAGGGTGCCTCATAAACATCTTGATGGTATGAATCCTTTCGAAGCATGGAGTGGGCACAAGCCAGATGTGACCCATTTCAGGATTTTTAGCTCAAGGGCTTGGGCTAGAATTCCAACAGAAAAGAGAAAGTATTTGCAGCCCCAAATCCAAGAGTGCCTATTTGTTGGGTACTCTAAAGATTCAAAAGGGTACAAGCTGATAAATTTGAGCACAATCAAATCCTTCATTGAAAGGTGTGTTCAGTTTCAAGAAGAACCCCTAGCAGCAGTGGAAGTTGGAGAAGCCTCTTCACCACCAGAACCTTTGAAAGTAAGTGAAGAGATTGTTGAACATGATGATTCTAATATGTCTGATAGTGATGAGTTTATTGCAGATCCCAAAATCCCTACAATGCCAAAATGGGCAGCCAAGACACTTCATGTAGTAGGAGATCTAGTTGGGAATCCCAATGACCCTCGGAGGACTAGATCTCAATTTGAGAGTGGTATGTGCATGAAGCATCCTATGTTTGCTGAGAAATGCTATCTAATGGTGGAATCAGATCCTTAGACATATGAAGATGCAGCAAGAGATCCAAGATGGAAATAATCCATGAAGGAAGAGTTCAGCTCACTCCAGAAGAGCAACACTTGGGAGCTAGTGGATCTTCCCCCAGGGAGGAAGCTAGTTCAGTGTAAGTGGGTGTACAAGACCAAATTTGCTGCTGATGGTTCACCTCTGAAGTACAAGTCCAGATTGGTAGCCAAGGGCTACTCACAGGTTCATGGCATAGATTACAATGAGACCTTTGCACCAGTGGCAAAGATGGACTCCATCAGGCTAGCCTTAGCCATTGCAGCTTCAAAGCAATGGGAGGCACATCACATGGATGTAAAGTGTTCCTTCCTGAATGGAGATCTCACTGAAGAGATATACATGCAGCAGCCTCAAGGATTTGCTACTAACCCATCTCTTGTGTGCATGTTGAGAAAGTCATTGTATGGGCTAAAGCAAGCCCCCAGGGCTTGGTATGCCAAGATTGATAGCTTCTTGCTATCACTAAATTTTTTTCGGTAAAAATCAGATCCAAATGTCTATTTGAAGTTAATTAATGATCATTGTGTTATATTTTGATGAACTTATCATTACAAGAAGCTCAAAGGATGAGATTGCTTCCTTGAAGGGTGCAATGAACCAAGCCTTCTCCATGATAGATTTGGGGCTCTTAAACCAATTCTTGGGGCTTTAGATTGCTCAAACCAAAGCTAGAATCAAGGTGCACCAGTACAATTATGCCTTGAATTTTTTGAACAAATTCAAAATGAAGGATTGCAAGCCAAGCAAGACTCCTTTCCTTTTAGGAGTGAAGCTGGAAGAAGCTCATTCTTCACCTATGGTAAACAATACACTGTATAGGAAATTGATTGGATGTTTGTTGTATTTTACACATACTAGACATGATATTTCTTATGCAGTAAGTGTGGCTTCTAGATACATGGATCAGCCTCATGAGATCCATTGGAAAGCAGCCAAAAGGATCCTTAACTTTGTTCAGGGAACAAGGACACATGGGATCTTCTATAAAGCAAAATCTGATCTTGATTTGATTGGGTTTACTGACAGTGATTGGGCAGGTGATAGCACAGATAGAAAGTCCACATCAGGATATGTGTTCATGCTTGTAGAAGGTCCAATCAGCTAGTCAAGCAAGAAACAGAGTTCCATTGCACTCTCATCTACAGAAGCAGAGTACAGAGGAGTTGTAAATGCAGCAACTCAATGTTTATGGTTGCAGGGGTTACTTGGAGAGTGTGGCTTCGAATCAGAGTACTCAAATACCATATACTGTGATAACCAGAGTACCATTCGAATCTGTAATGATCTAATTCAGAAGCAGAGAACCAAACACATTGAGATCCATATGCACTACATCAGAGAGCTTGTGCATGATGGCACCATTCACCTACTCTTCTATTCATCTTCAGAACAAGTAACTGATATCTTCACCAAATAATTTTATGAGAATACCTTCAGCAATCTCAAATCACTACTGGGGATTGCTGATCATGCTGTGAAGCATGAGTGAAGACAATATTTCCAAATTTTGTTTTACAGTCCATGTTTAAGGGAGGATTTTCCCATGTTGTTTTTGCCTCTTTCCTTGTTTAAATGGACATGCAATATGTAAAGGGTGACTAAGCCTTGTTGCTAGGCCCTATAATTTTTTGATATATTACTCATAATTCAGGCTTAATGGGGGGTGTTAGAATAATCAACCCATAGTTAGCTACCTTAGACATTAAATTAATCATTTTTGTCTTATTTTCCTAGTTTCATGATTCCACCTAATGCAAGTTGTCATTTTCCTATCCATAGTGGTAAAACTTGCCTATTTTGACTCATGTAGTGCTTGGGAAACCTCAAGGAATCAATTTTTCTTTATTCTTGGCCTCCTAGGCGCCCTTCTGCTTTTTCAGTGCTTTAAGGCAATTGGAAAAGTTTGATTAGGTGAGGTTAACTAGTTTTTTGTCCTCCACATCCTGCACTCTTTTATCCTATGAAAAACATGTATGAGTTGTCCTTCCATCACCTTTTAGCTTTCCTAAGTGCTTTTGCCAATTCGTGAGCTCCTTAGCTGATTTGGAAACTACTTTATGCACCTATGGGGGAATTGCTTAATTTTAGTAAGCCTGCTTTTGACTAGATTCGAATTGCCTCCTCATGCATTCGAATCCCTTATGTAATTATTTAATGCAAAAACCTATCATGTTACAGGGTTGGCTATTGTACACTGAGTTAATACAGTTTAGTGTTCAGCTCCATATTCAGTCTCTTTTGTGAGTGATTTTGCATGTACAATTGATAATTGTTGTGAGTAAAATTGTTCTATCATTGGGTTCAATTTCTGCATGATGACCAAATAAAATAGTAACACCCCACCGAAGGAATAATAACATCTCCCTTGGGTTACATGAGTAAAATACATTTAGAATATTCATTGAAGTTACAATATTTCAACAAGGATTACCTTCTTTATTCCGTTGGAGATGAATTTTGATAGAATTTTATAAGAGGAACTACATAGGGAGATAGGCCTGTATATTTTAATGCAGTTCAGATTCTTCTCTTTGGGAATTAGAGCTAGAAAAGTGGAGTTTGTAGCTCCCACAATCCTGTCAATAGCTTGAGACCAAATTATCATTTTGACTAGGTCTTTTTTTATTATGTGCCAACAATTTCTATAAAAAATGATTGAAAAACCATCCGGTGTCAAGTCCCAAATTTTTCATTGGGTCACAATGTCCTAATCACATTTTCCATATTCATGAGAGTTTGTCAAATTAATGCTAAGGGTCAAATAATTGCCAAGGAGGAAAAGTACTAGTTTCCTAGTTTGGGGTGGAAGCTTTTGGATTTGGAATAAGGGGGAGAATAAATGATGTTTGAACATTAGAATGGAATAAATGTTTAATAAAGGAGCTACATAAATAAATACAAGGGAAAATAAAAGTGGCAGTTGATCATGAAGATACATGGAGGATGTGGGGCCCACACAAGTTACATTTTCTATACCACATGGCATCCTCCTCTTGTCATATCAAATCCATAATAATCCTCGTTAGTTTTTCAACATTAAGCTAGAATTATTAGGATCTTTAACTGGAAGGTTCTTTATCAATGAAATCACATAGTAAAGCTACATACCCAGAGCAGGATCTGGTCCTCTTTCTTTCTCTATGATTCTCTTCTGGAGCCCCATATCTTTCTGCACCTTGGATAAGTTCTTGTACCCAAGCAGGTTTCCTCTTATGAGGATTCTTCTCCAGAGGTGGATCTACAAGTCTTTGTGGTTCTTCAAATTCTCGATCTTCTTCTTGAGCTTCTTCATTCATGGTTGTATCATGAATTCTGGGTGCTTCTGATTCTTCAGGTTCTTCAGCAGGTATCTTTCTGGATTTGTTGTAAGTTGTGTCTTCATCAAATGTCAAATCCCTGCTGATGTCAATAATCTTGTATCCTCGAAAATAGATTCTGTAAGCCTTCGAGCTTTCAGAGTATCCCACAAATATACCCTTCTTTCTTGAAGGATCTAATTTTTTCCTTTTCTCCTTTGGTATGTGTATGTACATAGGACAGCTAAATATTCTGAGATGACTGACTTCTGGTTTCTTGCCGGAGAATACTTCTTCATGAGTCTTGTTCTCAAGTACTCTATGTGGAGTACGGTTCTGTACATAAACCGCTGTTCTGGCAGCTTCATCCCAAAGATGCATAGGAAGATCTTGATCATGAAGCATTGCTCTTGTAGCTTCCATGATAGTTCTATTCTTCCTTTCTGCAACCCCATTCTATTGTGGATTATAAGGAGTGGACAAATCCCTCTTAATCCTTGAGTCTTTGCATAGCCTCTTGAATTCATTTGAACTAAATTCTCCGCCATTGTTTGATCGAAAGGTCTTGATCTTCTTTTTAGTATGGTTCTCGATCAAGGCTTTGAATTTATTGAATTTTCTGAATACTTCATCTTTGTTCTTCATGAAGTAAACCCATGTCTTCCTTGAAAAATCATCAATAAAAGAAACATAATATGCATACCCACTTAGTGAGCTGGATGACATAGGACCGCATACATCGGAGTGGATGATTTTCAAGATTCATTTTGGTTTGGTTTTGCTACTTGGAAATGTATTCTTTGTGTTCTTTCCCTTTGCACATCCTTTGCAGACCCTATCATGTTTTGCTTGGATTTCTGGAAGACCTTCAACAGCTTTGCTTGCAATAGGTAGTGCTCTATAATGCACATGTGCAAGCCTTCTATGCCAAAGCTCATTTGGCTCTACTGATTCATGGACCAATGCTTGTTCTGGATGGCCCTTCAATTTGTATAATCCTCCTTCTTGTTCTCCAATCACTACCACATCATCGATAGTCTTTCCTCTAGGCCACATAATGACTTGACCATCTATGAATGCAACCCTCATTCCTTTTGCATCCAATGCTGATATGGAGAGAAGGTTATTCTTGAGTCCTGGTACAAACAATACTTTCTTCATTGTTAGAGACTTACCAAAGTCTAGTTTATATGAAGATTTCCCACTACCTTTTATTGGATATTTGTAGTCATCTCCTAGTTTCACCTTGTGAGGTGATTCATGTTCTGATAGTCTTACAAAGGATTCCTTGAATCCAGTCATATGTTTGGAAGCCCCACTATCTATAATCCAATCATCACTGCCATGAGTAATGTTATCTGTGAGAGTGGAAATCAAAACATATTCATCCTCTCTTGAAGAATCTTCGCTTTCATATCTAGATCTCTTCTTGGATGGTTCATCATCCTCTGTAGCATGAGCATGATGTCTTCTTTTGTTCCCCTTCTTCTTATGATAGTGGTTCTTGTTCTTAGGATAGTCTTTCGCAAAGTGTCCTTTTTCATCACATGTATAACATCTCAAACTAGATAGGTCCTTTCTATTGTTATCCTTAGAATAAGAGTTCTTACCTTTGGAGTAATGTGGATTTCTTCTTCCCCTCTTGGAGTGAATTGTGAGGGATTGATCTTCACTTCCCATCTTCTCTTCTCGGGCTGCTATCCGAGCTTCTTCTTGAGAGAATTCTTCCCATAGTTTGCTGAACTTGACTAACTTATTTCTTGCACAGATTCCTTGGATGAAATAATCCCATGACCTAGGAATTCCATTCAGTGTTGTCATTACAATCTCTTCATCTACAGCTTCTAATTGTTCCTTGATCTGAGAAACCCTTGTGAAGTAGGATTGGATAGTCTCTGCATTCTGAATCTTCACATTCTTCAATTGATTCCTCGGAGTCATCTTCCAGTTTATGTTCTTCCCTTCAAACAACTTGGTTAGGGAATCAAACATAGCTTTAGGTGTCTTGAGAGAGGACACCTATGGGATAAGGTGATCCTTAATAGAATCAGCAATGATCCTCTTTTCCATAACCATCTTCTTCTTATGTAAGGCCTTTGCCTCATCTCCCCCTAGAACTGGAACCTCCTCATGGATGTAGGAGTCTAATTCATTCTCTTCCAGGACTAGGGAGATCCTATACTTCCAGGCTCGAAAGTTATTAGCTCCCTCAAGATTTTCATCAAGCTTGGTATGATGAGACATCTTAAACTAAGAACCTCAAATGGAAATACAAAATATTTTAGATCTTACCAGGTCAAGATGTCGAATCTAAAACCTGAGCTGAAATCCTGCAGAGTTGGTTTAGGAGCAGATTAGGGTTTTTATTTTCTGGATTTTTGTCCACCCAAATACTTTGAAATTTGTCCCTAGCTTCGATTTTATGGAGGATATCAATCTAGGACTGGGCTCACTAAAAAATTCCTCTTCTATGAAAAGCCCTAATTTCTGGTAGGAGTGTCGAGTCCAAAACTGAAAAACCTCAGAATTGGATTCTGCTTCAACAGAAAGATGCACCCTAAGGAGGAGTTATTCGACCTTTCATTTGCTTAAAATCTGTGGAGGAAGATCCACAAACTAGGAAGCCCTAGTTCCCACAGCCGCACAGTGTCTTCTTCTCAGGTTAGCTCTGATACCATGTTAGTTTTTCAACATTAAGCTAGCATTATTAGGATCTTTAACTGAAAGAATAATAAGTACAACAATCAAACACAAGAGACAATGAGCACATTGTTTTTCCTCGGGGAAACCATAAAGGAGAAAACCCCGCAACTTCCTCAGAGATAGAATCAGCACCAAAATAGTAAAAGCTCCAAAACAGTAAGTGATCTCCTAACAGAAGTAATCTTCTTCTTGTCTAGCCCCAGTTTCTTCTCCTTCCTCAACTATGCGCTACACTTGAGTGTGGATGAGTTGTGTGATAAATAGAGACTCCATTTCTCTATTTATACTAATCCCGACATGACTAAAACCCTACCAGGGCTGACCTCTACTAGGAGAGTCTAATAACCCTAGTGCCATGGAACTGTGGGGACTTTAACCCTTAGACAATTGGAGGGTTACCCACTATGACTTGACATGACTTATTTACATAATTGATCCTCCCGATCGAAACATCGAGGCATGACAATATGACTCAATTACATTATAGATACATCCCGGAATAAACATTGGGTTACAATACATAAGATACATAGATGAAGACATTTCAAAGTTACAAATACATCAACAATCCTAACGGTCTTGGGATGAGTTTTAAGGTCAATATACTTGTCATGAATCAATTAAGGTCGAATTGGAGTGGAATATTAACTCCCATGGAAGAGGAAGAGGCATTTTGGAGCTAGTGAGACACTTGGACTAGATTCCCTAGCTATATGACAACAATGATGAAGATCCTATGACACCTATGACACAAATAATATATGAAGCATGAAATCTGACATATATGACATTTCAGGGATAAAATTATCTCCAAGAGAGTGCTCAAGGGATTTATGGAAGCTAATATGCTTCCACATGTGATTTGGTGGAATTGGGAGACTAGGAATTGTTGTACAAGTGGCATTCTTTGGAATATCTTCCCAACTAGAGTTGGAATGCATATCTTGGAAGGAATTATACCCATAGAGAGATTGGAAAATTTATAAATGTCAAGAGCAAATAATTAAGGAATCTTTTGATCATTTGATAAATTTGCATTTCTGAACTGAGAGAGCTAGTGGATGACCAGTTTCTTGCCTTAGCCAATTTCGAGGGTGAAAGATTCCCATCCAATTTGGTGTTTGGAGAGGTCATTCATGTCTTTCGTGGAGATTTAATGGAATTTTTATTTTCGAGTGTAAGCTACATGGAATCTCGTGGTTTCTTCTAGTGCAACACATTCTCTCAACCATTTCCAGTCTTTATTGCATATTCTTGCTCATTGAGGGATTGCGCTTTGGGTGAGATATTTTACTCTTTGGGAGATATTATCATGGTACATTTATGATGGTAATAATATTAATATACTATTTTATTCATCTTCATAAATTCTCGGGTCAAAATACCAAATGGTTGTATGTAAAAGTGATTATTAATGAGCAAACAATGATAATTTCCCCACTATATTGATGTATGTCATTGTAATACTGATGATTTTGAATGAAATAATGTTTCTCTGATATATATATATATATATTATGAATGGAATTTTTTTGATACTCTTTTCTTCATCTTCATAAATTCTCAGGTCGAAATTCCAAATGGTTGTATGTAAAATTGATTATTAATGAGCAAACAATGACCATTTCCCCACAATATTGATGTATGCCATTGTAATGCTGATGATTTCAAATGAAAGAATATTTATCTGATATATTTATGATGTAAGGAATTCAATTTATGAGTATTACAATTTTAATATCCATCACTTAAGAATTTGAAGTAATCTTACTCAGTTTATTTGCATTTAGAGAAGATTTGGTGCCATTTCCCTAAGGGTCGAACTAGTGATTTTGTAGCTGTTTAGGAGAGAGTTAGAACAGAATTTATAAACTGAATAATGATGAAAATGAGACATTAATAATTTAGATTTAACATACTCTTCCTATTTTCATACATTCGAGTAGTTTTGGGAGCATTTGGAAAGGCATTTTCAGCATTTACAATGGGGGAATTGGAACCCCAATTTGCTATTGAAAACTCCTACCTTGGCCAGAATATTAAACATGGTTGAAGAAGTACTTGGAGGGTCATAAATTATCCCTGAACATAATATTCAAGTCTTAATATCATTCATATACCTTCTCAAAATATTTTGGATCATTTTAGTCAATTTGGAGACCTAGACATCAATACTAGTCAAAGGTCGAAATAGGGAAAAAAGTGGAAAATTGGTCATTTTAATAAAATTATTAAAAAAGGACATTACAGTGGTATCAAATCATGAAATTGGAACCTGATGTGGTCTTATATTTATTAGGAAAATAATTCAGGTACCACCATTATATATTGAATCCAAAAGTGCTTTTGTTGAAGAGGAAAAAAAAGTAGGAGAAGAACGCAATGTTTTGAGGAAACTATGACTAGGGATGAAAAGGGAACCTCATATGATGGTGAGGAGCATATAAAAATCATGGAACCTATATTTGAATAAAATAAAAATAATATTATGAAAGGATTCAAATTTTTGGCTATCCAAATTGGGAGAAAATATATCGATCTTAAGAAAACTAAGGGGGAAAATGCATCAGCTTGCTTGAAGGAGAAAAAGGCGGAGACCCATGAACCACGTAGTTCTGAAATAGGTGAAATAGAACAAGTAGTACATGAAGAGAATCAAAATTAACTACCAAGTGACTCTAAAAAATATGAAGATACATCACATGAGTATGAATAAGTTTCTATTGAAAATATTGAAGATCATTTCAAGACACATTCTACCTTGGAAATGAAACAAAGAGCATCTACTGATCGATGCTTGAACTATGAACGAGTACCTATTGATGGGTGCTCAAACCTATATGTTGGTGAAATAGAGATCACTTTTGAAAGTTTTTCTACAATAAAAACTTCCATTAAACATGAAAATGAAGACCTTGTAGCAGTTGAAGAAGAAACAAGATCAACTTCCCCATCACCACTTGAGCTTCATGAAGTTAAGCAAGAAGGAAGAAGATGAGGAGGTTGATTTGCAAGAGCCTCATTTTCTTAAAGGTTCCTTAAATATGAATTAAATTAAGATCCAAGATTCCCTTAGAATAATCCATGGCACTCAATAATTAGTGTCAATTTTTTGTTGGAGAGCTACTTCATTGGAGGAAACATCCTTCCTTGAAGACCTAGAGAAGATTCAAAGAGCAATGTGCCACATAAAAGGTAATTTCATGTCTTTGATTTTTTATGGAAACCATTTGTTTGAGATTAATGAATTGTTACATGATTCATATTTGAATAATAATGAGGATAATCATAAGCTCACAATTCAAAATGAGCAACTTCTTGAAAAGTTGCAAGATACAGCTTGTTTTTCGTCCTATGTTTCAGATTGTCAAATGGTAGATTGTTTGGAGGATTCCCATGACATGGTGGATCATGAGAAATGTGGAAATTTGAATGTGCTTGATGTGTTTGAATATGAAATTGAAGAGATCAAAACACTTGATGTGGTGGAAGAGGAACTTCAATTGTCTCTTGACGAAGGTTATGCAATTTTTAAAGAACATCGTGATTCCTCTACATTGGAACCAATCTATGACAAAGGTTTCACACTTTTGAAGGAGCTTCATGAGACTAACCATATGGATCCTTCCCATGATGAAACTTCTATGATTTTTTATCATTTGGGTGAGTCATTTCATTCTCCTACATCCTACGATTCTATGTATTGCAACATTAGTCTCAATGAAGTATGGGTGAAAGGGTTCTTTTTTATGGTGCCACATGAGGAGTATGGAACTCCTAGATTTACTTTTTATGATGGAGTGGTTTGAGCACATTCTTATTCACATTTGAAATAGAATCCTTTGTTACTTTATTATTATTCACATCTACATGGATGCACCTATGATATGCATTTGAGTCACTTGAAGACTCATGGTTTTTCCTCAACATTTGGTTCATTTGATGTTGGAGGAACTTCATCCAACACTGGGGTGAATAGATTTATGATTGGAGAAAATTTTTGTTTCCTGCCACATACTTTGTTATATATTTATGATTCTCTCATTTATGGATGTATGGGTGAGAATTCTTTGAGTCATTTTAAGTCTCCTTGTTTTCTTGGCTCATTCTTTGGTTAAAATTTTAGTGGAGATTCTTCATTCACTTCTTGGATGAAAGAATACATGGAGAAATATTTTGATGCATATCACATCCTTTTGGAGCAGCATTATAGGACATGGGATCCTCACCTATGTCATTTGAGAATACTTTATTGGTCACTTGAAGCTTGTATGCACTTGGAAAATGGTGGTCTATTTACTTGGAGGTATAAGCACTTTCATGATTTTTTCGATGAGGCACCTGCTTGATGTACATTTTTATTATGTCGTTATGTACTTTGATGATATATATTATGTACTCATTATTTTTGGAAGAATTAATACAAGAAAATGGGATCCTGGAATTATGTTTCCTAATGGCATGGGTTGGATATCACTCTTAATTGTTGGAGTGCAATACAAGCAATGGTACCCTGGGATAGTTTTTAGTCCCATTGATTTCAATTTTTTTGGGAAACAAGCAGTATGGGAGATGGATTACCCACTTGATAAAATTATTTTAATTAGAGTAGTGCAGCAGCAAGCATGGTGGTTCCTCTCTAAAATCTTCATGGAATCTCAAAGACTCAAAGTTGGTCAACTCATTGGCAACTTCAAAGAATCATACAGAAAGCAGGTTGTTCAACACCCATGTTTGAAATTGATTGAGGACAAGAAATATTGGGAAGGGAGTATTTTTCATGTCCCAAATTTTTCATTGGGTCACAATGGCCTAGTAAAATTTTCCATATTCATGAGAGTTTTTCAAATTGATGCTAAGAGTTAAATAATTGCCAAGGAGGAAAAGTACTAGTTTCCTAGGTTGGGGGAAGCTTTGGGATTTGGAATAAGGGGGACAATAAATGATGTTTGAACATTAGAATGGCATAAATATTTAATAAAGGATCTAAATAAATAAATACAAGTTAAAATCAAAGTGGAAATTGATCATGAAGACACATGGAGGACATGGGACCCACACAAGCTATATTTTCTACGCAACATGGCATCCTCCTCTTGTCATTTCAAATCCATAAGAAGACAAAGGGTCTTGGGATGAGTTGGAAGGTCAATATACTTGGAATTAATCAATTAATTTTGAATTGGAGTGGGAGAGTAACTCCCATGGAAGAGAAAGAGGCATTTTGGAGCTAGTGAGACACTTGGAATAGATTCCCTAGCTCTATGACAACAATGATGAAGATTCCATGACACTTATGACAAAAATCAGATCACTACAAGAAAACCCTATGATTAGCATCTCTTTTAGCTTCCTTTTTAGCATCCACTATCACTTTTAGTGTATTTTTCATCATTTTTTGGGCAAAGTGGACGTTTTCCATGGGATGGTGCTTTTAATGGCGTTATTTACGTCCATTTTTAAAATTTGGAGCTATTTTGGACACTAATTAACATCCCCATTAGCATCCCAATTAGCGTCCCAATTAATGTCCCAATTAGAGTCCATTTTAAAAAATTGACGCTATTTGCATCCCAATTAGCGTCCCAATTAGCGTCCCAATTAGCATTACAATTATCATTCCAATTAACATCCAAGTTAACATCTCAATTAGCATCCAAAAAAACATCCCATATAACGCTAAGAATATCCTCCAAAAAAACATCTTGAATAACATAGCACCATATATTAATCCAGGGTTAGTGACAAGAATTGTGCCATGAATTTCGGTGGGAAAAACATCCAACATAGCACCAAGTATAGAGCCAGGAAATGCGCTAAGAAAACATCCAGCATAGTTCTAGGTATAGATCTAGGTATAACGCTTGGAATAATGCCAGAAATTTCAAAAGGAACCATGCAAGGAATTGCGCTAGGTTTAGAGATAAGAATTATGTTCGGAAAACATACGACATAACGTCATATATATCAATTTCAATGTCAATGTTCATTATCCATGTGATAGTACTTTTGGATCTTGATTTATCATAGTGGCACGTAAATGATTGTAATCATGGCATGTAAAGGAAACCTGCATGTTGACTATAACAAACATCATCTTTTCTCCATGCATATGCTCCCTAACTATTGTGTAAGTGCCAATATTACCTAGCCTTAATCACTATCTTTCTCTAATTTTATCACATTAGCATGCACATGTTAAAACTACACTATTTTGACTAATCGAGCTCCAATATTTGAAGGGATTTACACATGACTTGCTGACACACAACCACCAACTATAAGGTGCCCCTTTTGCAAGTGTATGATTCAACCTAAGGAAAAATCTACTACAAGAAATACACCTTGAAGCGCCATAGATCCACTAGAGAAACCAGGACCTGCATATTACTTATTAGAAATTTACTACAAGAATTACACCCTCTATTTAATTGAGTTACCATGCTGAGTGCATTGTAAAAGATTGTGTAACCAGACCAATCTTTGAGGAAAACTTGCGGTGGAGATATTTACTACTGTCTTTCTCTGTCATCCAAAAGAGCAAAAGTAATCTTGAGGTGTCTTCAAATTGCTTATTAAACTCTTTATTATCATTAATTGGTAATTTATTGTCAACGGATCTGCTAGACACCCATTCCTCTAGAACTATGCTATTGGGAGCGGGGAGCGGGAGGGGAGCGAAAAGTGAAAAATTCAAAAGCTCTTGTTTTGGAAGCGTTTTTGTATAGTATATATTTTAATATATTTTGATGGATTTATATCTAAAAAACATGTATGATGTTGAATTATCTATAGAATGCATGGATTAAACCATGTAATATCAATCATCTAGTAGTTACAACTTATAACATTATCATCAATTGATCAACCATAAAAACCTTTGTAGGAGTTTGGCAAAGAAGGGAGGTACCATAACATCGTCATCAAATGATCAACCTAGTATAAGAGTTTTTAGTATAGGAAAGGAATGGGTCGCCTTTTGCTCCCAAAACTAGGATCTTGCTTTCGAAGGAAGAGAGATTTAGGAGTGGGAGTGAGGGGGTGGAGGGAGATCCTACGCAGCATAGCTCTAGACGAACTTTCTAATCAAAATCAACCATATTCAGGACATTAGGAATCACCTGACATTCCTTAACATCAACGGGTGTGTTTCTCACCATTGTTTCATTGAAACTTTAGGTGTCTTTGTGTTGCAATGTCATGTGGCCACTATGATGTAACTTTATATTCTAGAGAATTACAAGCTTCAGTGACCAGCGCATATGTTGAAGTGTTTTCTTCCTTTACTTTTATGTCATGATCAAGTGAAGTGTCCCCCAAAGAAGATGAATTTGAATAAGTCAAAATACTAGGATTTAAATGTACTCCCTAAATTATAATAGATTTTCTGTCCTTCATATTGCCTTTTCAAAGCTTTGGCCAAACCATCTTGATAATTCGACATAGTACCAAATTTTCTGACAAGCTCTTCTGCGGAACTGAATCTCTATCCCAAACAAGGTTTGAATCCAAAAAGAGAACCCCATGGATCTAAATTACCTATATATTTCTTCAGGGACCACAATTATCATCAAATCATTCCCAACATTGCTTCACTGATGTCTCCACCAAGCATTCCGGAAATGATGATTGAAATCATCTTGAATCTGCCTTGATTTGATAAACAAGCCAACAACATGAACTATCAATTAAGATGATGTCACCACTCATTATGTCCTTTCTATCATCATTCTTTGTATGCCAGTGCCTCATGTACTAAAGATGAACCAATAAAATCTATACATCACTTCCTGTATGTCATGCTAGGGTTGCATAACAGTGGTGACATTATATTTGTTGTAATTTCTCTTCATGTTTTATGTTAGAGGTTTGTTACTATTTCCTTATTGCTGTATTTATTGCGCATATAGACTATGTATTTGGATCAACTTCATCATAACATTCAAGAGCAACCTCCTTGTAAGATATGGTACCTCATTAGCAAATTCTGGACATATACACACTGAGAAAATATTAAATCTCATCAATCTAAATGAATGCCTCATTAGCAAATACACATTGGGGAAAATTTTGTGTTAACGGGTCCATAGTTGGAGAAGAATTAATTATGCTCACACTAGGTGCTATGACAGATAGCAAATAATGTTCCCAGCTTATTGAAGAGATTGTTCACCGTTCAGAAAAATAAATCACCAAATATATTTTACTCAAAATCACTCTCACAAACTCATAAATGCAGGATGCTGTAGAAAACTCAGATTTATGTGTTTTAGTTTTCAACCACATGAAAACTCAAGTGGAAACTGTTCGTGAGAACTCATTCGGTTATTCCCTTAACTGCCACTGTAGCTAATTCCTTACTACAGTTCAAACCTAGCATGCATACCTTTCAAATACTAATCACCTTAACTAAAAGTAGGAAAACCAGTTAACTAGTGCTCTTATTTCTTAAATAGGCCTACAACTACTACTATAGATAAGCCTTAAATGTTTGTTTAGTTAACTAAAGGTGTGCAACTTTGAGACTAAATTAGGAGTGTTCCCTCTCTTGCTTTGCATAACACTGAAACACAACTGCACTTGAACTGTCTGATTTTGATCCTAAAATAGCACAGTTAGTTTGACTAAGCAAAGGTGCCCTGCATGTTGACTATAACAAACATCATATTTTCTCCATGCATGTGCTCCCTAATTGTTGTGGAGTGCCAATATTACCTAGCCTTAATCACTATCTTTCTCTAATTTTATCACATTAGCATGCACATGTTAAAACTACACTGTTTTGACTAATCGAGCTCCCATATTTGAAGGGGATTTGCACGTGACTTGCTGACATACAACCACCAACTATAAGGTGCCCCTTTTTCAAGTGTATGATTCAACCTAAGGCAAAATATGCTACAAGAACTACACCATTAATTCAAAGATATGCGCCCTCCATTAATTCACCAAGTGTTAACTCCTTTAACTAAATGTGAACTAATTAACTAACTTCTTGACCATTAGTTAGGAGTTTAACTGAATGTCTTTAGTGCCTCACAATCAGTTCCCTCCACTCAAGCAAGTTTGCAAGAGAGATAAGAAGAAGTGCGCCAGAAAGAAGAGAGAAGTAGTTGTCTTGGGTTTTACACTATTTTGGTTGAGTCTATAATGAGGAAGTTTTGTTGGGATTTCTCCCCCACGAGGGTCTCCCGGGATAAATATTTTTTCTCTTGTGTGACTGTACTTGTTCTTTTAGTGATCCTACCATCTTAAATTGTTTTAGAATATCATCTAAGGAATAAGAAAACTTAACAAATGTTGTACATTTAACAACAATAATAGTCTCCCTTATCTTTGTGCAATGGTGAAAGAAGTGTTGTGACTACTCCTGCTGGTGCCTTTAGTCCTCCCACAAAAGAACACACACCCATGTAATTTTGAACTATGGGTCACAACAAGGGGCTCTATGATATTGAAATAATAACAACAAGATCATAACTTGCATCCTAAAAGCAAGAGTGACAATATTTGCGAGATAGTATCCAATACAACCCAACTTCAAAAAAGAATGTTGCTCCTTTCGTTGTCCCATTCTACAATATATCCACTCCAATTCTCTTTGCATTTCCTTAACCAATTTTAGAGTATTCTTGGTATACAAAAACTTGATTGTTGAGAAGCAAAGGGAAAAGGAAGAGTAATCCCATATATTTAAGATAATCAAGGATTTCAAAAAGCAATAATGAATATTCAATGTAACCCAACTTAGAAAAATAATGAATATCCTTGGTCGAGGAAGAGGTGGACTTAGAAATAACCCATCTGAATGAATGTTTCATTTTGGATTTGGTTTATCTTCTATACAGTGTTATTCACTGATCTTTCTTATTTTTATTATTCTATTAAGCTTTCAACCTCCTTTTTTTGTAGTGGAGTTAAGAAACATATTCATGAAATGTCAATGCTATTTGTCTCTTTTTCAGAAGTTTGAAATTTTAAAAGAGATTTGTAGTCTTAGTCAACAATATGAGAATGAAAGCGCATGAGGAGGGAAATCCACCATAGGCAGTTTGAACACGGGACACACATCAAATAAAACTAGTGAGAGTCATTCACTGCATGTGTGTCTCCATGAAAAACACATGCAGAGATCAAAGCAAAGCGAAGTGAAGCAAAAAACTAGGTAGGTCAACATTATTTGATGAAATGAAAATATATAGTACTAGCATACCCTCAAAGCCAGGGAAATGAAACACCGAAAAGAAATTCATTATTTCTAAAATGAACGAAAGGCATGTTCCATTTCCCCACTTTGGGAGTGTTTCGTAAATATGATTATATATTTTTTTATTTAAAATTTATGTTAAGATAATATAATATAAGTAATGCTAAGGGGTGGCAAGCGTATGGTTTTTTTGGATATTGATGGAAAGGAAGAAATGTAATTTTCTTGGGTATAGGTGTGGCAACAATTAACTAGGCTCAAATGTACACCTTCCTTCTATGTACAAAATTGTGAAGAGTCTTCAACTACAACAGATTATAATTTTTAGAAACTCGTTTCTTGTCATAAAGCATATAAAGGGGAAAAAACTTAAGGAAGGGAATATACAATGTAAGAATTATGAGTGTATTAACTAGAACCTTCAAAGCCTCGATGACGTGAAACTCATGCACCTCACGCATCTCAACATTTCAGTTGCAGATCAACTTGCCAATGATGCAATCAAGTTAGACAAGGGAATTATGGTGTAAAATAAGGACCCCACAAAAAGAAGATGGCTGCCTTAGAAAGTTCAATATAGATTGCAAATGTTTGAATTTAAAATGTTGTTTGGTGATAAATTAGGCATGTGCTCCATTTGGCATCTTCACCCATTCCAATGCACAACAAGTCTTGTCTCATTAATCCTAAGTGAGGGATCCATTGCACTCACACGTGACTTCCTCTTTTCATTTATTCTATCTGTGCTCACTTCAAACCTTATGCCCTTGGTTTAGATTTGTGTAATGTTAGTGGGATCTCTCTAAAAAGAAAATGTTTTTTTATTGAGGTGATGCCTCCCACAATGAAGGATCGCACGGTGGCCACTTCCATCTTGAAACAAAAGATAGATACCGCATTTGCTTCTCATTTTTGGCCTTTTAAAAATGTTGCACTTTCTCTACTTACCATAGAATTTATGTCAATTCAGTAATTTCACATAATGTTGTCCTCCTAAATTTCACAATGATGTTTCAGAGGTCATATTAGCGTTTCATATGACAATGATATTTGTGTACAACTCTTGAAATGTAAAAAAAAAACTTATTTTCTTAGTTGGTGAAAGCCAATTGTTCACATTCTCTTTAAATCACATATTTGTTACAAAATAATAATATAAGATATATTATTTCATTTCAAACTATATATATATATATATATATATAGCTTCAAAGGAAACCAAATAAATACAAATTTACTAATTATAATTTATATTCTATGCCATGAATAACTTACTGAATCATAATTTTGAAAAATAATTCTATTCATTTCGTGAAAAATTTGGTGTTTCATTTCCCCTGCTTTTGGGTATTTATCTCCTACATTACACATGCAGAGATTTTTAGTATTTTCTCGTGCATTCTATTCCTTCTCTTTTGCGCATTCTATTCGTTCTCTTTGATCGTTTCCACCCCTTACATCACTCTTTCCGTAGGGATCATCAAGCTATGAGCCCTAAAGCTATTTTGATATGGTTACATTGGGGTTTGAAGGGCATGGGGTTAAAAATTTTAAGCAGCTCTGTGGCAGTAATCATTTATTCGAAGCCACCATGGCCACCACCTCAACAAACTATTTTCTGATTAACCCTTCCGTCGATTCATGTCCATCACTCCAAACTCTTCAACTTCATAACCTAGTGTTGTATCCATATAAATCATTAATCTTGTTTGTAAACTTTTCCCATACTCTTTGCGGACACATTGAAGTTTATTGGCCCAAAATTGCTTAAAAATATGTGGGTTTTAGCGGTTTGAAGCTCCAATGCCTCTAGTCTCTACTTTTTTTGGTATTGTTATTGGAGCCAAATTGTATTGGATGTTGAGGAAACCCACTCACCTTTAAAATATTCCTTGTAGGGTTTTTGGCTGTGAAGGTTTTAACAAGGGTTTTACAGAAGGTGGAAACACCTTTGAACTATTTGCGGCCCCAAGTTTTCTTTTGTGGTGTATATTTTAATTGGTTTTGGTAGTATTTTGTTGAAGCTGCAGAGATGGTCCAAGTTCACAGACTCGATTCCATGGACTAGAAGCTAACGGCTATGGTAGCACTTGAAATGAGAATTGACCAATATTAAGTTGCATTCTCCCGTGAGGATGCTTCCATTGAAATATGGAATGATTCCCCCGGCTCCGTAGGATGGCACTGTGAACTGGAAATCCCAGGTAGTGACGGTTCTGTAATTTTATCCCTTGTCCGGTGTTAGTAAATCTCAAGTTCCTGTCCATCTAGTTGTTTATTCTCATCTAGTTTGGATGGATCCATTTCAAAATGGGACCTTGGTTCTTTACAGCAGAAGAAGGTTGTAGAGGCCATTGGAGGATCTATCTAGAAAATGGCATTTGAACCCTTACAAAGAGTAAGAGATCCTTGGATTGAATACAGCCAGCATAATGATGACAGTGCTAATGATGAAAATGGAATAAACAACACTGATAGTGGATTTGATAGTGAAGAAGAAGAACTTGTGGTGCAACGAGTGGCAATTGGTTTTGATGATGGTGTTGTTCACATTTATGTTATTCGTGAGGGAGGCATGGAATATTACAAGTCATTTCCAAGAGTCAAAGGAAAAATTTTGGGCGTTGTTTGGATGCAAAGAAAAATTTTGCGGGAAGTTCTGATGGTTGCATTAGGTGTTGGGATCTCACTACAATGCACGAGTTATACAGGATAACAGCTGGTATTGGAGGTCTAAAGACTGGGGCAGACATCTGTATTTGGTCTCAAGGTTCCAGATTTTTTTACCTACAAAGGGATATTTTCCTCTCATCTACTGTCACTATCAGGTGAGTTTTCATATTCATCCATTATTTTTCCCGTCAAATTTCTGATACAATTCGTGGCTTGTGTTTTCCTGGGTACGGGTTTATTCATTATTCTAGTCAATATAGATTTGTTAAGTTTTCTATGAGGGCTTGTGATATTTTCTCAATTCACTACTTTTTCATCCAGGGTTTGTGCAAGAGCGATATGCACAAGCCCTCTTTCTTTTGTGGTTATTTTTTATGTATAGATATTAAATCTCCATGTTTAAATTAGAACCATAACCACCCACCCATTGCAACCTGCGCAGTAATCTCACTTCAGGAGCATATTTCTACATTTAAGAAAACTTTGCACAACATAATTAACAACGGAGATTTGTCATCTTCCTTTGGACCATTATTATATATTAGAACCTCTTCCATTAATTAATTTTTTGTTGCTCAAGGATAATAAAATATTGCCCCTTCAATTGGCAGTTTTATCAGTCTTCGTGTTAGTGACGTTCGCAAGGAAAGTGTTTTACGCTGGGGTGTGTGGGTTTTGATATAAATGCAATGGATTTCATTTTGTTAGGATGAGTTCTAGGTGTATAATAATACTATAGGTTCAGATTTATACATAGTTGTTTAAATAAAGTGAGCAGGAGTTGAATCAATCATCATCTAAGGCACACAAAACTAGCTATATATCCCACCCACAACTGGTTGCACTTGGCTAGGTCAACCTAGACGATTGAGCTAACATTAGGATCTAATTTGGTATCAATTGATTGATCTAATCACGTATATATTATATATAGAGGATTTAAACTTCTCGCATCTAGGGATTGTATAGGGAAGGAGTAGGAATCAGGGTTTCTGCAATTTTTGGTCTTTGCAAGAACTTGAGATATTTTAATATTCTTTACACTTTTTACCTCAATTTACTAGAGGTATGATTGAATGAGATTGTGATACACATAAAATTTAACAGGCTTTACATAACCAACATGAAACATAAAAAGATAATTTGAAATTATCAAGACTAAAAACAATGAAACAACTTTTTTTATTGACCAAAAGAATTGTGAAAAGAAGCAAACCTGCAAATCTAGTAAAATTTAATAATGCTAAAACAAAAGCAATTGAATAGATGCAGAGAGATAACTAAGAATTAATTCTAAAACATAAACAAATGAAGATATGCAAAAGGAAAACTAAGAATTACTTACCACCCATTTAACAACTGGGGTTTAGCTCCAGAAACTCAAATGACGCCTTACAAATGAAGTTTGGTGGGTTAATCTAATCCTTTCAGGATCTGCTTGAACCAAAAAGCAAACAAAATGCTTCTTGGACTCCGAAACAAAATTTCTTAACACTACTGAAAACGTTACCAAATCCCCTGTACCCTCTTGATATTGAATACAAGCTCATTACCCAATAAGCAACACAGGATGTTCCAGTTACAACCATTGCAGATTTGCCAAACTGGTTTATTTATGTATTTTTCAACTTAATTAATTGGTGACCAATCCACTTAGGATTTAAGAAAATGAAAATCACTCACCATGTGAAATATGATAATCCACTGTTTCAATCTATTTTCCCACGCACTCCAACGTATCATGTAGCCATGAAAATCACCTAGAGTGCATATTTTCAATAAAAAAGCATTGGAATACATGTAGAGAGGTAGAATTTAAAACATAATTTAAACTGAAGGAGATTTGAGAAAACAATATTTATTTCCCCTTGCACTTACTTTTTCTCTTCCTAGGGAGATAATTAGGCCACTGAATAACACATGGATAACTGCCAACGTAAAGATGAAGATGTGGAGTTGGTTCATGCCTGTTTCGGAGATAAGAGGATACTTAACCTTCAATCATGAGAAAACAAGACAAATTATTGTTAAAAATTATGAAAAACTGTAGCAACCGCACGATACATAATGATAATTGCGGCACTGCCATTATTACACCTTAAAATATCTCAGAATCCAATTCAAACATGATATGAATGACCCCTAATTGCACTGACAGTTTCAAATACATTTCGAGCATGCTGAGAGTAGAGTGTGATGTTTACCTCTTAGTAAGATGTTATTAAGTCATTTGACACAATGTGAAGGTTATCTATAAACATGACGTGTCATTCTGGCTAAACTTTGTTGGGCATTTTTTCAAGTATCAAAATTTTTTTCCTGACCATTGCTTTCATACAGAACTTGGTTGAGAAATTCTATGGGATGTTTATATTCAGATTAAAATGTTTTATGTTGGGGAGGTATGCATTTACCTTTTTGGCCTTGTGATTTCTGCCTTGCCATGATCATGGTGACCATTTTGTAATTTTTTTTGTAGTAAATTGAACAATTTTATTGTCATTATTTGTCTACTCTTTAAAAGCCTTGTGCTCTTTTTTTTTTGAACCTTTGCATCAAGGGATATTGCATGTTATCATTGATCAATAATTTTATGTTTTGTAGTTTCGTTAATAATTTGGTATAGCATTATGACAAGTGCCAAGTAGTCATGGTTTTTCTCATTGAGTTTTCTCTTCTATACATCTCTCTTTAAAGTACCTTTAGAAATCTACGAGGAACACATTATCACAACTGCAATTTACAATGTTTCCTTTGGGTGCACTAGGCATAAGTCTGAACTTTGCTTATACTTTCTTTTGCATATGTTCCATTCAGAAGCCTTCCATACTACCTGTTCGTCAGGAGTGGGATCGGGCTACTTGTCCATTCCTGCAGGTCTCAACATTGAACGGGCATCTCCTAAGTTTGAACGAGCCTCCCCAAAATATGAATGGGCCTCTTATTCTAAGCATGAGTCCATAAATAGCAAGTACAATAGGAGGCTTGCAAACAATCATCTACAAATAAGTGGTAATTATCACGTGCCTGATCTGAATTCTTCAATGCAGTTGGATGAAAATTCTCTTGATGAATCCCCATCATCTGGATTTGTCACAAAAAGCTATCCAACTTGGCACAAGCAAGAAGCTATAGGAAGACTGAGTTCTGATGCTCATTTTTCGCTTCCATATGGAAGTAAGAATGGGACTATCCTTGGAAAATTTCTAAATGCAGGAAAAGAATTCTATGTTTCATACTAGATAACATCATATTCAGATTATGATGTGCATAGATAACTTAGATTAGGATGTTGTAGATTGCAATAAGTTGGAGAATAATACCCACTTTATTAGTAACATACTCTTTGACACAATTAAATGGTGACCTTAGCTAATGTTGTTCAAGCCATCAAAGAAAACGCAATTACTTTCAAAGTAGCAGGCTTGATTGTACCATTGTGGAAGCCACACATAACAAATATTTTTCCTGGTTCTGTGTGGTACTTTCTCTCAACCTTTGTTGAGTAAGATGGGGAAGATTGACGGGATTAGAGTATATTATCACAAATTAGATCTGGGTATTTTTCAAAAGCCAATAGATTTTCCAAGCCATTTATTGGCAATTTGTGAAATTGCAGCTCATAAAGGTATGTACGTATTTTGATTTTGTATAAATCTGTTATTTTACTTTTTATTTTTGATAGGTTGAAACTTTTCAAGAATTCTCAAAACTCGGTTTTCTTTCTACATTGTCTTGAATTGGTTGGAAGAGGTGAACTTGACCTTTATCTATCATGGTAATCAGTGATGTTTGTGTTGTGTAGAGGTCATCTCAAACTGATAGAAATTAAACTATGCATAGATTGATTCTTCATGATAACTGGTGGGCTACTACAAACTTCATGAGTTTTCTTTGAACCATTGTTATCCATCATTTGCCTATGGTAGCTCAAAAATATCTCTTCTCCCACCCCCCTTCTCTAAATTTGATAAAGTTGTTGATAATTGGGATACCTTCCCTCCAATTGTCTTAAAAAGACCTATGGAGGTGAAATTGCTCTTGGTCAACTTGGTGATCTTTGATGCTTGTGTTGTCTAGAGTCTGGACTCCATCATTTGCTACACTGACAGAGATGCACCCTAGTTGGAAAGGTGTGTGAGGGATCAGGGCATATAGATATCCTGTTGGAGAAGATGATGGATGCTATTAATGCAAAAGAGCAGGACCTAGAGGAAAGATTCTATCATGATAAGTGGGAAATAGTTACTGAAATATTTAGGAGATCGTAAATCTGTTGCATCTGCATATTTTGACATCTACATTGAAGTATAGTTTCAATCATGCTGATATGTTTTTATTTCCAGGAAGAAAAGTATCAAATAAGGACAAGAAGTAAATTGTAGTTAGATACAAGAAATCCTTGATGAGCATGCTTTAAAATCCCAGAGTTACCATGGAGGTATGATAGAAATTTTTGCACTCTTATCTTTAAAACTTAGGGCATGTATGTGGATGTGGATACTACAGAAGGAAGAATCATGAAGTTGATTGAATGGGGTGACCTTGAGACTTTAGCTATTAAGCTTCTTTTCACAGGTCATCGTTGCATTATCAATTGAGAGGAAGTGGAATATGTATTCCTTCATTCATGCAGTGCACTGGATTGGAATCAAAGTAGGCCAAGGAGTTTGTAATGTTCATAACTTCATTCCAACCTCCACCTTTTATTACATAAGAGAGTAAATTATAGTAAGGGGTCTACTAGGATGGGGGTGTCGAACCAAAATTACCTGAGTTGCATGTCTTTGATTGCACTCAACTTAATTTGGTAAAACAGTAAATGGTAACATAAGCTTCTACTGGTGGAGTATACGCATATGGATCTACCTCATCCTTCTACATCTCTTCTCACTATAAGATATTAACAATGTGGAACTTCAATACTCATATGAAGATAATGAAATTATTACATGATATTTTGAATGAGTGATGATATGCTGTGATATATAATATGTAAAGTGACAAGACTTATTTTTATGTATTGTTTACATACGATGGTTTAATATTAATATAGGCATTCAGTTATATTTCAAGAATTATAGATGCTCACACATATTTTATATGTATTTTTATATATTCATATCCAACCATATTGTATCCAGTTTGTTCTCATATATGTACATATATCTATCTATATCCTGGTAACTTTAGCTTCTCACTGATAACTAGATGAATTATCATAGCTGACTTATGTTAAGTATTTGGTTACTAGCAATATATTAGTTCAGACTAACCTAAGCTTCTTGTTGGTTTTTCTTAAACTTTATGGTCATTTCCTTTATATCCAAATGAGGGCATAAAATACGCTCTACATGCTGAAATGATTGTTACTGCATTTTTTTTATGGGAATGACCCATCTCCTTAAGGATACAACCTAGAAAAGTTCCCAGAAAATGACAAGAAATTGACGCCAACAAACCGTTCCAAGGGAGTTCTTGGAATGGTCAGTATTTTATAAATGGTACTAGTCTTTTCTCTAAACTTTCTTTTTGATCCCTTTGATCCCGTCATCATATTGAGTACCATTATCCACTTGATGTAGTTCAGCCACATTACTCTTTTGTACTCGACATTTTTGATGTTCAGAAAGATATTGTAGATTCTCAGTGTATGTTGTTTCTACTGAAAATTCCTTCCATAATACCTTCAACCCCCACCCCCCAACATATTTATTGAGTGGTCTATTCCTAATGCGCCTTACAGATCTTTAAAGACATTGGAATTAATTTTCCTTATAGCACTCATGCTATCTCCCATATGCATTTCTGCAGCTAATTCTCAATTCTCGTGCTTTTAAATGCTTGAATCGACATTTCACAATTCATTGCAATGATATAAAATCTGTTTCAAGGCACATTCTCTTTGTTTTCACTCTTGTTTCCCCACTCTATTAGAAATGATCTTATGCAGGTAACTATGTTGGTGCATAAGTTATAACTTATCTCGTGTGTAATCACATGCAACTAGGACCAACAATAGAATTGTTTGTCTACTAGAATAAGGTGCAAGATATTACATGTTTGTAACCAGGCTGTCATACTTTGGCTGCTAGCTAGGCTGGTGGAACATTTCTTTTTTCTCTGTTCATGTGCATGCACTAATGTGTATTGCTGATCACATGGCTTATCAGGTCCTGATATAACTAGAATTCCCAAGCTACGTGAGTTTAGGTAACCAAATTGGTACTATTACATTGTCATATTTTGATACATGCAACATTGTTGATGTTGACGAGTGTCCTTTCTGGTATTACAAAAGCCTCTTTCTCTATTTCCTTGGTCGACCATTAGATACTCAAAGTTGTGCATTGATTCTTTTTACCATTATAGAGGACTCTATAAGTTAGGATCCCAAATTCTTAAAGGGTTATAGCTCAATGGAAGAGCACATGCCTTACATGCAGGAGGTTGGTGGTTCGATTCCTACATGCCCTAATGATATTATAATATCGGTTAAATACTAAAAATTACTAAATTAGTGACTAAAACATGAGAGACGCGAAACTAGGCATTAAAAAGGATGCAACACATGGTGCTAATGATGAAGCCAAACATGGCGTTGATATGGTAGAAAAATAAGACGTTACATTGGATGCAAAACATGGCGCTACATAGGAAGCAAAACATGGTGCAACAATAGAAGAAATATTTGGCGTCATTTTGGTAGCGAAACATGATGCAAAAAAGGAAGAAAAAATTGGTGCAAATTTGGAAGCAAAAAATGGCACATATTTGGAAGTAAAACATGGTGCAAAATGGGATGCTAAAGTGGTAGAAAAAATGGATGCTATTTTGGATGGTAACATGGTGCCATTAAGGATGAAAATATGGCGCTAACAGGGGTGCCATTTAAGAATCAAAAGTGGACACTTGCTAGGAAGCAAAGTAGGGTGTTATTTAGGAATGAAACCTCAACGTTGTTTAGGAAGCAAAGTTGGATGCTATTCTGGAAGCAAACCTTGACGTTGTTTAGGAAGCAAAGTTGGACGCTATTCTGGAAGCAAAAAAAGAGATGCTATTTTGGACATCATAAAGGATGCTATTTAGGAAGCAAAAAAATACGCTTTTTGAGATGCTTTAAGTTTTGTCCATGATATGTCCCATTTAACGTCTATTTTGACCACTCAATGTAAAAAAAAAATACACTAAAAAGGGACACTAAATGGGACGCTAATTCCAGGATTTGTTGTAGTGGATATGAAGGATGAACTCTGACATATATGGAATGTCAGGGATAAAATTATCTCCATAAGGGTGCTCGAGGGAGTTAGGGCAGCTAATATGCTTCTACATGTGGTTTGGTGGAAGTGGGAGACTAGGAATTGTTTTATAAGTGGCATTCTTTGGAATATATTCCAAACTAGAGTTGGAATGCATCTCTTGGAAGGAATTTGATCCATAGAGAGATTGGAAACTTTATAAATGTCAAGAACAAAGAATAAGGCAGCTTTTTATCATTTGATAAATTTTCATTTGTGAAGAGAGAGAGCTAGTGGATGACTAGTTTTTTGCCTTAGCCAATTTCGAGGGTGAAAGGTTCCCATCCAAGTTGGTGTTTGGGAAGGCCATTCAAGTATTTCATGGAGCTTTAATGGAGTTTGTATTTTCATTTTTAAGCTACAAGGAATCTCATGGTTTATTCTAGTGCATCACATTCTCTCAACCATTTCCAGTCCTTATTGCATATTCTTTCTCATGGAGGGATTGCACTTTGGTTGAGATATTGTAATATTTGGGAGAGATTCTCATGGTACATTTCTGATGGTAATAATATTAATATACCATTTTCTTCATATTCATAAATTATTAGGTTGAAATACCAAATATTTTTATGTAAAATTGATTATTAATGAGAAAACAATGACCATTTCCCCACTACATTGATGTATGCCATTGTAATGCTGACGATTTCAAATGAACGAATGTTTCTCTGATATATATATGTGTGTGTGTGTGTGTGTGTGTGTGTGTGAGAGAGAGAGAGAGAGAGAGAGAGAGAGAGAGAGAGATTGATTAATTGAATTCCATTTATACNATTGAATTCCATTTATACTCTATTATTCATATTTAAAAAGTATCAAGTCGAAATACAAATGGTTGTATGTAAAAGTGATTATTAATGAGCAAATAATGACCATTTCCCCACTATATTGATGTATGTCATTGTAATGATGATGATTTCGAATGAAAGAATGTTTATATGATATATTTATTATGTATTGAATACCATTTATGATTATTACAAGTTTCGTATCCATCACTTAAGCATTTGAAGTCATCAAGACTCAGTTTATTTGCATTTGGAGAAGATTTGGTGCCATTTCCCCAAAGGTCAAACTAGTGATTTTGTAGTTTTTTTGGAGAGGGTTATAACAATATTTATAAAATGATTAATGATTCACATGATACCTTAATAATTTCCCTTGAACATACTCTACCTCTGTTCACAAATTCTATTGGTTTTGGGAACATTTGGAAATCCATTTTCATCATTTACCATGCGGGAATTGGAACCCCAATTTGCTAGTGAAAAATCCTACCTTGTCCAGAATATTAAAAAAGTTTGCAGAAGTAATTGGAGGGTCATAAGTAATCCCTGAAAATTGTATTCAAGTATTAATATCATTCATATACCTTCTCATGATATTTGGGGTCATTTGAGTCAATTTGGAGACCTAGACATTGAAACTAGTCAAAGGTCGAAATAGGGAAAAAGGTGAAAAAATGGTCATTTTAATAAAATGATTAAAAAGGGACATTACATCCGGGCCCCGATAGTTGTCTAGATGTAACATCCATACTTCTCTATGAACTTCTTCAAATTAAATAGGCTGAGTGAGAGCTTCTAAGTTGTCCTTTAACAATTGAGGAATTCTGTTACTGAGAGATAGCAAATCCTCCTCTAAAGAAAAACCCTCGCTTGTATATAGTTCTTCGAAATTCTCTTTTAATTACTTTTTTATTTGCTCAATATCGCTTATTTTTTCTCCCTAATATTTTGTGATTTCTTTGATGGTATTCCTCCTATTACGTTCTTTGCACTGATAGTGAAATAATTTAGAATTATGATATCCAGCTTTTAACCATAAACACCTAGCTTTTAGGAAAAGTTTGGTTTCTTCCTTTCTCTGAATGGATAGAATTTCTTTATCTATTTATTTTTCCTTCAGCAACATTTCTTTGGTTACTTCGTTCTGCTCCATTTCCTCCTGGATTCCTTCTAGATTATTAAGTAAGGATATTTTTTCCTGCCCAGGGTGGCAATGGCCTACAAGCCAAACTTTAAGTTCCCTTTTTACATTTGATAATTTTTGTTCCTATACATAGCCAGGGGAACCTTGGAAAAATAATTTCTAGGATTGAGAAACGACTTCAAGAAAACCTTGCTCTAAAATCCATACTAGAAAAAATTTAAAGGGTTGAGGTCCTAAGTTGTCGATAGGCACCAAAGAAAACAAAATTGGCTTATGATCTGAAACAACGGAAACTAAAATTCTTGAAACCGACATAAGGGGATTTTCAAGAAAGGGGATCTTACCAAGATTTTGTCCAACCTTGTTGCAATATGACCTTGTCCAATGCGCTTATTGCTCCAAGTATATTTTCCTTTCTTTTGTTTTATATATACAAGTCTCTAGGATGTTATAATATATTATATTCTTTCCTCGAAAGGATCTCTCACTTTGGAACCTCCTTTTTTTTGTCCATGGAAATGGTGACATTAAAATATCTAGCTAATATGCACGGAAGGTGCATCTTCCCATACCTCTGCAATTCTAGTTGCAACGAGAAGTATTCCTTGGCTCCATGCACTGTGGGTCCATAAATATTTCCTATCCACAATTTCTCATGACTGTTGAGACATTCAAGTTCGACAAATAACCAATGCCTATTTTCTATTGCTGAAATAAATATAAAAATACATTGATCCAACCAGGTTAGCATACCTCCTGAATCTCCTTGTGTGCTAACTGATTTCCCTCCTCCATTCTTCCAAAACCTCTTTAATATGTCCAGACTATATTCCTCTTGGATTTTTATCTCCTGGATTTTGAGGATGGATATTTTTTCTGAGAATTCGAATATTTTAATTGCTTCAACCTTTTGGTTTCCTCCAAGACCTCTACAGTTCCAGGAGACTAGCTTTATTATTTCCTAGTTGTTGAGAGTACTACTCTATCCTTTTTCTCTTCTAGATGATCTCCTATTTGCTTGTCTGATAAATGGAATTTTACTAGGTGATCTAGATTCGATTGCTTGTCTGCCGCATTTTACCTTGTTGTCTCTTTCTCCCTGTGAAATTTGTTCAGTTTCCTGGCTTTTTATATTAGTGGATTTGTTTCTTCCTCTTTGCTTTCTGATGTGTCCTCAATCTGAACCTTGGATCTAGATCTTGTAACTGATCCTCCTGAATCCTGAGAAGACTCTGGCCTTACTTCAACAAATGGATGCAGCGGTAATGATGGCTCATAGGATTTCCCTATCTCTTCCAGGACTGGTTCATTTTCCTTATTCTCCTGTAGGTTATCTTCCATTTCTGGTATTATATCTTTTTATTTTTCTTGAGCCTCTGTTGCCAAAACCTCAAAACTATTTTCTGGAGATTTCTTATTTTTTGTAGGTGAGTTCGCTTGGCCTATGCTTTCTTTGTTTCCTTTTTCCGACTAACTTCATTCCATTCCTCTCTTGGAATTTATCCTTCTTCTAATTGAGCTTTTTTTTAAATACTTTGTGAAATGTCCATATTCATGACAAACCTTAAACTTGAAGGGGATTTTCTCATAGTCTACAGTTTGAAGGTGGCTCCAACCTTCCATATTGAGATTGATTTCTTCCAGCAAGCCTTTTTCCAGATCTACTTCCATGCATATTCTAGCACAGGAAAACATTGGGGGGTTTGGCTCTGATTTATCTATGTATTTCCCTAGAGTGTTCCCAATAGATTTCATATCTTTGTCATTCCAACAATGCAGCAGGACATGCGGCAACTTAACCCAAATAGGGACTGAATATGGGATATATGTTTCTGTATCGATGGATACATCCCACTTGTTGAGGTACATGCCTCTTGGTACCATGAATTATAGACCGTTACTGAATATTAAATCTCTGTCTTCTTTTTTTTCAAATAGAAAGACGAAGAATCCTCTTCCACAGAAGTTTTGCTGGAATTATCCTTGGATCAAAGGTCACTATTTTTTGTTCATCCAAATTTCAATAGAGCGGGGGGAGGGCCGGATACCTTTAAAATGGCCAACCAACCCTCTTTTGTGAAGAGTTACTGCTTTGTATGTAGACGCCAGAGAGGAAAGAGTCACATCTGGCACTTTAGCTAGCTTGACAATTCGAGAATCATCGGGGGTGGTCTTGGCTAGGGGCTGTGAATCCACAATCCTTCAAAAACCATCCACTAGGCCAGCACACCATCCATACAACTCCAGTTCAGGTGGATCCATGGCGAGTAAGGGCTTCGTCGTTGAAGCAACTAAAAAACCCTAAGCAGTAGACAAACTTTAGCAGAGTGAAGTGCATTATATTCAAATTTGTTACATGCATTGACAAGTGCATATTAAAATGCATAATCATCATAAGTAAATAGTTGAATCTTAAACCAATTCATAAGACCCATAAATTATTATACAAATGCATAATAAACAAAATCAATAATAGTAGAATATTAGGATAATTTATGAGATTCATAAATATTCATGCAAACTATGTTTGTATGCAATTACGAAACACAAGTTAACATTATCTTAGGGCTCACTAAAACTCTAATCCAATATTCACACAATTAAATCCATAACATTTGAGAATAATAATTTTTAAAGATTTATATCGGCATGCCCCAATTTAATTGATTACCATATTGTTAATACAAAGTTAAATAATACTCTGACATACCCATTTTTTTAATTCTTACTGATTAGTAGAAATTTCCTTAAGTATAAGGAAGAGTTTAACTCACCTAAAATCATTGGGTTAGTACATATAAATAAAACCACTCTTTTTAATATAAATGTTATAATATTTTAACTAAGAAATAATTCCCTGGCCATATTAAAGTATGGCTTAGAAAGTAATATTTCCAAACCTTTATGTATAAAACTTTATTCTTGGAAACTCGCACACACTTTATCATGAGCTGAGACAAAGTAAGCTATGAACATTAAGACGGAGTGATGCAACAAAGTGAACTAAGATAGAGTGAACTGGGACTTAAGGATATAAAATTATGCCAAACATTTCCTTAAGACAAGGAAATTCAATAAATGAGCTCAACCAGTGAACTTTGACACAAACATATAAAATTATGCCAATTTTTTTCTTAAAACAAAGAAATTTAATAAATTAACTCCAATAAGTGGAATGGTACACAAGGACATCAAAATTATGCTAAACATTTCTTAAATAAACATTATTCCTTTTATTAAGTCAAATATTCATTTAGATCGAAATCCACCCTTCAAACTTAGGGCGAGGAAGTGTGAAAGGTGGGGTTTCCAAAATATAAAAAGAAAAATAGGTATTTATGTATTATTTTCATAATTCATATAAGACAAAATACATATAATGTTAGCAATTCCACCCATGGAATTTAACATGCAAACCCCACCATTCTAAAACTTGTAACTTTTAGCGAAACTTTTCATTAATTTGGCCTTGAACTTGAACTTCGACATTAACACTCGAAAATATCTTAAATTAGAAATTATCATCCATGGTTTTCCAAACCCACAATAACTCTAAATGAAAAATACCTAAAAATGTTCATTGGCACAAAGTATTGTTTATAACTAATTAATAAACAAAATTAGAACATTGTCTTTTATTCTGTTTTTCGAGCTTCGACATAAAAGATTCGACACAAACATTAATTTTTTTTAAATAACCCAAACTCAATAACCAAATCAGCTTGTGGTTTTCAATTTACCCATTAGGCATAATGTGTGGAACATATCTTTGACAAAAACATCCAAACATTGTTAAATAATTCATGTGTGGAACATATATTCCACACAAACATCCGAACTTTATTAAATAATTAAATTGTTCAAAACATTTATCAGTCATTAATTATTTACCATTTCATAATTTAAAACACAATTTCCAGGTAAACAAACTTATCTACAAAATAGTTGAAATTGGAAATTGGTTCATGGTATCCACGCTCCATCCAACCTTAGTAAATTCTGCTCATTTTTCTCTCAACATAACTCCACCCCTTAGTTGAGACTCATGTATTCACCATGGATTCTCACCATTCCTAGGTTTCTCTCTGATTTCCTCACTTTGCTATAGGATTTAATGGTTTATTACCAAATCCATTCCAAGTGTGGAATTCCTTCATTTAGCTACATTCTAGATAGCACCGCAATGAAACCATCAGTGCATCTATGCTTATAATTCCACCAAAATAATTTCTTACACCATTGTCATATCAATGGGGAAACCAGAGGCAAAAACCAAAAAAAATTATCAACCAAAAAGGTAAGAAAACATGCTTGGGCTTACAGATTCACTCAACCAACCCAACTACCACAAAGTGGTCAAATTGGACCCTTCACTATAGAACTAGACATGTTTATTTTTCCTCCAGCGATTCCAATTGACCATGAATTTTATGTTCAGACACAATTCTCCTCAATGCTACAACATATCCATGCTGCACATTGCATTTTCTTCTTTCCTTGTTCAAAAATTGTGTTCTTCCTTTGTCTTTTACATTCTCTGTCATTACTATTTTTCCTCTTCCTCCTTCTCTACATTCTTGGTCCTCGTTTCCCCAAGTTTCCCACCAACCTTGCATTTCCTTGTCACCTTTTTGTGACACTTTTCCAATTTTTCCATTAACTTCTTAACCCCCTTTTTAACTTCAAAAACAGGTATAAGGAATTAATTAAGGAAAGTATGGGTTTATCAAAGTTATAAGGTAAGAAGAGTTAAGAATGGTCATACTTAGATTTTACGCTATGACACCACCCCCTAGCTATCCTAGGTGAATACATGAGTCCCCATTCATTCACCATGTTGGATCTGCCACCGTCAACTTAAATTTAATATTAACAAAACAATTACAACATGAGTTCTTCCTTAGAAGCACTCATAGTATTTTACAAAATTACATTGACAAAACAATGGGTTTTCCAAAGAGGGGTGTTACATCATTGTTGATCCCAATTTTGTTAATATTTTCTAATGATAAATTACTCTTTTGACATCTATTTTGTCACCTTTTTGGCATATTTATGTCATATAGGCTATCATTCAGCGTAAGGTATGAATACATTTGAAACTTATGCAAATATTGGTTTATTTTTATCATTTTGTGATTTTATTAAGCAAATTCTATTATAATTCAAATTATATCTGATATGTAAAAAACATTTGTAGGTCATAGTCGTTATGCAAGCCAACGATGGACACGCATTCATGCTAGATATGAGCAAAGCATATCCAATTCATCGTTCAACCTCCCGATCAGCCCACTCATTATTAATTAGCATATTCCTAAATGGTTAAAGCGTTGAATGATTTTAACTGTTCTATTGTCCACGCGTTGGATGTTTCATGACCTTCATTTTAGAAGGCTCGCCATCCTGCCTTCTCCATTTGAAACCAAGATACAAGTCCATTCCAAAGAGGAGACACACGCCACAGCACGTGCAAGGAAGAACCGACGCACGAGGAAGAAGGATAATAATTATGCATTATCATATGGTTGTTTATTCACAATAATGGTTGACTATTTTAGGAGCGGTCGACCACTGAAAGGGTCGACCTGCTCATCCTTGTAAATGCTATATATACCTGCCTCCAAGCGAGAGCATAGTTAGCTAATTTGTAATCTATCAATCGAATCTGTAATAACTTTGTTCCACATATTAATATAAGTTTTATGTTCGTTGCGTATACATGTTCGTGTTCCTGTGAGTGAGTGATTAGCATTCCACCCTGATTGCTGACATGGCCTCTCAACAACCAGTTGTCTCCATTTCCGTGTGTATTTTTCGTCATTCCTTTCTACCAGTTAGTATAGTTTCATTTCCAGTCTGCTTATGTAATTGAGTTTCCTGTAATTGTTTGTTTTATTATTTTCTGTAGCATGTGCTTTGTTGTTAACATAGTTTCATTTCCAGCATTATACAACTGGTGGTGCGCATAGTTAGTTTCATGTTCAGTCATTTTACAACTTGTTGTTCAATTTTGCATTGATAGTTACATAGATTTGAATTGCTTTATATCTTAGATTTAATTTACAGTAGATTTAGTTCTGTTAACTCTTGCTTTGTTATAGATTTGCTTTGGCTACACTTTCGATTGTTTTATAATGCAATAGACAATAGTTTCTTTATCATCATGAATTAGCATAAGTATTTTTGTTGTTAGTTTAGTTACTGAATAAGTTTATTTACTTCACTTTATGCATCTTGTTTCCATATGCACAAAATCAGCTGATAATTAGATCATTTAGGCCACTTTCCACTGTTTTCTGTGTACAGACTGTCATTCAGGCTGCCTGTTCAGTCTTTCATTCAGACCATCTGTTCAGTCTGTTATCCAGTCTCTCATTCAATCTTCGATGTTCCTATTTTGTTTTAAGCTTGTTTAAAGGTTCTGTTTCTTTAGCTTTTCAATTATGTTCTATCTTGGAATTAGATAATGGTTATATTTACCATTGGAACCTTAGATTAGGATTTTCAAAGTATTTATCAAGTTCCATCCTTATCTTTCACCTCTTCTTACCTTAGTATACCTTGAATTATACTTTGTTCTGTTTCTTTGGTTTCTGATCTTCTTACTTATTACTGTTATAACTCCAGTCTAGCTTACCTTTGTGTATATCTTTGTGTTTAGAGGAGTTTCTTAATTAAGTTTTCTTTATTAAGTTTTCTACTTTCTTCTTTTATTAAGTTTTCTTTATTAGTTTTTCTACTTGCTTCTTTCATTAAGTTTTATTTATTAAGTTTTCTACTTGCTTCTTTCATTAAGTTTTTACTTGTTTATAAGTTAGATTTTCCCCTACATATGTTTCATATAAGAATTGTTTATTTATAAAAGTAATTTTTAAAAAGAATCTTGCTTCTTAATAGATTAATTGTTCATAACAACTTCCTTAGTTAAGAGTCATTTTCTTATGGAATAAATCACCATGTTTACCATCATTTGTAATTGGACATTCCTTAGTTTGCACATATTTGTAGAAGTTAAATTATATTTAGTCCCATTTAGTTTCTTTACTTCTTTTGAAATCCATTTTGACACTACTCCTTCTCCAATTCCGATCACAATGAATGCATATCCTCATAACAACCAAGGAGAGTGGAACTAGGTGATTTGGTTTAACTGTTATGTACATTTGTTAGTTGCATGTATAGTTTAATTGTTGAAGTTCATAAAGTATATCTAGTTGTTATAATCTTCTTTCCAGTATTATAATGTCTTGTATGGTTAGTTTCTAAAGTTGTTTATAAATATTTCTAATTATTAAATTAAGAAGTGGAATAGTTGAGTAATAGGAATTTTACTTCCTTAGAATAACATTGTTTATATCTTTACTTTTCAATCTTCGTTTATAGAGTAGAGTAGTATAGGTTGATACTGATATATTCTAATACTTTGTTCCGGTTTATAACCTTAATAGTTGAATTTCTAGGAGTTTGACTTGATTTTTCATTTTGAAAGATCTTTCGATATTTTCTTTGTTAAAATATTTCCATGACACCATAGGACCCCTCTACCTTCGCATATATTTTGTTTCAACTCTAATTTTACCAACCTCAGTCGATAATTAAATATTTGGTGAATTAATTAAGACATTATAACACCCAACATTTTTTCCATTGTTGTCGGGGAGTTGTTCTATAAGGTAGAATAGATAGAATTTCCTTATGCAATTTAGAAATAGGCTGGTGGCGGGAGAGCAGTAAGACGAGAGGTAAGAAACTATGCATTTGTTATAACAGGCGCCCCCAAATATAGCAGTAGCATAGGTTTTCCTTTAGTTTAGTTTTTCATGAACAGACCTAGAGATTCTAAGGGTAGATGCATTAGAACGATTTCTCAAAACCTCATTAAAATTCCTACTAACCTTTATGGGGGACAAAATACCCCAGCCAATAACTCGGTAGAAAGGTATCAGAGAACCCACATATGAAGTAGCTCTACATGGAGACCTAAGGACTTTATAGTAGAAACCATAGACGATGAAGAAATCCTAGCGGGAAATCCTAAGGACCCCATCTCTGAAGAAGTCCAACATGGTCAGCCTTTTGAAATCCTTAATCCTCCACTAGTACAAAAACCAAACAATACAACTTTCTCATTAATAGGGGATCCTAAGTTTGTTAATTTCATTGATCCTACCCAGGTACAAGCTCTCTTCGGCAGCTCAACAGATACAATTATTTAACAAATTGAAACCTCCAGAGTAGTACCTACCATCATTATAAGACCTAATAAGAGTACGGTTGATCGAAGGAATATCTCCCCCAAAAAATAACGTTGGGACAACCCATTATCACCTCGAAAGGAGCCTCCTAAGTATACACTCTTTAGGAATCAAACCTACATGGAGAGACGGGGAGAGAATGAAGATCATGACGAGGTTAGAAATGATGAAGGAGAAGGAGAAAATTGAACTAAGACTACCTTCGGGTTCCCTATTTTAGACACTGCACAAGATGTAAACATGAATAACATCCCTCCTTCCTCCTTACCTACTTTTTATGGAAAAATTAATGAAGACCCGGACACATTTTTGTTTGAGTTTGACATCCTCTGTAGAAGTTATAACTATCTACAAGATGCCTACAAATTAAAACTTTTTCCTGCTACATTGAAAGACTGTGCTTTAATATGGCTCATGGGATTAGGAGAATCTAGTATTAGGACTTGGGATATGAAAACTACATTCTTACGGAAATACCAAGAGTATTGCAAACCCAAAGACTCTCAAAATGATATTTTTAAGATACAGCAACTCGAGGATGAGAGCTCGAAACACTATCTTGAGAGATTTATTTATACATTACATAAATCTAAATATAATGATCTTTGAGAATATGTCATATGAACACTCTTCCTTAAGGGAATTTCAGAAGACCTGGTAGAAATCCTTAATCTCATGGCATCTGGTGATGTCTCCCACAAATCTTTCACACAAATTGGGGATATGTGTAGAAATTACTCTAGAAGTAGGGGAAAAGTTGGGAGGAATATTCAAGAACATTATAATAGGAATCTAAAGGGAAATACTCCTAGTTCAGGAGGAGTCACAAGGATATATTTAGGAAACCTATTGGAAAATTTCAAAACTGATATTTTAGGAGAAATGGGTTCCAAGCTAAGAAAATACAATAAGAGGAACATGCAGCGATGAGCATTTTCTGTCCAAGATGTAGAACTAAACATCCCCAATGGTAATTCCCATTAAATAAAATTTTCGTCGGTCATGTATGGAAGAGCATTCAAAAGATGGTTTCCCATCATTACCGGGGTTACAAGCCATATACAAGAGTGGGGATGTTGGTGAAACATATAGGAGGCCTCCTTGGCAACCAAGGGACCCACCACCATATCAGAATTCGTCACCATAACCCCCACCTTATTACCCACCCTACCAACCACCTCAACAGTGGAACACTACAAGTTGGCAGCATTGGCCACCCTAGTATCCTCGTCCTCTTCAATTTACTCAGTAACAATATTGGACACAAGGGTGGATGGGACAGTCCTATCCCTAGTCACCTCCTATCTCTACTCATCCTTATCCTCAACATTCAGCCAATACCTAGCCATTGCTACCAGGATTTGTGCCTCCATTCCCCTTATTACACAACAACCTCATCACTTCCAAAATACAAACC
Organism: Pseudotsuga menziesii; assembly: GCA_001517045.1. Lineage (NCBI taxonomy): Eukaryota > Viridiplantae > Streptophyta > Pinopsida > Pinales > Pinaceae > Pseudotsuga > Pseudotsuga menziesii. The sequence goes on from LPNX010925010.1 coordinate 591,935, forward strand.
CTCCAGTAGCCTCATGACAATATCTTGTTGATTTCATGGTATTAGAATCAAAGGATCCTTCTAAAGGACATCCTTTTATACTAGGAATACCATGGTTGGCTACCTCCAATGCCTTCATAGGATGTAGGGATAGGGAAATGACCATTTCAAATGGGTTGTCCACACAAAAGCTGGCTTTATATCCCTCAGCACAACCTGTAACCGAAACCTTGTGGTGTTTAGATTTTCCCTATGGGGATGAAAATATTGAGGATCACTTCTTTCCTAGTGACTACTCTTGGGCACTTCAGGAACAGACTACTGAGAATGTGTGTTGGGGCCTGGAAATTCGCAGGCGACAACAGTAAGGGATTCTCCCCAATCAACATTCCCAACTAGCCCATCGACTGTTTGGTATAGGGAATCCATCTGGTTTGCGGTCCGGCTACCGTAGGTCAAGTAACAAAACAAAGGTTTTACCGGTTGCGGCCCGATCCACCAAGTTTTTGTATTTTTTGACTTAATGTATGAAATGCAAAGGCCTAATTAACAATGCAGGGTGATTGATATGCAGGGAGCAGTCACAATGTGATGCGCAGGTTCTTACCTCTCGTCTTAGGCTCACAAACATCTGCATCACATATGCAAGAATGAAACAACTAACTCTCCATCTAACTACCTATCTATCCACCTATCCCCGGGGAGCCAGAATATGATTTATCTATGAGTAATGTGGATTATTCATGTATTATAAATAGAAATTACAGGTAGCTGATATTCTTCTCTACAACACATGAAAGATTAAAGATATTTCAACAATCAGATAGCCAACTGTTTCATAAGCAGCATACATTACTCATAGTGGAAATATTCATAAAATAAACCGGAAAACATTCATACAAGAACATAGGTTCAATGAGTTAGAATGGTCTCACAGTTAATGGACATAAAGCTCAAAACGAAATAGTTCCTCTTCAACAAATCCATAGCACAACATTTGAATATTCCACTAAGCTTTCTCCAATAGGAAAACTGTAATTTTTTATTACAAAAGGAAATAGTTCTTCTTACAATATGTCTTCACCAGTCTCATTGGGAAAAAGTCCTTCCCTTCTTCTAAGTCTTTTACATTTATACAAAAAGGGTCAGACTGTTGGGCTGCCCAAAGTGACCTTTGGGCTTCCCAACCTCTCGTCTCCCAACGTTCTATTTTTCTTAAATGTTTTACAAAAATTAGTTACAAATTATAATGATGACCGACCCTTCATGAGGAAGGGCCCACTTGACTATCCAGAAACTTCCTCCACACTGCGGCCTCATTAGCGATGCCTTCAAAAGTACAAGGTTCTAAAAACTGAATATTTATCTCAAATTTCTCAGCTTGTTTCTTGATAGCCTCGACCCTAGGCGTACTCAATCGGAGCTGATCTTCCAGAAACACTACACTGACGACTGGGTGATCTACTTGGCTTCTCAAGATCAGATCATCCATGGCTTTGATATCCTGCACCTTAGCTTCTTCCTCCTGGAATCTCTTCTGCAATATCTCCACAAAGGCATCGTGATCTGGGAAAACTTCAAGCCTCTCCTCCACTTTTATCTGGCACCGGTTGTATGTATTGAGAATTCTTTTGAAGAATTCGATGCATAATCCCCTTGTCTTCTTTACTGCCTTCTTGAAGTCTTCAGCAGTATTTATAGCAAACTCCACTAGGTTATATTCCCATTTGAGGGCTTGCTGGTCTTTTGCCAATAGCTCTGTTGGGGTTTCCTCGTTGTTCTCCAACCTTGCCATCCGTACAGTCAGGATCTCTAGGATGTCCTGGGACCTATCCACAAAGTAGGATGCAGTTTCCAAGATCTTCTCCAGTCGGCCGTCGATCTACAGCACTTTACACCTTTCTTTTTCAACAGCAGTCTGCAGCTGCAGCATCTTGGTTTTCTGGGTCAATACATGCTTCTTGAGAGGCTGAAGATCGATCTGTTGTTCTTTTGCTACTTCCAAAGTAGTGTTCAAAGCATAAATCTGCTCCTGATGTTCCTTTCTCAGTTCTTGAGTGTGCATATCATTCGCCTGCAAGAGGATCTTCAGCTGGTCTTCTAGCTCCTCCACCTTTGCCAGTAGCTTCCCCTTCTCACTCTTTAGATCTTGGCATTCCTTCTACACTTTTTCTAGGGCCTCTTCTGTTGTTTCCTTGACTTGCATTTCTACTGAGAGGGCCTGTACTTCAACTCTTGAGGAGTTCACTTCCCTTTGCAGATCATCATATTTCCTTTTGAGCCTGTTGCTTTCTTCCCTTTCTTTTCTCAATGTGTCCTTTAACTGGGCAGAGGATTTCTTGGACTGCTCCAAGTCAGTTATCACCTTGTCCATATTATCTTTTCAGGCGTGGAGAAGCGCAATCCCAGCTCTCAGGGTGAGCCTCGGATCTTGGTCTATTCCTAACATGACAGCCATATCCGTTATCATTTTGCCAAGCATATTCCCTGCTTCTACTTTCTTCTCTGTCCTCTTTATTATTCTCTTTGTTTCCCTATCATAATATACAGTGTTGAAATCAAGGATTTGTTTTCCCTTTTCCTACACAAAAGGGACCAGATCGAGTGTGGGGACCAAGGGTATGCTGGTAGCAGGAATTTGAGGGGTCTGATCCTGGGGGTTCTGCCCTGCTATTGTTTTAGAAGCTGAATGCTGTGTCAATTTTATCCTCTCAGCCTCTTGCCTTTGAAGCTCCTCATCGAGCTTTCTCTTTGCTTCCTCTGCTTTCTCGGCTGCTTCCTGAGCAGCTCTTCTTTCTTCTTCTGAATGAAGCCATTCTGCAGCTTTTTTTTCCAACCTCTGGGCTTCTTCATTTCGCTTTTTGGCTTCTTCTTCAGCCTTTTCCTGGTCATCCCCCTTCCCACCTTTGGTGGTGATCTTTTTCTTGAATATTCTCATTAGCATTGTCATGTTTGGGGAATTTCGGAAGACAGATTCTTCCTTATCGAAATGGTGGGTATACTCGAAGTGCACCTTGTGTTCTTTGCAATGCTCAATAACCTTGCCTCGGGTGTCATTTCTGCGGTAGGGCATCTCCCCAAAATGGAACTTCTCCCACTCCTCTACGAATTCAGCAACTTGTTTCACCTTGGTGAATTTGTAGCTTCCTAGCTTGAATGGCAGAGGAGGGTAGGAAGTCTTCTTATGTTCGAACAGAAAACTGCCTATTCCTTCTATGAACACTTGTCTGACTGCCTCCTTGTGGACTATGTAATCCATTGCATATATGGGCAGCAGTGAAGGTGGTCTTGATCCTCCGAACATCTGGCAGTACATGCCATTTTCAGTTAAGAAATAATCCGCGTATTCTTCTATCACTTGCATGGCTTCTTCCGACATACAGTCACACTCCTTCTGAAAAATGAGTGTGTACAGTGGCATAATGAAGTGCTCACAGACCTCTTTGTAATGGCTATGGTACTGGTGAGCCCACAATGGTCTATAAGTGGCATAAACAGGCATTCTTTCCCTGTCCCAGATGCACCTAAGACTGGGGAAAGCCTGGTTGCACAATATGCAATCTATTAATATTGAACTCATATAGAATTCCGATCTTTTTCGGGACACTCCCTCCAAAGCTGAGGTCAAGCAAGAAGAAAGACTGGTGGATACCATGCTGGCCCAATTGAAGACTGTTCCTTGGGTTGCCACATAAAAAATAATGGGTATCCATTCAAGCTTGAAGAGTCTGCCATGCGCTCTCCCAAAGATCCTATTAAGCATTAGAACTATAAATCTGTAGGGATCCCTCAAGCTCGTTGTATCATACTCACTGGTCGGTCTGTATCGATAATGCTTTCCCTACAACATCATTCTCTTAAGGGTTTCCACCAGGTCCATTCTGATGCTGTTCAGCCAATCATCGGACAAGAAAACTTGGGCTTCTGGTAGGTGATAAGCCAACGCCACATATCCAGGGCTAAATGCAACATAGCTCTGTCCTTCAACATTCCCCAAGATCATCATGGTTGTATCTTCCTGGGGCAGAATCCAGCCAATTACCTAAGAGCATGGGAACAACTCTGGTCTGGTGGCAACTTTCATGAGAGAAGATTTCTCTATGTTAGCATAGATGGATTCTTCTTCGAGGCCCATGTTGGGAACCTCCCTGCGGGAAATCAATCTATATATTTCACCCCATTTGTACTCAGGCTCAACACCAGAAACACATTGAGTGTCTTCATATATGTATTCGGTCTTCGTGACGACCTCTACTTCTGGCTCTTCTTCGACCACAGGAGCCTTCTTCTTTTGTCTCTTGGACATTGTGATTTCTTCCTGCCATGTATAACATTGTGACATTAAGCAATTCAAGTTGCAGACATTCACAAGACACTGTGCAGCATTTTATTCTTTCTATGTCTACCATGACAGCAACTAGTCCATGAAGCTAGGATATAAGCCCTTTGGGCCGAATAATCAAGCTAGTATGCATCACTGTGCAATGTGCCATTTTCCCTATGTCAAATATGATAGTGATCAGTGCAACAACTGCATGCATTGTACAGCCCTGAAATGCCCTGACTATCAGAACTTCTGAACCCAATGTGCAGTATTCTATGACCTTATCTATATCTAGCATGAAGCAAACTCAGTCCTGTGCAATAAAGTGAGCAATCTACTACTGATGCATGATACTAAAAAATTTATCAATCATATTTGAGCCAGCATAAAATATACATCACTACGTAATGTGCCATTTCTCCCAAGATAGCAATCCGTGAAACAAATGCAAGGTGCAACATTCAGCGATTTGGTCTATTGCATAGCAAACAAAGAAGAGGTTTGAATGCATCAAGATTGTGCTAGTCGCATATGTTTTCCAACACCAAACATTTTAACAATATAGCCCAGCAGACATAAAACTAACGAAGACTCATGCGGTTTGCGGCAAAATAGTTACATTAACTCGACTATCCATTTCATTCTCTGCGGGTATTATTATCACTTTTCTGCACATGACGCTTCCATCAAAACCACTACCCATGTTATTTTCAGTTAACGAACTACAATAGCGGCATATCCCTTTTAACCATCTAGGGTTTCAGACGACTGAACACAAAAGAGTTGCACGGAGCTGCACAAGCAACAAGGCCGGGATTCAAGACCACGAGTAACATGAAATTCGACCGAAAGAAGGAACCATCAAATGCCACAGGAAAAACCCCCATCAAACCTCCCTTTGCACTTCATCATCACATACGAGGAAGCTAGGTGCAGGTGGCGTAACGGCCGCCTACACCACCTCCATCGAGTATGCGCACGGTCGCACACCAATGGCCATGGGCCAAAATAATTATTTCGTAGGTTAAAAACCGCCCCCAACCGCGAACAAGATTCCTCAATACGTGGGTGCTATCACAAGGTGGACAAAAGAACGATTACAGTAAAACCTAACCGCAGGTAAAACCCCCATATGCATGTAAAATGGGGTTAGGGGGACACAACCCTAGTAAAATACCCAACCGAAGCAAACATCATCAAAAACCTTGAACAAAATGAGGCATGGAAACAACGGGCCTACCTGGAAGCGACGCATAACTGACGGGGCGAAAGCGGTCGGGCTTCCTCAACTGACACCTGGGTACGAGTACCGGCATGGTGGTCCACGAGCTTCGAGGGGTCGACAGTGCAGTATGATCACGAGAGTTTGAACAAAACAATAGAATAATCCAACTCGCTTATCCCCATATATACAAATGGCTCGCACGCGCGACGGGTTTTAAATCGGACGGGAAACAACTTTGGGTCAGAGGGTAAAACGTAAAGCCTTCCGCAATGGCGGAAAGCCATAACCTAAATCTGACCGCAGTGATAAGCAAGGCGAAAAACTAACGATCGGACATTGGAAGGCTCTTAGGATCGGACGATGAAAGCCAGCTTTTCTTCGCAATGGCGGAAGGTCAAACCACGGATTCATCCGCAACTGCGGGACCCAAAGGCTTAAAACGTTAAAGAACTGATGGGAAAAGAAGCAGCTTTCCTTCCACAACGGTGGAAGAAATAAATGATAAATATTCTGATTCAAAACCAATATTCCGTCGAGGAAAAACACATACATCGAAAAGAACGCTGAAAATCAAACCCCAAACTCATCCGCAACGGCGGAGGCCAAATGCAAAGATCCGTCCGCAACGGCGGACAAGGAAATAACCACGCCTTCCGACATAAAACCAAAAATCATCCGCAATGGCGGGAAAAGAAAAGGCAAATACCTCCGCAATGGTGGGAATGTCAATTAAACAAACTTCTGATTCAAAGTGGCTTCAAAGGTATTCAAAGATAACGATAAGGCTTGACAAAAAAGTTAAATTTTCCAGCGTTAGAGGGAGATGTAAACAGGTGGTAAACCAAATCAGCATAAGAAACCCTTTCTGAAAGATTCCTGACCAAATCAAAGCATAAAATCAAGCTAGCCCCAAGCAAAAGGAGGGTCCCAAAAAATTTTGTAATTTTGGGGAATTGTTGCAGCTGCAACAATGTGTTAAACCAATTTGTATCTTCAACAACTTGTATAGATTTTCCTCATTCTTTTGCTCAATTCGTTAAAAGTTTTGGAGATGAGTTTCAAGAAAATATGCCTCTCTTAACATTCATAGAAACACCATGTATCTTTGCAATTGAATAACACATATGGTCTTATACTATGCCTTGTGAGGTTATCCCTGGAAAAGTTTTACACATAAATGTAGGGTTAACCGAGAGTCAACAAGAACATTTCCTTAAGGTCCTTAAAATCTAGTCTGGAGTATTTGCATGGGAATACACTGACATGAAAGGTATACACCCTAACACTTGTATTCACCATATTTACATGGATGCTAGCATATCCCCTATAAGGAAACCTCAGAGGAGGATGAACCATGCTTTGAAATATATAGTGAAATAGGAGTTACAAAAAGTTCTCAATGTTGGTTTCATCTATCCTATTTTCGATAGTAAATGGGTGTCTCCTCTAATGGTAGTCCCAAATAAAGTCACAAGGAAATGGCATATTTGTGTTGATTTTAGAGAGTTGAATAAGGCCACTCTTAAAGACTACTTCCCTTTTCCCTTTATTGATCAAGTGTTAGATACTCTATCTAGTAAGCAATATTTTTTTTTCTTGACGGGTATAGTGGATACACTTATATTTTAATAACACCTGAGGATCAAGATAAGACCACTTTTACATGCCCTTGGGGAACATACGCCTATATATTTTTTCCATTCGGCTTATGTAACTCACCTACCACTTTTTAGCGAGGAGTCTTAGGGATTTTTCTTGATCTTATACATGATTGTGTAGATGTGTACATGGATGATTTTATAGCCTATGGTAATACCTTTCAAGAGTCCCTTGATAACCTTGAGAAGGTCCTAATTCAATGTCAAGAAACAAACCTAACCCTTAGTCACGAAAAATGTAAAATGTTATTAACAAAAGGTATAGTATTGGGGCATCATGTTTATTCCCAAGGAATCAAGGTATACCGTACTAAAATAGAAGTAATTGTTGGTATTCCCTCTCCGAAAACTCAAAAAGAGGTAAGGATATTTCTTAGCCATGCAGGATATTATTGTTGTTTTCTTAAAAATTTCAGTAAAATAGTTGCACCAATGTTTAAGCTACTTACAAAGGATGTAGAATTCCAATGGACTGAATCTTGTCAAAGTGATTTTGAATTTTTAAAAGCTAAATTATCAGTGGCCCCAATACTTAGGGGTCTCGACTGGTCCCTTCCTTTTCACATATCCACTGATGCTTCTAATACATCCATAGGAGGAGTCCTAGGCCAAAAACAAGGCCAATGATCTTATTCCATTTACTTTGTTTGCAAGAATTTATCTCTTGCTGAACTCAATTAAACTGTCACTGGAAAAAATTCTTGGTAGTAGTCTATTCCAATAATAAATTTTTTCATTATATTACAGGATATGAAGTTTTTGTGCATACGGACAATTCTTCCGTCAGATTTTTAATGAATAAACCAATTACCAATGGTAGAGTGACCTGGTGGCTTCTTCTATTACAAGAATTTAATATCATTGTCGTCAATCGACCTAGTAGAGAAAATTTGGTAGCAAATTTCCTCTCTCATATTCAACATGATGATGATGTTAAACCTGTTGACGATACTTTTCCTGATGAACATCTATTTGTTGTGTCTGTTCAAACCCCTTGGTTTGCAAACATTGCCAATTATTTAACAAATGGGAAATTACCAAATCATCTATCCCCACACGAGCAACGCCGCATTATAGTCTAGAGCTCTAACTATTCCTGGGTTGATAGTGACCTATTTCGTACCAGTCCATATCTTATTATTAGACGAAGTGTACGAGAGGACGAAATGACATAAATCCTCCATGCATGCCATGATGGGCTATGTAGGGGGACACTTTTTTGACAAGCGAACGACATACAAAGTATTTCATTCCAGTTATTACTTGCCAAGCATTTTTTTGGATGTTGCCATATATGTTAAAGGATTTGATAGTTTCCAAAGAATGGGTAGACCTACATCATCTGATGAGATGCCTTTACAGCCTCAAGTCATGATTAAACCTTTTGAAAAGTGGGCTCTTGATTTTGTAGGACCAATTTCTCCCATGTCCCGTAAGATGAAATATATCCTGGTTTGCATAGACTACGTTACCAAATGGGTAGAGGCTAAAGCCTTTTTTAGGGCCACAAAGAAATCTGTGGTAGAATTTATATACGAAGAAATATTTACTCAATTTGGTGTGCCTAGAGAAATCGGCACTGACCAAGGTTCACAATTCACCTCTAAATTAAGGAAAGAGATTACCATGAAATATAGTATACGACATTGAAAATCCTCACCTTACCATCCACAAGCCAATGGCCAGGTAGAATCAACCAATAAGGTATTGGAAGCTATCTTAACTAAAAATATTCAGCTACATCATAAGGATTGGGAAGATAGACTTCCAGAGGCCTTGTGGGCCTATAGGATAACATGGAGAAACACTACTGGACATACCCCTTATGATTTAGTATATGGCAAGCAAGTCCTTTTACCTATCGAGTTTCAAGTTAATACCTTCTGTATGGCCACACAGTTAGGCATGGATTTGGAAGAGGCACAAAAACAACTAGTTTTTATACAAATGAATGGGTTAGATTAAATTGGACAAGATGCACTCCAAAGAACAATGTTAATAAAGAAACAATGGAAGAAATGGCATGATAAATTTATTAAGAAAAAGCAATTTAATACTGGGGATTGGGCATACTATTCGACTCAAGGTACAAAAATTTTAAAGGAAAATTAACTACTCGTTGGATGGGCCCATATGAAGTAATTACATCTTTCGATAATGGTCCAGTAGAAATTAAGACAATTGATGGTTCACAAGTTTCCTTTGTAGTAAATGGACACAGACTTAGACTTTAACACCAACCAATATCTAAATAAGATTTTTTGCAAAATGTCTTGTAGCAGAAGGAGATGAAATTGATTGAAGATGAAATTATTCCTACTCCTCCTGATCCTTAAAATTAGTGTGGGTTGTCATTACTTGTATATATGTAAATATGTTTGTGTTTTCCCAAATAAATAAGAGTAATTTATAACAAATTAATTGCATTTATATAGAGGATTCATTCCCATGATCACCTGTTGCAGTCTTGTCAATTAAAACAGGAAGACTGTTTTCCTTTTTCTCATTTTTATGAATACTTTTTGAATAAATATGAATCATCTAACATGTGATTTTGCAGTTTATTACAAATACTTTATCTCTATAAGCAGCTCATGAGGTATTATCTGAAAAGGGAAGTGCACTTAAAGACTCATAATGTATCTTAACTCTTTTTGGGTACTTTCGAAAATTGAAAGTTTATAGTGAAAAACTTCTATGTATATCATTGTCTCTATGATTCGTTATGATTTTATATATGATATTTTGATTCAGACATGTACATTTCTGATTTATTGGAACAGTTGCTTTAAAAACCTACCTTAATCATCATGTTCTTTAGATTCTCATCTTACACCTATGGACTACTAGTTCATCCTATACTTATTATCAAAACTTGTCTCTCAAGCATTTTTGTGGTAACTCAAGAGTAAGTGAAATTTCTGCTTGTGGGGAATATTATTGATCTTTTATGAAGATAGACTAAGAGGCCAAGGGACAGCTTTCAGTTATTCTCTTTTAACATGACCTATAGTTTTGGCCATTATAAAAGTTAATTATAAGGTTTACTCTAGAAAGTTGAATTATGTGTTTAGTAGGCTTAACACGCTCTAGTACCAATCGACTTCCATATATTTAAAATCATTATATGAAGCAAACCCATTGGGGTACTGAACAAGCCTGCTGACAGTGGGTCAATGCTAAGTAACATCTTAAAACAAGGGAGCTCAGTAAATGCAAGTAAAACTGTCGAGGTACTGAACAGGCCTGCTGGCAAGGGGGCTATGCTTGCATGGTACCAAGATAAACCCATCAAGGTATTGAACAAGCCTGCTAGTAGCGGGGCAATATCGAGTAAAAGAGATCTGGTTAATGCACCACTATGCACATGATTCGTCAAAAATGGTAATATATATATTATATAAATAACCAGAATATCAATACATTTTTAGTCCAGTTGTTTGTGATGTTATGAGAGAATGGTTGTAAGTTGGGCTTGGACTCGGCCATGTAATTCAACCAATAACTAGGATATGATTATCCTAGAAATGGGACCCATAGCTATAAAATCTCACAAACTCCATAGGGTAAACTCAAAATATTCTTGAGATGACACGAAACCCTTACAATGAGGCATGGATGACTAGCTTTTCCTATGGCATATTTTTTGAGTTATACTATCATTATTCATTTGGTTTTCTTAAGCAATGTTATTTTCCTAACGAATGTACATATCTGAATCATTTCCATTTATTCGTTAGTCTTTCCTTTTATCGCCAAATAATAGAAGCATGATAGAACTCTATATTAAACTATTTTGCAATTACTTAGTTTTTCTCGTATGGCTTGAGGACACGCCATATTTTTGGTTTGAAGGAGGAATATTATACTGTCTTTATTTTTCTAACTATTCATAAAAGGTTTATTTATCTCTGACAAATGGCAAGTTTTTTCAGGATAATGCAAGTAGCAGGACCTAGTCCTAATCTTGGATGAATAAGGAAAGAACGGAATTGAAGATTCAATAGAGTTGTTCCATATGATCCTCTTGTGGGATGGTAGCCTACAAAAATTCACTACATGATTAGCAGCAACCCGATCCAGTGAAGCATGTTTTTTACAGAAAATCGATATGAAGGATCTTATGCAAGACCATATGAAGGACCGAATGCTGGTCCGAATGGAATTCCAAAGGATGATTTGAAGAAAAAACTGTGATATTATAGCACTAATGGTTAAGTGTGTTATGGTGCTAGTTTAATTTTGTTTTTGGGAAAAAAGTTAAGTTAGCTGAGCTATACCCATAATTACTAAGTCACATTTACATGCTTATAAGAGAATTATGACTTTATTAAGACTAATTTCGATCTATGATTTTGTACGATTTTGACATGATACGATCTTGTTTAAGCCCCATATGGATGTGATATGACCTTAGGAACTTTTCAGTCATCATTGTACTATCATCACACTTATCCTCTTATCTCATTCCACCCATAAACCTTCGATTTATCGATCCTCATGTTAATTCAAGTTATTATGGTTGTGAATGTGGTTTATGGAATCGCATTTATTAATATGTTCAACCTGTCCAAATTTTTACTTTGGACATGGTTGAACTGATCAAAACTTTAGGAACTCATCAATGCATGCGTCCTTTGATGTCACACAACTCAAGATTCACCATGATGGCACGATCATCTAAACGGGCCAAGTGTCTGCTGTGATCATTCAATCGCTCATCTGGGGCACATTTTAAAATCACCTTCTCATGATTTTCTTTCCATTATGTCGCCCTCACTTGCCGTTGTCCCTGCAGAGTCATTTTAGTCACCACCTTCCTGTACCCTCTGCAATTTTTGCATCCTTACCGTTGTCTAAACAATGCCAAACTTGAGCCGAGAATTATCAGGATCTGTTCCAGATGCCAGAGTTTCAAGAATGTAGGGAGATTTTCTTTTAGGCTAGGTGGAACCCATTTATTCAGTCATTGCAAGGGTGTGACGAAGAAATATCGTTGCTTTTTGTGATGGGTTTTGATGGTAAGTTGGTCAGGGTTGGTCATCTTATTTTTCAGGTAATCGAGGAGACTATCATCGTCACAACGAAGCTCCCAAGAGAAGGCACTCACTGGCACAAACACTAGTTTCTCCCTCGTTCATCTCACAACTTCGATCTCAAGCCAGAGTTCCTGCATGTTACAAGCATCAAAGGATTCCATCGAGAATGGATTAAGCTGGAATACCTTAACCCTCTATTTTTCATCATCCGTCTTATCACTTTCGAGGGTGATTTTAGTGTATTCAAAGCTTTCCATCTTCATTTATTGGCACATTTTGTTAATCGGTAGTTTCTAAATTTTCCATTTTATTTCCTAAAGAGATTGGAGAAAATGTCAAGCAAAGTTAGGAAGAATACCATTAATCCTAGGGGAAGTTTGTATCACCATAGTTTGATAAAGCTTCTGATCTTAGATCAGCTCAAAATGAGGAATCAGACTTGGGATACTTTTGTGTTCAAATTCCTAACCCCTCACGTCAATATCTGAAAATGCCCTAGGAATCTCCGTAATCGTGAATCCATTCAAACCCCATCTTCAAAGAAGAAAATCCCCACCATCGTGCACATCAATGAAGATACATTCGAGGCTGGTCCATCTGCCCATTCTACCCCTGTTAGTCCTGTGTCTGTCGAGTTTTTACCTTCTCCATGAATTCATAACAGGGATCAAAAGGAGAATTTTTCCCAGTCCATTATTCGACCCATCGTCCAAACCACAGCTTAGCCCAATATTCAGACTGACCATCCAGATAGCATGGCCGAGGCAGAGAAACCTGACCCTAACTCATCCCTATTCACATTGGCTAGTGTAGTAATGGAATTTCTCAAATATGTTTCTCATGAGACTGTCCCTACACCTACTTAGGGCATGAGTCCTAAAAGGAAAATTCCCTCTATCGACCTCAAGATACCATCCAAGGAATTGAGTCCACCTCCAGACCCCAAGCAACCTACAGAACCATTCGCTCTTAATCATCCAACAGTAAGCCAATTGACTCAATAATTGGCATAGTCAGCGCGTCAAAATGAAGAATACGTCAAATTAATCGCAGACCTTTGACAAGAAAATAAGGATTTGTGTTTGCAAGTTAAGGCTGTTGAATACCTCAACAACGCTATCAATTTGTCACATATAACTCGACAGGAGAGGGTTTTTTTTTTAAATATTAGGCTAGGAAATTGAATTTTAAATCCCCTATTTCATCTGCTAAGTCAAAGGAAGCTGCTAACACAACTCAGCCTTATTCCTAACTCATCTTCTTCTTTTTCTCAGTGGGACCTGGCATCTCTCTGGTTTGGTGGAATTTTGATCCCATTTTTGTTACTATTTTTGAATGATAAATTACTTTTTTGACATCTATTTGTTATAATAATCAACCCATAGTTAGCTACCTTAGACATTAATTAATCCAATTTTTGTCTTATTTGCCTAGTTTCCATATTCCACCTTATGCAAGTTGTCCTCCACACATCCATAGTGGTCAAACTTGCTAAATTTGAGTCATGGAGCACTTGGGAAACCTCTTGGAATCAAATCTGCTTTATTCCTGGCCTCCCTAGCATGTGTCTTCTTTTTCTGCTTTATTGCCTGCTTTTTCTGAGTTTTAAGGCAATTGGGAAAGTTTGACTAGGTGAAGTTAACTTGTTTTTTGTCCTCATCATCCTCCACCATTTTCTCCTAAGAAAAGCGTGTATGATTTTTCCTTCCACCATCTATTATCTTGCCTAATTGATTTTTCCAATTTGTGAGCTCCTAGACAGTTTTGGAAACTGCTTTATGCACCTATGGGGGATTTGCTTAGATTTAGTAAGCCTGCTTTTGACCAAATTCGAATGGCATCCTTATGCATTCGAATATCTCATGTAATTATTTATTTTTTCAGCCTATGACTTCATAGGGTTGGCTATTGTACACTTATTCAATACAGATTAGTGTTCTACTCCATTATTCAATCTCCTTTGTGAGTAATTTGCATGTGTAATTGGCAATTGTTGTGAGTGTAATTGTTCTAACACTTGGGTTCAATTTCCACATGGTATCAGAGCCTTTGTAGATCAATTTCTATCCTTCCAATTTTTTTTGCAGGTTCGACATCATTGATTGGGAGCATTCTGCTGACTGAAGGGACAATTTCTGAGCTATGGATCAATCTCAGAAGATCATCTTGACTCCATTTAACTTCTTTGAATGGAAAGTAGAGATGGAGATACTGTTGAGAGAAAAAGGCCTCTACAGAGTGAATATGGAAATAGAAGCAGATCCCAATGTAGCTGCAGAGAATATTAAATGGCACAACCGAAGGGATGAGGCCTATGGTCTCCTGTGTCTGAGCATATCCAGAGACCTCCTTTTCCATATTGATGGATTAACATCACCAAATGAAGTATGGGAGAAGCTTGTTGATCTTTTTGGTAAGACAGATGAGATGAGGGGACATCAAATTGAAAATGAATTGATCTCCCTGAGTCCCAATAGCTTTAAATCCCTACAACTCTATTTTTCCAAGTTCAAAGCACTTGTTTTGCAGCTAAAATAATGTGGGATCGAAAAGAAGGATGATCAACTGGTTTTGGCCATACTCTCGAAGCTTGGCCCTAACTATTCAGTGTTTTTTTCGACCTTCTATGCCACAAAGTTGACATCTCAAGCCTAGAAAATTCCTAGCCTTGCATATTTCATGAAATCTCTCACACAAGAACAAGATAAATTGGTGATGATGGGCACCATCAAACCATCCAAAGACCAAGCTCTGGTTGCTGGAGATTCAAGGGTGGATTCAAAAAGCAAGAAGAAAGCTAAAAAGAGACATGAGCAAAAGAGAGACAAGAACAAGTCTCTAGAGGAGCCTCAAGGTTCCAAGAAGAACCCCCAGAAGAAGAAGAACAAAGGAGAAATGAGCAAGTGCACATACTGCAGTAAGGGCAATCATTCTGAAAGCTCCTGCATGAAGAAGCAAATAGACATGCTGACCCAACTCTTGGAGAAGAATGGTATCTCCCTTCCAGACAGCTCAAAGAAGAGGGAAGGAGGATCAAATTCAGAAGACAGAGAGAGAGTTCATGCATTGGTTGCTGGCACATCAAGCTCACCTAGTTTCATCATTGATTCTAGAGCTTCAAGACATATGGTTTCGACCAAGGAGGCATTCACCTCACTTGACATGTCGAAAGGTCCACCAATAGTATTGGGAGATGACTCTCTCACTGAAAGTTTGGGCAAAGAGAGGATTGATCTTGACCATGGTAAGTTCAGCAATGTGTTGTATGTTCTAGGTCTATCCTCTAACCTCTTATCAGTCTATCAGATGACCCACACAGGGTATCCAAAGGAGGTCATATTCTCCCTTGATGAAGTTGAGATCACAGAGATCTCAAGTGGTAAAGTCATTGCAAAAGGAGTTGCAAATCACACTTCGAAGGTATACATGTTCTCACACTTCCTACCCTACTCAAACCCCTCTGCTCTTCTGATTCATGCTAATGAGGCAAGCAAGATTTGGCATGAAATATTTGGCCACCTAAATTAAAAGTATATTTCTGATATTAGTGAAAAATAAATGGTCATAGGGTTACCAAAGATTAAGTTTTCCAAAGGAGTCTGTCAAGGTTGCATCTTAGGAAAACTCCTAGAGCATAAATTTGAGAGAGCTAGTCATGAGAGAACTTCTGCACCTCTTGAGTTGATCCACGGTGATGTTTCTGGTCCATTTCCTCATATGTCAATGATTCAGGCCAAATATGCATTGACATTCATAGATGACTTTTCCAGGTATTGCTGGGTTTACTTCCTGAAACACAAGCCTAAAGTTTTTGGCCTCTTCAAAGTCTTTAATGCTTTGGTTGAAAACCAGTCTGGGAGGAAACTTAAGGTCCTCAGATCTGACAATGGTGGTGAGTATGTCAAGTCTGATTTCATTCAATATTGTGCAGATGCAGGTATTCAGATGCATCATTCTATCCCTTACACACCACAGTAGAATGGTGTTGCTGAGAGGAAGAACAGATCCCTGAAAGAGATGGCAACTTGCATGATGGAGGCTAAGACTTTGCCACCAAAGTTTTGGGCCAAAGCTATAAAATATGCAGCCTATATCCAGAATAGGGTGCCTCATAAATATCTTGATGGTATGAATCCTTTCGAAGCATGGAGTGGGCACAAGCCAGATGTGACCCATTTCAGGATTTTTGGCTCAACGGCTTGGGCTAGAATTCCAACAGAAAAGAGGAAGGCTTTGCAGCCCCAAAGCCAAGAGTGTCTATTTGTTGGGTACTCTAAAGATTCAAAAGGGTACAATCTGATAAATTTGAGCACAAACAAATCCTTCATTGAAAGGTGTGTTCAGTTTCAAGAAGAGCCCCTAGCAGCAGTGGAAGTTGGAGAATCCTCTTCACCACCAAAACCTCTGAATGTAAGTGAAGAGATAGTTGAACATGCTGATTCTGATATGTCTGATAATGATGATTTAATTGCAGATGCTAACAGTCCTACAAGACCAAAATGGGCAGCCAATACCATTCATGCAGCTGGAGAACTAGCTGGAAATCCTAATGATCCTAGGAGGACTAGATCTCAGTTTGAGAGTGCTCTGTGCATGAAATATCCTATGTTTGCAGAGAAATGCTATCTGATGGTTGAATCAGACCCATATAAATATGAATATGCAGCTAATGATCCAAGATGGCAAACATCCATGGAAGAAGAGTTCAGATCACTCCAGAAGAGAAACACTTGGGAGCTGGTTGATCTTCCCCCAGGGAGGAAGCTAGTTCAGTGTAAGTGGGTGTAAAAAACCAAATTTGTTTCTAATGGTTCACCTCTAAAGTAAAAGGATAGATTGATATCCAAGGGCTACTCATAGGTACATGGCATAGACTACAATGAGACCTTTGCACCAGTGGAAAAGATGGACTCCATCAGGCTAGCCTTAGCCATTGCACCTTCAAAGCAGTGGGAGGTACACCACATGGATGTGAAGTGTGCTTTCCTGAATGGATATCTCACTAATTATATTTACATGCATCAGCCTCAAGGATTTTATACTAACCCATCTCTTGTGTGCATGCTAAAGAAGTCATTGTATGGGCTTAAGTAAGCCCCCAGGGCTTGGTATGCCAAGATTGATAGCTTTCTGCTATCACTTAATTTTGTTCGATGCAAGTCAGATCCAAATGTCTATTTGAAGATGATTCATGGTTCATTAATGATCATTGTTTTGTATGTTGATGACCTTCTCATTACAGGAAGCTCAAAAGATGAGATTGCCTCCTTGAAGGATGCAATGAACCATGCCTTCTCAATGACAGATTTGGGCTTATTAAGCCAATTCTTGGGGCTCGAGATTGCTCAAACCAAAGAAAAAATCAAAGTACATCAGTCCAAGTATGCCTTGGATTTGCTGAACAAATTCAATATGAAGGATTGCAAGCCAAGCAAGACTCCTTTCCTTTCAGGAGTTAAGCTTGAAGAAGTTGATTCTTCACCTATGGTAAACAATACATTGTATAGGCAATTGATTGGATGTTTGTTGTATCTTACACATACTAGACCTGATATTTCTTATGCAGTAAGTGTGGCTTCAAGATACATGGATCAGCCTCATGAGATCCATTGGAGAGTAGCCAAAAGGATCCTTAACTTTGTTCAGGAAACAAGGACTCATGGGATCTTCTACAAAGCTAAATCTAATCTTGATTTGATTAGGTTTACTAACAGTGATTGGGAAGGTGATAGCACATATTGAAAGTCAACGTTAGGATATGTGTTCATGCTTGCAGAAGGGCCAATCAGCTGGTCAAGCAAGAAACAGAGTGCCATTGCACTCTCATCTATAGAAGCAGAGTACAGAGGAGTTGTAAATGCAGCAACTCAATGTTTATGGTTGCATGGGTTACTTGGAGAGTGTGGCTTCAAATTAGAGATTGATAGCCAAGGGCTACTCATAGGTACATGGCATAGACTACAATGAGACCTTTGCACCAGTGGAAAAGATGGACTCCATCAGGCTAGCCTTAGCCATTGCACCTTCAAAGCAGTGGGAGGTACACCACATGGATGTGAAGTGTGCTTTCCTGAATGGATATCTCACTGATTATATTTACATGCATCAGCCTCAAGGATTTTCTACTAACCCATCTCTTGTGTGCATGCTAAAGAAGTCATTGTATGGGCTTAAGCAAGCCCCCAGGGCTTGGTATGCCAAGATTGATAGCTTTCTGCTATCACTTAATTTTGTTCGATGCAAGTCAGATACAAATGTCTATTTGAAGCTGATTCATGGTTCATTAATGATCCTTTTTTTGTATGTTGATGACCTTCTCCTTACAAGAAGCTCAAAAGATGAGATTGCCTCCTTGAAGGATGCAATGAACCATGCCTTCTCAATGACAGATTTGGGCTTATTAAGCCAATTCTTGGGGCTCGAGATTGCTCAAACCAAAGAAGGAATCAAAGTACATCAGTCCAAGTATGCCTTGGATTTGCTGAACAAATTCAATATGAAGGATTGCAAGCCAAGCAAGACTCCTTTCCTTTCAGGAGTTAAGCTTGAAGAAGTTGATTCTTCACCTATGGTAAACAATACACTGTATAGGCAATTGATTGGATGTTTGTTGTATCTTACACATACTAGACATGATATTTCTTATGCAGTAAGTGTGGCTTCAAGATACATGGATCATCCTCATGAGATCCATTGGAGAGTAGCCAAAAGGATCCTTAACTTTGTTCAGGAAACAAGGACTCATGGGATCTTCTACAAAGCTAAATCTAATCTTGATTTGATTAGGTTTACTAACAGTGATTGGGAAGGTGATAGCACAGATTGAAAGTCAACGTTAGGATATGTGTTCATGCTTGCAGAAGGGCTAATCAGCTGGTCAAGCAAGAAACAGAGTGCCATTGCACTCTCATCTATAGAAGCAGAGTACAGAGGAGTTGTAAATGCAGCAACTCAATGTTTATGGTTGCAGGGGTTACTTGGAGAGTGTGGCTTCAAATCAGAATACTCAACTACTATCTACTATGATAATTAGAGTACCATTCATATCTGCAATGATCCAGTTCAGAAGCAGAGAACCAAACACATTGCGATCCATATGCACTACATCAAATAGCTTGTGCATGATGGCACCATTCATTTACTCTTCTGTTCATCTTCAGAACAAGTAGCAGATATATTCACCAAAGTTTTTTTGTGAGAAGACATTCAGCAATCTCAAATCACTGCTGGGGATTGCTAATCATGCTGTGAAGCATGAGTGATGACAATATTTCCAAATTTTGTTTTACAGTCCATGTTTAAGGGAGGATTTTTCCCACTAGGTTTTTGCGTCTTTCCTTGGTTAAATGGACATGCAGTATGTAAAGGGTGACTAAGCCTTGTTGCTAGGCCCTATAATTTTCTGATATTTTTACTCATAATTCATGCTTAAGGGGGGGTGTCAGAATAATCAACTCATAGTTAGCTACCTTAGACATTAATTAATCCAATTTTTGTCCTATTTTCCTAGTTTCCGTATTCCACCTTATGCAAGTTGTCCTCCACACATCCATAGTGGTCAAAATTGCTAAATTTGAGTCATGGAGTGCTTGGGAAACCTCTTGGAATCAAATCTACTCTATTCCTGGCCTCCCTAGTGCATGTCTACTTTTTCTGCTTTATTGCCTGCTTTTTCTGAGTTTTAAGGCAATTGGGAAAGTTTGACTAGGTGAAGTTAACTTGTTTTTTGTCCTCATCATCCTCCACCATTTTATCCTAATAAAAGCATGTATGAGTTGTCCTTCCACCATTTATTAGCTTGCCTAATTGATTTTTCCAATTCGTGAGCTCCTAGACAGTTTTGGAAACTGCTTTATGCCCCTATGGGGGATTTGCTTAGATTTAGTAAGCCTGCTTTTGACCAAATTCGAATGGAATCCTTATGCATTCGAATATCTCATGTAATTATTTATTTTGGTAGCCTATGACTTCACAGGGTTGGCTATCGTACACTTATTCAATACAGATTAGTGTTCTGCTCCATTATTCAGTCTCCTTTGTGAGTAATTTGCATGTGTAATTGGCAATTGTTGTGAGTGTAATTGTTCTAGCACCTGGGTTCAATTTTCACACTATTTTGTCACCTTTTTGGCATATTTATATCATACATCCTATCATTCAGCTTCATGTATGAATACATTTGAAACTTATGCAAGCTTCGTTTATTTTTATCATTTCGTGATTTTATTAAGCAAATTCAGTTATAATTGGAAATATGTCTGATATGTGAATTTTTTTTTCAAGTCATAGTATTTACATAAGCCAATGATGGACACACATTCATGCTAGAAATTTGCAGAGCATATCCATTTCGTCGTTCAACCTCTCGATCAGTCCGCGCATTGTTAATCAGCATATTCCTAAATGGTTAAAGCGTTGAATGGTTTTAACTGTTCTATTGTCCATGCGTTGGATGTTTGGATGACCTTCACTCTAGAAGTCTCACCATCCTACCTTCTCCATCTAACACTAAGATCCAAATCCATGCCAAAGAGGAGCCACATGCCACAGCACATGCAAGGAAGAACCAACACGCGAGGAAGAAGGAGAAGAATTATGCACTGTCGTATGGTTGTTTATTCACCATAATGGTTGACTATTTTAAGAGAGGTCGACCACTAAAAGGGTCGACCTGCTCATCCTTGTAAACGATATATATACCTTTCTCTAAGCGAGAGCATAGTTAGCTAATTTGTAATCTGCCAGTTGACTCTGTAAAAACTCTTCCCGCATATTAATATAAGTTTTATGTTCACTGCGTATACATGTCTGTGTTCCTATGAGTTATTGATTAGCATGCCACCCTAATTGCTGAGAGGACCCCTCAACAACCAGTGGTCTCCATTTTCGTGTGTATTTTCATCATTCCTTTCATGCAGTTAGCATAGTTTCATTTCCATTCTGCTTATGTAATTGAGTTTCCTGTAATTGTTTGTTTTATTATTTCTTATAGCATGTGTTTTGTTGTTAATATAGTTTCATTTCCATCATTATACAACCGATGGCGCAGATAGTTAGATTCATTTCCAGTCATTTTACAGCTTGTTGTTCAATTCTACATTGATAGTTACATAGATTTGAATTGCTTTATATCTTAGATTTAATTTACAATAGATTTAGTTTTGTTAACTCCTGCTTTGTTATAGTTTTGCTTTGGCTACACTTTCAATTGTTTTATAATGCAATAGACAATAGTTTCTTTATAATCATGAATTAGAATAAGTATTTTCGATGTTAGTTTAGTTACTGAATAAGTTTATTTACTGCCCTTTATGCATCTTGTTTCCATATGCACAAAATATGTTGATAATTAGATCATTTAAGCCACTTTCCACTATTTTCTATGTACAAACTGTCATTCAGACCGCCTATTCAGTCTTTCATTCAAACCATCTGTTCCGTCTATTATCTAGTCTCTTATTCAGTCTTTGATGTTCCTATTTTTTTTAAGCTTGTTTAAAGGTTCTGTTTCTTTAGCTTTTCAATTATGTTCCATCTTGGTAATTAGATAATGGTTATATTTACCATTGGAACCTTAGATTAGGCTATTCAAAGTATTTATCAAGTTCCATCGTTATCTTTCACCTATTCTTACCTTAGTATACCTTGAATTATACTTTGTTTTGTTTCTTTGGTTTCTGATCTTTTTACTTATTACTGTTATAGCTCCAGTCTAGCTTACCTTTGTGTATATCTTTGTGTTTAGAGGAGTTTCTTAATTAAGTTTTCTTTATTAAGTTTTATACTTGCTTCTTTTATTAAGTTTTATTTATTAAGTTTTCTACTTGCTTCTTTCATTAAGTTTTCTTTATTAAGTTTTCTACTTGTTTCTTTCATTAAGTTTTTACTTGTTTATAAGTTAGATTTCCCCCTACATATGTTTCATATAAGAATTGTTTATTTATAAAATTAATCTTTAAAAAGAATCTTTCTTCTTAATAGATTAGTTGTTCATAACAACTTCCTTTGTTAAGAGTCGTTTGCTTATGGAATAAATCACCATGTTTACCATCACCTATAATTGGACATTCCTTAGTTTGCACATATTTGTAGAAGTTAAATTAGATTTAGTCCCATTTAGTTTCTTTACCTATTTTGAAAGCCATTTTTACACTACTCCAGTTCCAATAACAATGAATGCATATCCTCAGAACAACCAAGGATCCTTGGAACTAGGTGATTTGTTTTAACCGTTATGTACATTTGTTAGTTGCATGTATAGTTTATGTGTTGAAGTTCGTAAAGTATATCCAGTTGTTATAATCTTCTTTCCAATATTATAATGTCTTGTATGGTTAGTTTCTAAATTTGTTTATGAAGCTTTCTAATTCTTAAATTAAGAAGTGGAATAGTTGAGTAATAGGAAGTTTACTTCCTTAGAATAAAATTGTTTATATCTTTACTTTTCAGTATTTGTTTATAGAGTAGAGTAGTATAGGTTGATACCTCTCTAGTCTAATACATTTTTCCGGTTTAATAACCTTAATAGTTGAATGTCTAGGAGTTTGACTCGGTTTTTCATTTTGAAAGATCTTTTGATATTTTCTTTGTGAAAATATTTCCATGACACCATAAGACCCCTCTACCTTCGCATATATTTTGTGTCAACTCTAAGTCTACCAACCTCGGTAGATAATTAAATATTTGGTGAATTAATTAAGACATTATAACACTCAACAATCATCATTTTATTTTGAGAATAACTATTATGTTTTTAATATGTAATTTACAAATATATGGAATACTTTGTGTGAGTTTATGTGAATCAACACTTTACGAAAAATAATGTTAAATAATACCATTTTTATACATAGAATATTTCAAAATAATTAAAAATGGTTTGAAATGTCTTCATTTTCTTTTTTCTACAAATTTACCCAAAAATGACTTATTTAAATGAAAAATTTATAATAATAAAAACTTCCAAAATGTATATATTTTTCATTCTAACTAAGTTCTAAATGTAAAAAAACAAAAAAAAAGAGTAAGATTTTTCATTCTTACTGACTGCTAAATGTAATTTTGTTTTTTTATGACCATGAAGTTCTAAAATCCCCAAAAAATGGTTAGAAGCGAAAAATGGTGCTACTATTATACACACTTCTTGAAATGGCGATAAAAACAACTACTAAAATTGACCTCCCAAAAAATTAGAATAATGTAGGATTGGGTTCTTGTCAAGTTGCATAAATTGTTTATGTAAAGATTAGTAAGTTATGTAATGGGTGTCAAGAATCATCATTGTATTTGGATCTTTTCTCTTGGAGGTTTCCCCCATTGAAGAGGTTAGTGAACATAACCATCTATTTTATCTATTCTTGTGAGTTTTTCTATATTTTATCTAAAAAAAAAATTTAATCATATTACAGATGGGAAAACATAAACTGTGAATACAATATTGATTTTACTTGTGGGGTGTTATCATCATAAGAATCCATGGACTTACTATGAAAAATTTATTACTATTCAACACTCTTATAACATAGTAGTCCAATGGCACAAATATTATCTCAATTGGATTTTGTGTGCATAAAGTTATGACTCACACATATGAAGCTAGTCACATGCACTATACTTTTAAGAAGATTATAGAGGGTACAAAACCCTTACCCTACTCAGGAGTTGCAAAATACAAAATTCCTAAGCCTAGCCCTAGATGACTATCAGGACATGTTAAATATTGGGCCACTAGCAAAGAAAGGGGTTACATTTTTCTTGTATTGTTTATTATTCCATAGTTGAGAAGAACATCTAGGGGTGGGATACTGAAGAAGAACAAAGAAATTAAAAGATCATATATCATCCAAATAAGCCATATGTCCATGGAAACTCCATATTGAGTGCACTTCTTTGTATTTTCATTTCATGGATGAGAATAAAAAAGAAAGGAATAGGCTTTATGTTTTTGCTATGTTTTTTCCATGGTACATATTGTGTTCATTGTGAGGATGAGTTGTCTTTTGGTTAGCTTATTTCATTCCAATTTATGTTTATTTCAATGTTTTACGTGCTAAAATAGTTGTAGTGGATCTAAAATATATGGAAAAATACTACACAATAAGACAATAAGAGACTATGGAATATTGTAAGATTTTTCATAACAAATTGTCCCAGTGAAATATACACGACCATTTACAGACTACTTATACAACCCAATAGTGAAGAGATGGTAACATCCTCCACTAACATTGACATAACCATAAGTTGACCCAATATAATATGTATACATACCTAAAAATATATTAATAATAAATGTAATGTGGGATAAATAATAATTGTTCTCAAATTATACATATGATAATAACACTATAAAAATTAAATTATATCAATGATTGAAGAAGAGAGATTAAGGTATCTCACTACAAAGAGTCACTTGCCAAGCTAACATGTTTGACTTCTTAGCTAGTATTTTTCTATGAATACATTCTAATTGTGATTGATATTTTTTTTGTAAGCAAAATATTCACCTTATATTAACAAAGAATCCTTATAAAACATCTTTACAGAGTTGATCATCGTAATATGACTTTTGATCACATGATCCCCTCAACCAGAGAGATGAACCCACAAAAATTAAACCCATACCCATGGACTCAATTCCAACCAACCCAAAAGTTATAGATGCAAAAAACCCCTTAAAACCACTTTCCAACATGAACAGGTCGACATACTTTGAAATATTCCAATAAGAAAACAACCTTCATGATAATCTACTACCAAACAGGGCACAAGGCCAAACTTTTGACAAAATGAACTAGGGTAAACTAGCCATTACAACCGGTTGATAGACCTAACAACGTTTGAAGATAACCGATAGAGGAAGAAGACCATATAGAGCTTATAAATAACTGTTAAGAAAACACAAAAGGATTGAAACCAATTTGAAACCCAGACCAGCAAAAACAACCTTAAAGTAAAATATAAGTCAAATCATGCCCGCCACCTTGACTGGTGCCCAGAAATTCCAAATTTCGAAGCTCTAGGGGAAGGAGTGGGTGGATACTGAAATCCTGTACACGAGATGAAGAATTTGACCTTTTCTTCCACATGTTGGATCACAGCTGAGATAGAGAATTTCCACGAGTCCAAAGCCGAACCTCCTGTATCAACATTTTGACTATCCCAATCTACATGACCTACCGAATTCTTCATCAACCAGTAGACCGCCACTTTTTTTCATACAAATTTACACGACCAACAGTGTGGCCCAGATCCAAAATCCAATCTTCAACCTTCTTACATTCATCCTTTAGCTTTTGGCTATCAAACTCCTGCCAAAAGCTTTTTTCAATTTCCGCAATTCGGTTCTGGAACTCTAGAGGAAATTCAATTTCATATATACAGGATTCCCACAATGCTTGACATTGTGCCTACGACACACGTTCATGAGTTTTTGGTTGATAAATCAACCATTTTCCTTAGGCTCTTATCGCCTTCCATAGTAAACCAAACAACAACTTTCTGCAGAATCCACAGGTTAGCACAGGAAACAAGAAGAAAAACAGACAACAGAACAATGTTGTTCTCCCTGCCACCCTGCAACCTACTAAATAGCCAAAACCAATCATGTGTCATTATGATCACATGCCCGATTATGATGCCACATTTCCCATCCTTGCATTGTAAACATATATTACCATTTATGCACTTGACCTTTCCACATACATACTACATATGATTTGTACCTTGCACCGTCGGCTGAAAAAAATCATATACACACACTAGCTGATATTAATGGGGCACCTGGTAATTACATAATATCAAATATCACCACCACTTGACGCCACATTCTAGTATGTTCTTTCACATGCATTGTGACCCTTAGGAAAACCACTTCCTAACCACCTAGAGGTTTTCCCTGTCTTGTATCTCTAGAAGTTTACATTGGTCGCATTCCATCCCATCGAGGATTATAGCCCAGTCCTTAGCCTTGACATCCCTACTCATGTAAACACCAAGGTTTGCTAAGCTGAAATCCATCTTATTTCTGCCCCTCCTGACGTGGGAGAACCATAACACAATCCCGTTGATTAACAAGTTACGAAGGATCTCCATCCGACCTTCCAAATGCCATGAGGAAGAAATATTAGCGCTCTAGGAACCATGTTGCAGCTTTGTATCCTTGTTGATGAATAGTTATGAGTCTCCTTCCATGACCATCGGCATTCTAAATTTTTCCCTATCTCATTCCAAACCCTACAACAGACCCTCAATATTTGTTGTGTTGCTTGTCTCCCTGCCCAGGAAGCCATATCTGAAACCACACATGACCCCCCATTGGTCTCGGATAATGAAGCCATACCCCACCAAACCAGGACTACCCTTAGACGTGCCATCAAAATTTAATTTAGACATGTGTGAAGGGGGACGAAGCCATTGGTCTAGACTCTGCAAGTGGCAATGAATCGCAACATTATCTGGTAGTGTTGTCTGAATTCCCTTGAAACCCAAATTATGCATAATCTTCCTTCCATTACCAATCAACTCCCAATCCATATTCTCCCATTTTCCCATAAGAATGGTTTCATGCATTTTATTGGCCATGCTATCCCAAACTGTGGAAATCAGACTAGCCTTCTCCCTGAAAAATTCTCGAATTTCATTCATGCCATATTGCCCATATCAAAAAATTAGGGAAAATTTCCCAAAGGCGGTTTAGAATATGATTATGGAAAGGTTTTTTAGGCCAATTGATCAGAGAACCAATCGGATTATGGAAAAGCCTTGTCGTTCGATGGAATATCAATGCTCCTTGGTCCTAGAGCTCTGAAGAAAAATTGCAAGAGTCAAGAATATGTGTTGAAGTCTCCTCTACTTGTTCACACAAAGAACACCAGTAAAGTATAAGCATCCCACATATTTGCAAATTTTCTCTAGTTAAAATTCTGTTTCTAATGACCAACCAGCAAAAAATAGCAATCTTGGGCAAGACCTTATTTTCCCATAGATTAATCTAGGTTTTATCCTTTGTGTCCATATTATTTTGAATCAGAACAGTATAGGGTTATTTTAAAGAGAAAACACCTTTCTGAGAGTAACCACAATGTATTTTATCATTTCCCTCCTACCACATGATATGGGGGATATGTAGTTCCTCTTTCAAGTGATCTACTTCTGCTTTTGGACCTAACCGCTCCATCCAGGTTCGAGGAATGTAAGAGCAAAAGCAGTTCGAGGATCCTGATCCCCCCCATAGATCCTTCACCTTGGAGATTCCCTTGGTTCTGCATTCCTCTTAAATAAGAGGGTACACCCCTTTCCTTCCTATCAGTGAGATCTGTTGCCAAGAATATTCCCAAATCCTCCCCATATAACCATTTCGAACCTCCCAAAAAATATGCTCTTGAACCAAGCTTCGGCCTTGCCAAGCCATTCTCCAAATATGCGACCCAAATTTATCCTAAGAGAACTAAATCAATTCGAGGGTGTCCCAACCTTCCACATATTTAGGAGACCACAATTTGGACTAGGGTTCCTGGGTATGAGTTATCCATCTCCACCAAAGTTTCACCCCAGACACTAAGCTTTCCTTTTCAGGGTCATGAAGCCCCGACCCACCTTGCTACTTGGGAGTGCAAATAATATCCCATTTCACCAAATCCCTGTTGGGTGTTTTATTGTCTAAATTAATCCACCTATTCTGTAATTATCAATAGGGGTTGGTAAGCTTAGAGTTGACACAAAATATATGCGAAGGTAGAGGGTGTCATGTAAATATTTCAACTAAAAAAAGATCAAAAGATATTTCAAAATGAAAAACCGAGTCAAACTCCTAAAAATGCAATTATTAAATTAATTAAACTGAAATAAACTAAACAATTGAAAATAATTTTTAAACTAAAGTACAATCAACAGTTGACTATTCAAATGGGAAACTAGGGTACAAGGAAAACTTAACTTATAAGCAACTAGAAAACTTAATAAAAGAAGCAAGTAGAAAACTTAATAAAGAAATATCTTTAGTTTCTATCCTACAAGTTCTTTAAACAATAGCACATCATAAGAGACACAACCTAAAAACATACTAAGGAAAACACATATAACCTTAAATTTTGCATACAAACAAATAAATCAATTCAAAAGGAATAAACACAAAACCATACAACAATAAAACAAAATCAGAAACAAAACTTAAGAATAACTTAAACTTCATTCAAGGTAAAAGAAGTAAGGAAAATGATAAAACCTAAATAAATAATTTAAAACAACTAAACTTTAACTTTAATGTTAAACAAAACTTTCATCTAACTATTATAGTCAAAACATAATTCAGACATTCACAAAACAAAACTAAAAACAATCTTAAAACACATAAAAACACTAAAAACAGAACTAAGGGCTGAATGATAGACTGAACTGTGGGTCTGAAAGGGTGGTTGAATAACAAACTGAATAGGTTGTCCGAATGACAGTCTGCACAGTTAAAATGGTAAAAACTAACCTAAATGAACTAATCTTCAGCTGAAGCCATGCAGATGTAATTCTAATGCATCCAAACAGTAAATAAACCTATTTAACAGCAAATTAACCTTAAACTAATTCATGAACAAAAGGAATCATTGCTTATTAAACTAATAAATAAACTGGAAATTAACTTGCATAAATTTGAAACAGAAAAGGAAATAACAGAATTGGATCTATTCTAAATCCATAAAAACAACTTATTCTATATTCTTGAAAACAAATACTGAAAGTAATGCTGGAAATGAAATAATTGGAAACAAAATGACTGAAAGCAAGCTATGTGTGCCTCTAACTAATTAACTTTGAAATAAAACTAAGTCAATGTATTATAGAAAACAAATAAAATAGCATTTACTATAATCTAATGGAAGCAAACTAGAAATTAAACTAAACTAGCTAAAACAGAAAAGAAACTAAGCTAAACAAAGAAAATGAACCTCTGGTTGATGAGGGGCCCTCTCAGCAATCAGGGGTGATGCCTGGCTAACTTCTACTTAAACACAATCTTCAACAACAATGCATACAGCTCTTTATTCATATGGTGGAACATAAATACGAAGTTCAAGAGTAAATCATAGCGAGAACTCTTCTCCTAACTCTGCTAACTGACTGATTTCATAGCTAACTGATCTCTCTCACAGAGGCTACTTTATATAATGATTTATAGGGATAAGAAATTCAACCCTTTAGTGGTCAACTGCTCTATAAATTTAGTCGACTATAATGGAATTTAACTGATCACAGGCTAATGCATAAGCATCTCCCTTCTTTAGCGCAAACAGACTTCAAAGGTGGCGCACAGGCTTCTCTTCACCATGAACGATCTGCAGAGGTGGCGCACAAGTTCCTTTCTGAGCGCAACATGTGACTGATGGCGAAGAGAGGAGAGCATAGTGGCGAATATTCTAGGGAGTGAGTTGAATGCATCAATCCAGCGCATGGATGGTTGATGTGGTGGTGAACAAAGGATAACGCAGGATGGAAAGTATCTAGAACATAGCTCCATCACCATACGCGTGGATAACCAGATCATTTGCAGACTGTTCCAACATTTTAATGCCTGGAGTTAATTCTCAGCAACACATAGTTTGATGAGCGATCTAGACGGAGTGCTGAATGGAAGGCTGGGATGTGAGCTAGATACACTGGGTGTCGATCTAGGGTGAATAGAGTGTCTATATGCTGGTGTGCTTCAGGATTAGAGTCTACAGTAACACCTTTCGACATCTGGAAAACCACCAGCGAGCTTCACGCATCGAGCTGAATGACGAGATAGACGCCAAGCTGGACATGCTGTGCGAAAAGCGGGCTGAATGCATTTTGCATATTAACTTGGCTCAAAGAGATTATAAAACCTGCAAACAATTATGCAAACCAATTAATACATCTAATGATTTTTAATAATGTTGTTTTTAATTAATAAAACCATAAAAATGATAATAATAAAATAATTTTATATAAACCTTAAAAACACTCATACCTGAGGTTGAATAATGATCTGCGTGTCATAAAATATACAAAAGATAATAAAATATGTGGTTAAATGAGTAATTTATCTTCCAAAAATGATAACAAATATAGGATCAACATTCCCCCAAACCGGAGAAATGCAAGGTCCCACTGAGCAAAGTGAAAGAAAAACAATTTAGGAAGAAGGCAAGCTAGCAGCTGCCTTCAACTTGGTAGATGAAGAAGGTAATTTAAACTTCACTATGTTAACCTATAACTTAAAAATAACACATCTTTCATGTCATGCATTTATATGAAAATAACTGTATTTATGTTTTCAACAATTCTCAGGTTCAAAATTTTATCATTTATAAGGTTTAAAATTAATTCAAGCATGTCCAAAGTAAAACTTTGGGCAGGTTGAATATATAACACAAAAAATAGATTGCATTTTGAATAACAAAAAGATTGATCATTTTTATGCATGACTAGGTAAGAGGATAGAATTATTAACAGTGAAATAGAAGTAAAAACTATTTACCCAAAAACAAATTTTAGTTAGCAAATTTAATCATAAGTACTATATTATCACCATTTTTCTCTGATCGCTTATTTGATATTTTATTTTCCTTCATTCAATTCCTCATATGGTAAGACTATATTGAATTTTGTTGTAAAATATGCTTCAAGCTATACCCAAATTCCAATGTTTACATTCCTAAAAATACTTATCATTTGTTAGAGATAAATAGATTTGTTATAAAAAATAAAAATAATCTAATTTTTCAAATCAAATCCATCTTCCCCCAAACCAAAGAGATGGCGTGTCCTCAAGCCATATAGAGAGAAGAAATGATTGTTCCAAAAAAAATAGAAAGAATGCTAGCATGTTGTTAATTTGTTGTAAGGAAACGAACTAGTAAATGGAAATGGTTCAGAAATGTATATTCATGAAAAATAAAACAATGCTTAGAAAAGACCATGTAAATGAGAATAATATAATTAAAAGAATACCATAAGGAAAAACTAGCCATCCATGCCTCATTGTAAAGATATCCTGTCATCATCAAGTATTTCAAGTGTACCCCGAAGTGTGTGAGATTTACAGCTATGGGTCCCATTTCTAAGATAATGACATCTTAGATATATGCAGAATTAGGAGGCCGGGACAAAGTCAACTTCGATCCATTCTCAAATGACATTATAAACAATTCGCCATGACATAATTTTTTGAAAAAAAATTCATATATTATCACTATTTTACGAACTATGTGCATAGTGGTGTATTAACCAGATCTTATTTACCAGATATTGCCCCACTGCCAGCAGGTATGTTTAGTACCCTGGCCGGTTTATCTTGGTACCATGCAATCATAGCCCCGCTTCCAGTGAGCCTGTTCAGTACCTCGGCGGGTTTACTTGCATTTATCGAGCTTCCTGTTGTAAGATT